>JAVIAB010000092.1:73638478-74231502 GCA_032433765.1 Megaustenia siamemsis | reverse complement strand
CTAAAATAGACAGCTCTGACTACAAACAACTTTCTGCTTTGCAGGAGAGTCATACAAAACCCAACGCTAGGGAAGCAGTCCGGAACAAATGGGTTCTGAAGGAGGAGGTATTTGGATCGCATGATGTAAATACGTTGCAATGCAATCTGTTAATAAGCAGACGAAGACAAATAATTCCATTTTTTTACATACAGGCCATTATTGTTGTACTGAAACAAGGCCAATTAGCCCTCAGCACACTTGCCTTGGGGCCGCCGATAGCTCAGTGGTTAGTGAACTAGACTACAAAGGACAAGAGGTAGGGTTCGATTCCAACCGACGGCCTCCGGTTCATCCAGTCTTTAATGGGTACCGGATTTTTTTCTGGGAAAATAAAGCGGCACGGGCGTAAAACCAACCACATTGCCCCATAAATCATGTGCCGAAAGTCTGTAAAATATATGGTCACTAACACCTTACTCCCTATACACCACTTGACGTGACGGGGGTACTTTACTTTTTTTTCCACTTATCTTCTTCTTCTACCTTTCATCTCCCTATGGAGCATAGGTGTTCAATAAACATAACTAGATTGTCCTGTTTGTGTCATCGCTCAATGTCTTTCCCATCTTCTTTATCTCTCCTTCCACTTGTCTTCTCCAAGTTATCCGGCTTGCGTCATATACCTCTTATAGACACAGCCCTTATCTATCCTCATGGCGGAATTACTTTTTCTTTTTCCATTATACTGTAGAGCTTTTGCGGCTCATTTTTAACAGTATGAGTTACCAGCCCATGCCCAGCCTCCTCAGACGCCTCATACGACATGCCTTTCTTGCTATATAAGACAGGAAAATGTCAGCACAATATATGAATTACGTTATATCCGCTATGATCCACTTCACCTAGTAATGTATTCTTGATAAACCATAACGCCCACTTTAAAAACCCTGTGTATTTTAGCGATTCGTAAAAAATCCTAATGAATAGAATCAACGAACACCAAGAGTTAATATGCAACGAGGGGAAAAAATGTGCACAAAAAAGTGGGAGAGAGTTAGAATCTCTGAAACACACGCGCCCCCATCTCTCATTTTTCACCTGTTTCTCCAGACAAACCCTCTTATAAATATTTATATCTTTTGACGTATTTAAAAAAGAAAATCAATTTCCATTTTCTCTTATCACTTATCTTATCATATCCACATATGCTAAATGCATCGCGAGAACCTGCAATTATTTTTTTTTAACCAGGCTCAAGTGTATTGTACTGATAGTTGTTGGCCCGTATCGTTGCGGGGTTTATCATTTGTCTTCTGGTCTTCCTGAGTCTTGAAGCCAGATCATAATTTGTTGTACACGTGTACATTATATGGTTGAGATGACCTAGCCACTTCAATTACTGTGCTCTTTGTATCTTTTAATATTCTTTTTTTCGAGTGGTACCTTTGTAACAGTGACGAATACAACATGAATATTTATACACATAATAAAGAATATGTATCTTCAAATGTCATGAACAACACTTTGTAACATATTTCATGTGATGACTCAAGGCGTCGTCTAGATCTTTAATTTTTTAAAAATGTATTTACACAGTTCTTTAGTTACATTTCATAACTCATCTAGATACATATCTTGATTGAATATAAAAGTCATTAATTACATATGATGTTGATTATTGCCATCTCAACAGTGATCAAACTTTATAATTAGTGGACATTCTGTTCATGTGTCTTCGGCTACCGCCGGTGTTATGGCATTCTATCAGGTTTTGTAATTAAATTCTCATAACTTGTTTTACTCAGTATAAAATCACATAGTATTTCTTTTGTACATAGCTCGTATCAATAGCTTCTTTTAAAGCGGTATACTCCTAGCCTTGGTCTATTTAATAAGCACTGATTTCTTTGAAAACCCAAAATATCTATTTACAGCTCTCAATAAGACATCTCTCTGTCGACCGTTCTGAATCTTCACTGCCCCAAATTTCCGCGAAAGCAAAGAACAATTTTCTCAAATAGAGAATCCCTGCCTACCACAAACTGTTTCCGGCATGTTTCCTCGCCCATGTTTCCATGCTTTTATCTCGCGGCTAGTTATCTGTTTTGAACGTGTCACTCGTCATTGTTTTAATAAATGTATGTATCTTGTAACTGGACACTTTAGGTGGGTGGGGGGGTGTTATGTGCGCTAACAGAGGTGACGACGTACTTGTTTTTGTCGTATGCGAACTAAACTCAATTAACTGTTTGGGAACATGTCAGTTAACTTGATTGTTTCCCTGTTCTATTCCTATAGCCCTCATAACAGTCCTTGACTTGCGATTTTTTAAGTGTTTACATTTTCCACACAATACTCAGTCCATGGCCATCTTATTGAGGATGTCCCAAGTCTTGATCATTGTAGTCACAGGAATTCGTGTGTTGACACTGGTGTTAACGACACAGCAATTTTAAAAACAAATGTTATTGTTTAGAAAATACTTGAAGCTGTCTGTTATATGTTGCAGTCTTCAACCTGGAAGACCAAGATTCACATGATTTGTTTCACTTTTTCCTTGCAAACCTGTTCCGCGTTATATTTATCCTTCCGACTTTGTTAGATATTGCAATTGACTTCTTGTGTTTGTCCACCATCCATATCTATTCTGCCATAGATTTTAGAAGCAGCGATCTCTGCAATATGTGCCATTTTTGGCACGCAAGGTTTCTGTTTTTGAGATTGTGGTTCTGCCCTATGTGCCGTCTTCGGCTCGAAAGGACAATAGATAGATAGATAGATATCTATTATGGGCGAGATGTTAAAATGTATCAAATGGTCTATGTTCAACCTTGCTTCTCTCATCAGTGTTCTTTTAGTGTCTCTCTAGGTATTCCTCTTTTTTTCCTGTATCCTGATATCATGGTGTCTATTTTGTCCTATACAGGTTATCCATCTGAGGCATTTGTATTCTAAAGCGTTTAGTTTTTTTCTCAGACTATTTTTGTTTTCCAGCTTTCCCATACGAAATTAAAGATTGATAATACATTTGATTTGAATATTCTTTGTTTAGTTTTCCTGCTTTGTATTTTTTATTTTAATAATTTGTCAAAGTTTTTAAAAATTATTGTCGCTTTTGCTATCCATTTCAATGTTTATAACTTCTGTCTTGCTGGTGTTGAGTTTCATATTACATTGTGTACCTGTTTAAGTGATCATATAGGTCTATTTTTCCACATATTAGTCAATGCAAATCCCAAATATTCATAGCATGTTACAGTTTAAATTTCTTCATGTTAATGATGATGTAGTTTAGTCTTTTGCTTTGTCAATGGACATTTTCTTGGTTTTCTGTATATTTAGACATACGTTAGTGAAATTAGTGTTGGATACAAAATAATAGATTTATTAATAAGTCAGCATATACTGTGAGCCCGCAAACTTTGAGCTGGCTTCGTGACAAGCATTGAAGGAAAGAATTATGACACAAACTTTATCGATTTGGAAGATCCTGTCAGATATTAATAATATCCATCAAGGGTCAGTTCCATGAAAAATGGAAACGTGAACACCCAAAGCATAACGAGAGTGACGGATACTACCAACTATCAAGGGGGGGTCATGTCATCACACTTCGCCTACGCACAGACCACAATAGAATGAGAAATCACATGTTCACCAAATTCAAAATAGGAATTACCAGCCTATGCAACTGTACACTGGACAATATGACTACAAATCGTGTTCTACAGGATTGCCCCCAGTACACGGACCTGAGAAGAGCAATGTGGTCCACGCCCACCTCCCTGGAGGAGAAACTATATGGAGCAATCGATTCGCTTAAACAGACACTTGCCTTCATGAGAGAGTTTGGAATCCTAATCTGATTGAGTCTTGATCGCAGAGAGAGAGAGAGAGAGAGAGAGAGAGAGAGAGATATTAATTAATTGACGTTTGTTGCGGTGTGTCGCAGTTTACAGTGAAGCAGTGATGTGTTACTCTAGCATTGAGAGAACGGAGGGACACAAAAGATGTTGATACAGACAGTAAAATTGTCCTGCATGCCGAGACATCCAATGAAGGACAGATTCCAAAATCGTGCATTGGAACTGCTTAAGAGAAGCAGTTTTATTACCAAGCCAAGCGAATTTGTAGACAAACACAAGACATACCAAGAGTTGTTAACTCCTACAGCCCATATCCATCTTAATAGATGACTACATCTTCCTCATCGTTGTTATCACACATGAGACCGTTGATCTCCACATTGATCACGGTTGAGTTTTGTGTGTGTATATATATACACACACGCATTTGTGAGTGGTGTATATACATGTATGTGTGGCCTCTTTGATTCTTATAGTCATTGCCAGTGTCTTTGTAGTCGAGGTAACCTAGACAGTGTTCCCTCAACTCACATATTTTTAGAACCCTTTACACGGGTTGACCCTCTGACCAGCAGGGTAATTACAGCGCATAACCTCGAATCTCTCTTTTTCATTCCGTCCACAGTCCACGACACAGGGAAGGCATTTTTATTTTCTTTAACCAGTTTCTATGATTTTGTTTTGGATGTTTCATTGCTAGTTAGCTATGTAGGTTTAGTTTTATTTACTGATATATCTGTGGGTGTGTGTGTGTGTGTGTGTGTGTGTGTGTGTGTGTGTTATTGTTTGTTCCTGCTGAAGGCCTTTTGAGCCGAAACGTCGTTCAAATGTGTGTCGTCTATCAATCACGTAAAGCTTTTACCATACCATTTTTTCTATATTTTTTTTTTCAATTCTACCTCACATTTAGCTTTGCTGCAGGTTCGCATTTTTATGCATCCATTTGCATTTCTTTGCCTTAACCCTGAGTTTTGTTCCCTACATTTCCTGTCGATTGTGACAATACACGAGAATGTGTCCCTGAATGATGAAGGCACCGGTATCCACTCCTCGCCAACGTTGATATTGGTAAGCACACAGACCTGCTTGATGACATCTTCTGCTCGGCCCACCCATGATTTGCCTCTTTTTAGCCTGACACCTTTCCCTGCATTGAGTTCGTGGTGCAATAGATGCTCTTGATCTGCACTTATCTTCATGTATGCTCGTGCCCTCCAGATCTTGATCCTGCCATCCATAGTTGAAAAGTCAAGAAGATACCACATTGGTGCTCAGGGAGTGTCCCTCGTACACCCCAGATAAAGTGCATAGATTATTTCTGTATTTTCTCCAGCTTGTCAATTTGCGTCTTACTGACAGTTGGAATTGCTAGGGCATACTCGACTGGTGTGAGGACTAGTCCTGGAACAGAAGGGTAAGTAGCCTCTGCTCGATGTGGCAGCTGTCATGACCTTCAAGGCGGCCCGATCCATTGGTTGACCGTCTTCAACAATAGCGCAGCTAGCCAACCTGTCCACTCCTTCATTTCCCCGTACTCCCGCATGTCCAGGGACGTAGACAAAAGTGACACTGTGTATATTTTACTTTTGCAATGTCTTTACCCACAGTCTGCGTACAGAGCCCGCCTCCACTTTACTTATCATGCTCATCGAAACACTTAATATGCTGGCGTGGGTGTAGTCTTGAGACCAGATGAATGTCCTGGTCATTGTCAACACCTCCATCGTCATGCTACTCGTGGTCATAACGTATGCACCATGAATGTCCCTTTTATTCTGCGTAAGCATCCAATAATGAAAGCCTGTATCTTCATGATTGTCAGTTTTGCTGTTCTCCATGTTTCACAGCCATATAATAGGACCGACTTAACATTTGAGTTGAAAATATTTATTTTTGTATTTAACCTAATTTCTTTGGATTTCCATATCTTTCACAGTGCAACGAAAGCTCATCTTGCTTTTGATATCCTTATTTTGGTATCATTTTCTGTTCCTCCCTCTTTATCTATATTACTTCCCAGATATATGTAAGATTGTACGTCTAGTAGAGGTATTTCTCCTAATTTTATCTGGTTATTGCCAACTGCATAAATTCTCATAAAGTTGGTCTTATCTCTATTAATCTTCAGTCCTAGCTGTTGAGATCTCTCATCAAGCATGCTCATTTTATCCTGCATCTGTTGATGGCTGTGTGAAAGGAGAGCTATGTCATCAGCAAAGTCTAAATCATCAAGTTGCTTGGTCAGTGACCACTGGATTCCATTTCTGCTGTTTTGAGTTATTTTCATAATTCAATCTATGGCCAGTAGAAAGAGAAATAGAGACATAATGCATCCCTGCCTTACTCCTGTTCTTATTTCAAATGCTTCTGTAAGCTATCCTTCATGACCCACACTACATTTCGTTCCTTCATACATTGTTTTTATCAGGCTAATAAACTTTATGTGGATTCCGTAATGACTCAGCAACTTCCAAAGCATTCCATGTCTAAACTATCAAATGCCTTTTCGTAATCTATGAATCCAATATAAAGTGGAGATTTTAGTTCTAAACTTTGTTCAACTATTATACGTTGAGTAGTTATCTGATCAGCACACGGTCTGTTCTTCCTAAAACCTGCTTGTTCATCTCTCAAATGCGTCTCTATGGTCTCCTTTAGTCTGTCCAGAATGATTCTGCTTAATATTTTTTCTAGCACTGATAGTAGTATAAATCCCCTATAATTTGTGCACTCCTGTAAACTTCCTTTCTTTGGTAGTTTGATCATATAACCTATTTCCAGTCTTTAGGTATTTCTTCCCTCTCCCAAATTTTATCTAATAGATTATGTAACATCTTGGTAGAGGTGTTAATATCTGCTTTGATGGCTTCCGAAGGAATTTCATCTGGACCTGTGGCTTTACCATTTTTTAATAGTTTGATGGCTTTCATTATTTCTTTCATGCTTGGTTTTCCATAGTTAACGTGTAACTCTTCTTCTGCTGGTAGTATATCTGGAGGATTATTTGAGCCGGGTCTGTTCAAAAGTTCTTCAAAGTGCTCTTTCCATCTTTCCATTTGTTACCTTATATTACTAAGCAGATTTCCTTTCTTATCTTTGATAAAGGCATTGATCTGTTCGTATTTTCCACTAAATTTCTTTGTGCTGTTGTACAGTTCTTTCATATTCCCTTTATTTTCTGCTTCTTCTGCTTCCTTAGCTAGTTCATCAACATATTTCCTCTTATCCCTTTTAATGCATCTTCTCACTTCTTTGTTCACCTATGTGTAAGCTTCCTGTATCTTGGCTTTATTACTTCTCGTTTTGCTTTTATTTATGTCTGCTTTCTTGTTCTTTCTTTCTTAAATTTTATCCAGGGTCTCTGCTGTCATCCATGCCTTATTATGGCGTTCTCTTTTGCCCAGGGTTTCTTCGCATGTCTCTTTCCATATATCTTTTACCTGTTTCAAATGATCTTCTATATTTATTGTATTTTCTAGTTGTTGGAGGACTTGGTATTTGTTTGATATTGTGACTGAATTTGTCTTTAATTCCTTGTTCTTTAAGAAACCCTACATTGAAATACGTTCTACCCTTATTCGTTGTAGTGTATCTTTTTTAGTTTAAGTTTAAGTTTGGCTATCAGAAGATGATGATCTGAAGCTATATCTGCCCCTCTATATACTTTTTCAGGCATGCCATAAGAGGCGACTATGGAGGTTGATCGATAGCTTGACAAGCTGTCATTGTAAAAAGTATTGTTATGGAAACAGCGTTATATATTTTAGAGCCGTGCTCTCTACAATATGTGCCACTTTGGCACGCAAGGTTTCTGTTTTTTTGAGATTGTGGTTCTGCCCTATGTGCCGTCTTCGGCTCGAAAGGACAATAGATAGATAGATAGATAGATAGATAGATAGATAGATAGATAGATAGATAGATAGATAGATAGATAGATAGATAGATAGATAGATGGATGGATGGATGGATGGATGGATGGATGGATGGATGGATGGATGGATGGATGGATGGATGGATGGATGGTTAGATAGATATACTTTTACATCCGGTAAGGATGACTTAAACTTATTATTAATACATATGTGATCAATTTGATTTTTCGTTCTATGATCTGGTGACACCCATGTAGCTTTGTGTATTCTTTTATGTTGGAATATTGTTCCTCCTAGGCTCACTTGATTAAGGGCACAGAAATTCATAAATATCTCTCCATTCTCATTTATATCTCCAAGTCCATGTTTTTCCATAATCTCTTCGAAGCCTCTGTTGTCTGATCCTACTTTAGCATTTAGGTCTCCCATGAAGATTATAATATCCTTGGCTCGTCTTGCATCCATCTGACATTGTAGCTTTTTATAGAATTCATCTTTAGCTGAATCATCCTTATCGTTGTTGGTGCATAGCATTGGATAATGTGTAATTTTATTTTGTTTTTTGGTTGTTTTAAATGTTGCTCTCATAAGTCTTGGCCCTACTGCTTCCCATTCTATTAGTGTCTTCTGAGCATTCCTTGATAACATTATATCTACCCCTTCACTATGTTGTGCTCCAGGTTCCTGGTGTCCTGATGATAAAATCATCTCTCCTGCATTTAGTTTTATTCTTTCCGTTCCTAGCCATCTTGTTTCACACATTCCCAGAATATCTATTTTGTAATTTCTCATTTCTGCTGCTACATGAGCAGCTTTTCCATGTTCATTTAGGGTACGCACATTCCAGGTGCCAATTCTGGAGGATTTCCTGGTTGACAAAGGGTGAGTCGGCAACCCGAACTCCTTACGGCTTTCTTCGGCCTGCGTCATACGTCTCTTAGACAGAGAGCCCTTATCTTTCATGGATGACGGATTTACTTTTTCTCTTTTCTTTGACTTGTTCATGTTTGTGAAGTTTTTTCGGCTTATTTTTTTTACAGTAGGGGATAGCCAGTCCCTTGCCCAACCCTCCTTCCTCGCCTCATACGAACAAACCTGGTAGTGTACAGCGCCGCTATTCTTTACTCCCCTTTCGGGCCCCGGCAGCGCACGGGCGCTATAAGTATATAGTATAAATAAAAAGTATGCATAAATATATAGGCGTAGGTTAAAGCGGAAATAGGTAACAATACATGTATAATTGGCACAAAATGAAGGAAAACAATAAACACGTTTCGAATCAAACTGTCTTCGGTACATACTGCAATGAAACAATAGCTACAATGTACAGATTGTACAAGTAGACAAACGATGTAGGCCTAACGTCTTACCCTTTATTGTGCTTGTTTGCTGGTCATGTCGATGATCTTTTGGTCGCAATATTGGTTCTATCTCTTATAAGAAGCTTGCTGCTTTTCACTTATTCGTGAATTTAACCACATACACACAAAAAATACACCATGTGATGAGACGGAAAAGTCAAAACAAAATGGTCCTTATTAAACAATACTAGAACACCAAACCCGCGATCACGAAAAAGATGAATTGGTGAAATATTACAAACATTATTAAACATACTAACTGAGGCCAACAGAAGAGCATAACCCCACCAAATTATATTTCTCCAGGACGCTAAAATACTGAGAAAGGAAAGAAGAAAAATACACATGAATCATGAAGTAATCTGTGGTATTAAATAACAGAATTAGACTATGCACAGACAAATAATAATAATAAAAACTATATTTAGCGACTTTACTGTATGGGGTACTTTACCCCATTACTGGTGTATGTCGGGGCGACATATAGGACTGACAATGTAGAGAAGTTGCTACGAAGTTTTCGAGTGTGAATTATTTCACTAGTTTTAATTAATGTAGATAATAGTTTTATTTATTTTTTAATATGTTTGAATGCACCAAATTAAACTAAGCGATATTAATAATGTAATGCAACCTATTTTTCTTGTGCGAATATACTGTTGAGACTATTGTCATGTATACAAGTGCAGATAAATGTCTCCATCCACCATAATGACGAGTCTGTGTAATGATGTCATCACCATAATGACGAGTCTGTGTAATGATGTCATCACCACCTGCTGCTGCTGGACGGCCGGTCGGTCACGTGATCATCATGGCTGATCTGTGAAAGAGCAGATCGTCCGGTTCCACCACGTTTCTCATTTGGACCATGCTTAACTTTAATTACGTTTGGATTAATAGTGCATTTGATTCAGATTGTAAGCGATAAGTATGTAGTTTCAATGCAATCATTTATTATTTGTTTAGGTGATAATATAGCTTTTTTTAAAATTTCAATTAAATTAATTAGCCTGCTTCTTTTCTTGTTCTTCACTTCTTACTAAAATACACTTACTTTTATAATACTACACACACTTAACTACACTTACACTTCTTCTTGCACTGCAGTTAGTTTGATGTTTCCATGAAAAAATGTCACGAGTTTCACTCAGGAGATTACTTGTTCACGTCTTAAGTTGCTCTTAACTAAGAGTGAGAGAAAGTCTTAAGTCCTATTTATTTATTATTATGACAATGCAATGATGATAATGAATAATGATGATACGATCACTCGGATCACACGTCACGACTCGAAATTATTATCTAATAAAACTATACAATAATATAATTAAATAATTTATATCAGCATTTTTTGTATACAATAAGCCAATACATTCATTTCATACTACATACGATCCATTTAATTAACTCAATTATATTATTAACTGCATTCATTACTTTACTTATTATAAAATTACATTTATTACATAAATAACAGAATGTGATATATAAATATATTTATAATAATAGAGATGATTGTTTCTGGTACCGAGTTAAGAATAAAATGTCATGATGATTATTAGTCATAGAGTCATCATGGTCATAATGACAGTTTGACAGGACTGAGGACTCTGGACTGAGTACTGAGTGTGTAGTACACCACTCAACCTTACACTTTACACCGGTGATGTTGTTAGTAGTACTTAGAGAGTGCTCTCGCATGTTGTCACCAGTGACCTATTAATTCTTATTACATTCAAATAGTGACGATAGCGTTTTTTTTTAGTTCACTGTGACTGAGTAACATTCGTTAGATGTACACAACATTATTTGTGACAATAAAAAACGAGGTAATTTACGAGTTTAGCACCATCTCTTAATCTCTGTAAATCAAAGATTTCTGCTAATACTAAACGAAACGAGTGACCTCCCTGATTGACTGCACATATTTATTTGAAGGTATCAACTGTTTTACTTTTTTGTGCATTTCATTTATAATTTACTTTTTTCAGCTAGGTTTAGAGTTTACGTTAGGGTATCCCTAACTCAACTCACTGCTGAACCCAAAGGTGCCCTGCCTAACCCAGAGGCCTTCTGTCAGCTTAGAGAATAGAATGACCAAATAATAAAGTGCAAGGGGATGCTAATGATGCAAATTTAGGATGCTACCTCCTACACTCGTAAATTACCAAAAAATTACACTAAAGTTTGGATTGTAATATATTTAGTAAAAAAGTAAATTAAATTAGTGGGAGTTCAGTAGTACTGAAATATAGTAAATAAGTTGTAAGTGTACTTAATTTGGTAAATAAAAAAAATTGGAGCAGTGAACCATTGTCACAAGGTCAAAAGACTAGATGAAACAAAGCTGACTTAGACGAGACTACAGAGTTTCTGGCTAAGTTTTTAGTGCAGTAGAAGTATCCTATTCTTATCTATTGGATTCAGTTGAGTTAATTGTTAGTTATTATTTATTATTATCTCTAAATACTCTATTTCAAATTATTGTTCTCAGTTTTCATTAGATTCAGTGAGTTAGTGTTAAAAATAAGCTAATAATAATTTATTATTTTATACATATTTTAAGGTAATTTACGAGTTTCGGTATAGGTACCTAAATTATTTCTGCTAAACTAGTGATCTCCCCTGATTGACCTCACACATTTGAATGTATTAACTGCTTCTAGTTTTTGTGCATTTTATGATATTTTTTCAACAAGGTTTAGGCCCTAACCAGGGGTTTTCCTAAAGAACAAGACGGCTGAATAAAGTGCAAGTTGTGTTACTCCAAACAGAAAAAATGTTGGTTGCTAAACTCGAAAATTACGCAATTTAATTTAGTTGTTAATTTGTTTTTAATCTCATCTGTAAAAATTATTAATAGTTTATTTATTATAAATTAATACTAAATTAATTATAGTATTAAGTATTACTTACTTGAGATAGAACTGCTTGCACAGAACAGAGACAGATGGCGAGATTTGATAAAATATCTTTAAAAGAAAACTGCTAGAACAAAAAATCCATATAGGAGAAGGTGTATCTTGGTCTACGCCCTATGGGCCGGTTACGGCTCGAAAGGTCGATAGATAGATAGATTACTTAATTGTAATACAATCTAAAATGAGTTTAAGTTATGAGTTATTTGTCTTATTAGTTGTTATTATTATTACTAATTTATTACGACACAAGCACATTGCACAGTGACAGCTTGTCCAGGTATTGTGTAAGTACTCTAACTGTAAGTCACATGTTTATGACTAAGTATGATTAGCAGTAGAACTTAACTAAAGAACCTTCTTCATTGTGATAAACATTAATATATTAAACCTAAAATTAGGTAAGCTTTTAAAAATGCTGCAGGCTGAACGAGAGTGCAAGAGAGCACAGGCCACCATATATAAATATATAAGTGGTGCCTCTTGCACCATGCTCTCCCTCTCTCTTGCAGTATGTTCTGTTTGGCCATCAAACAACAAAGGTTTGACCACACTGGTTTAGACAATGAAATAAACCTATCACACTCACACCTTTGCATCTTCTTTTTCTTCTTTCCTTCCTCACTTGTCTTTCAGCGTCGAGGGGAGATACAATTTGCGGTCTTTTGCTCTTCTGTTCACCTCTGCTTCTGTTATGTTTCTTAGTGTTTCTAATATTCCATCGATTCATCTTTTTCATGGTCGACCCTTGGGTCTGGCATTCTCGCAACGTTTATTGAGGGCTCGCTGTGTTCTGTTTTGATTACTCACTTTGTCATGTGACCAAACCATTTTATCTGTTGTTTTTTTATATATTCTATGGGGGGGGCTATTCCTAGCTTTTTTCTCAGTTCTTCATTTCTGATCTTATTTCTCAGTTTCCTGTCATTCATCTGACATATTTCATCTCAGTAGAGGTTTTTTTTCTTATTGTTCTTACATCTAGGGTCCAGCCTCTGCATGACATGTTATTTACTAATTTTATATTCAGTGCCCAGGCAGGGCATTTGATTATTTTGGAAAATTAAACCATATCTAAAAAGTTTATATAACCTTTATAACGTTACCTATGTATGGCTCATTTGTTTACAATAATGTAGCAAAAATTACTAACACTGAAGGTGGTATTTCGTTTTTGGAAAATCAAATTTTCTTTAAACTTTTGCTACACAGCAGTGTGTTTTACCTAAGCCAAGTTACGGTGGTCTGATGAGGTAATATCATTTCCTGCTTTACGGTCTATTTTCAGCCAGAAACGTGACCGCATGCCTTCCTCCCTTTAGACTATCTATTCATATGGTAGTCATAAAAGTCAGATCAGTCTGTGGAGGCAAAGTCGTCTCCCAGCACCAGAGCTGGAAGTTGTCAGCGACACACAGCTGATGGCTTGCTACAGGATCAGTGAACCAGTACCATTCAGACCCTACTCCACCTCTCCGTGGTGCTCTAGTAACAGACTAACCTGTCTAGTCTTGCCAAGCGAGTAGGGATCGAAGAGGGAAGACAACCCGGTACTCAAAAATTGCACGCTGAAGTCAGATATGTTGGACCGAAAGGCGCAAATATCACAGTTTTACTGTAAACCACAACACAGACACGCCAACTTAACGTCCTCTTATGTGCAGATGATGAGAAGGCCTATTCCTTTAGTCATCGGGTGAACACAAGCAAGATCATCCTGTATGTTCAGTGCCCTCTTGGCACTGTTCGCTGACTCTCCTGTGTTACAAAGGCTTCTTTGATGTCAATGCTTACTGTGAATAAATTTCCCACATTTTGAGGAAAATAGTAAAGTAAAAATAAAGAATTTCTTGAAAATTGGCAGAATTTGAGATAAAAACTGTATGTCTTTTATGATACTGTAGTAATTTTTACTAGTTGATTAATAAATTTAAAAAATCCAACATAAAAAAAAAAATTAAACACTTGGAGGGTCACCATTAGTGATAACTAATGTGTGTGTGTGTGTTTGTTCATGGGAAACTCAAGTTCCCAAAAAATTGTATTTTGAAGTGGTAATTTTTACAGCAGTATTGTAATCCAGGGTTAATCAAGACTCAAGTGTGAAAACGTATTAGTAGAGATTGATGATGAATGATTCCTTCATTTAGAGAGTTACCTTCACCTGACTGCAAACACTACTTCCAGTTATACTTACAGTTAATAGTATTAACACAATACCTGGACAAGCTGTTACTGTGCTTGTGTCATAGTAAATTAGTAATAATAATAACTAATATGACAAATAACTTAGATTTGTTGTTGATAACGGTTAACCAATGGATCAGACAAACATCATTAATGCCCTCTGAGTTGTGGGAAGGGCGCAGGACTTCGACAACCATTGTTCTGTGGAATGCCATCAGTGGCGTGCATGGGCATTTACTTTCTAGTTCAATTGGCAGAACTATTCATGAGGATAGCATCACCTATGCAATGATGATTAGAAGTTTGAAGATGGCTGTGATGAAGGCTTTTGATTGTTTGGAGACTAGAATATACTCATGAGTGTATCCTGAGTGACTCAATGAACATGATCCACAAGGTGGAGTCAGGTCAGTTTGTTGTCAATGGTTGGAGTCAGTACAGATATCCAAGATATGCAGTATCATCTTCATGTATGTCCCAGGCCATATTAGTGAGGGCAATGACAGAGGAAATAGACTGGCCAGTTCTGCACTATCAGCTGCTGGACATCCAAATAGATTGGGCACATATAATTGACAATCTATGAGAGATGGGTCGAACAAAGGACTTTGACAGAAGTACAAATACATGGCTATCTAGACTGTATGAACTGGGATGAAAACCAGTGTTGCTAGAACAGAGTGATATTCTGGATGAATGAGAGGATTTGTCAACCAACACTAGGCTGACACTTAGTCGCTGTTTGCTGATGGACATTTTGAGGAGAAGGTTGGAGCACGTGTGATGTGTTTGCTGCGGTGATGATCCTAATTTAACATAACTCTGAATGATACTAGATCACTGAGCTTCAAGGAAATAATAAAAGCTCTCAACTAAGGCTGTCAAAGGAGAGTCTGTAAACTCTTTGTGACTGAGCTTGAAAACTTTAAACTTTCACAAATGGAACTGTAGAAAAATCCATCATCTGTAACTCAAATCTTTGTGCTTGAAGATTTATTTTAAAAGACTGACAACACCCATACTTAAGACTCATGTCTAATACCTGATGGTGATCAGTTTTAACTGGTCAGGTCTCCTCTACACATTCAGATATATGTCTCCAGTAATTGTATAGCTTTGTTTCAGCATCTTGCTTTATTTCATAAGCAGTCAATCAACTAATTCTTATTGTCTTTGATGTCACTAAGATTAAATGGTCACAGTGGCCAGTAGGTGAGCTTTCTTTGCATCTACCTGTGTTTGAATACCAGTCCTCTGGAGAGCGCTTTGCAAAGTGAACTCCACACCTACCACCCAGGTTGTATGATCTATTAAAAATTGCTTCACATCTGAATCTCCTCTCATTGGCTATAACTCAGATTAACACTGACATGAGAATGGCATTACTAAACAGATTTTTAAAATCTCTTAGTCTAGCTGAAAGTATTATCACTTGTTACATTTCGTTAAGCAGGGATTACACTGTAATACATATGCAGAGTGTCTTGTATTGCAGAAACTATAGAATTTGCAGAAAAGACTTACTTTTTTTGCAGTATACCACAATTTTAAAATTATGGTATTAGTTTATCTTTCATTAATGAAAACCATCGAAGAGAGCAGCAGACCTTACAAATGTGTCTCATGGGTCACACATGGCCCTCTAGTCATGGATTGGACTATGCTGTACTAAACATTTTTGCTAGACAGGTTATTAACTTAGAATTAAAAAGTTACTGGGTACAATCTAGTAACTCCATCTGCAAACTTTCTTGCTCTTGTTGCCAAAACTAGCTTTATATTGTGGACATATCTTCGTGGGGTACTTGTAGATCATAAAGGGTATATACTGAGCTTAGAAGTATGAAACAGTTCAGCACAGCTTTGCTGTTAGGGCTGTAAGCTGTAGTACCTATGAGAATCTCTTTTGAATTGTTTTGGTATATGTATACGTCTCCTTACCCTCAGAACCCCACCCCTTTTGTCACAAATGAGGCAAATAGTAAAAAAATTGTGACAAAAATGCATGAAAAAATTGTAATGTTATCAAACAATTGCTTCAAAGATCTCAAAATCTTATTAAGCCTGCCTAGATGGGATCTCATAAATGTAACCTAGAATGACTATCCTGGGCTAACAGATAAGCTGACCTGAATTTGTAATTCCAGGATAAAAGTGGGACCAAGATTTACTTGATTCTTGGCCTCTACGAAACTATAAGCAGCAAAGTTTACTATCCTAAGTCATCAGAAGTATGGTAAAGTTTGGAGTTTTCACAGATTAATTAATTCAAAGAAATTGCCTAATCTGTTCTCTTCATCCATTGTCCCAATCACATTTCTTCACATGCTGCTCTTAATCGCTTTCATCAAACTTGTATTTTTTCTGTCATCAATTTGTTTTCATATTATCAAGAATAATAATTGTAATACATTTTTAAAGAAAAAGGAACATACAGTTTGACTTGGTGTAGGTCCACCTTCCATATTTTTTAAAGTCAATTCTGTACACTCTACCAAAAAATGTCTCTTACAAGTGGGAAAAAAATCAACATGTTCATCCCCCCCCCCTTTTTTTTTTTCTTGATCTGTGTAGTGTGGCTTGTTAGCCTTGAGTTTTTTTTTTTGCTTCCTTGGCATGGCACAAGCTGATCAACCAAAGACTCAGACTAAGTCTTCTAAGTTGTATCAAATCACAAATAACTGTCTTTAAAAAATTGTATAAAGCTACATTTTAATGTGTATCCATTTTTCATGAGTTGTGGCTTTAGCAATTATAGTCCATTTCTAAAGTATGTTTGGTATGATTTGATTGGCTAGCAAATTTATAAAAGAGGAGCTATTTTTAGAATTCTGCATAAATGATAATGTTTCTGTTGATTTATTTTAATATGAGAAAGATGCAGGTCATACAAAATGCCTGTTTTCCCTAACAAATTGCTTTGTAAGGCTTATTGGTTCATTTTGTATTTAAAAAAAAAAAACTTACAATGAAGGAAAACCCTTACAATGTATGAAACCTTAAAATATAGAAGATATGTAGTAATGTGGTTACATTTCAGTACTTTTTTTTTTTTATTCTTAATCAGAGTAAATAACAAATGAATGTCACCATGGCAAACGTAACACCTGCTTCAACTGATGTGAGTGATATTTCATTTGACCATTTGTATCGAGCTATTATCCAATGCTTTGCCATCATCCTTTCTGGATACATAGCTGGACGGGTGGGACTTGTCACATCCACACAGAGTGTTGGCATTGGAACTTTTGTGTCAAAGTTCTGTTTGCCAGCACTGCTCTTCAAGAGTATGTGTGAACTCAACTTTTCTGAGGTATGTCTCACTGATTACTTAATGAAATACACATTATAACAGTAATTTGATCTGTACTAGAATGTTAGCTTATATTTTCGGTAATTTCCTAGTTTGATCAGATATAGTCTTTCAGTTTGGAAGAGTGATGTCCCTAAAATATGTCTGCCAAAATACAGTGGTTCTACGCATTCTTGGCGTTGGGTCATTACGCTGGCATGTAATCATTTCGGAGTATCTGTTGATGGGCGTTGGGTCCAGGGGTTAGGTTTAGCTTTAGTGTTAAATATTTATAAATATATTATAACGCGTGACAAAAACGACGCCACTCGGCCTAATTATGATCTTCTGATCGAAGGAATTGTGCGGTTGATTACCAATCGCCGTAATGACCCCAACGCTAAGAATGCGTAGAACCACTGTATTTTGGCAGACATATTTTAGGGGACATCACTCTTCCAAACTGAAATACTATATCTGATCAAACTAGGAAATTACCCATACCTCTTCCTGTGAATTGATATATAAGAGGTACTCTTATCTGACCTTCAAGTTCATATTTATCAATGACTAAAACTTAACAAATATTTAATTTTATTTTCAGGTAAACTGGATGTTCCTAGTGGGTATCCTCATTGCCAAGGCATCATTATTTATCTTGGTTGGTCTTGTCACATTATGGTTAAGCGACCTGTCAACCTGGGCTATGTTGGCATCTTTGGTATATTTGCCACCCAGAGTAATGACTTTGCTTTAGGTTACCCAATAGGTAATTGGTTTATGTTTCATGTGGTTTGTGTAAAGAATGGTTTTATTACTAATGAGTTCCATTTGAACTGTGCCTAGTTTATGATGTAAGTATAGTTTTCATTATTGGGGTCATTATTTTTTTTTTTTGTTCTTGTCAATCATCATCATCAAGTACCATGACTGCTGGTGTAGGTGATCATGTCTCTTTACAACTTTCGATCTCAACAGTTATTTATAATTTCTGTTATTGACCTTCTGCCAAGCTGTTCTCTTAAGCTGCCTGGTATCTTTTCAATTTGCTTCCCTCTATCTCTACATGACCTCAACTTTCTCAGTTGTCACAATATATTCCAGCTGCTCCCTTCTCATTACATGGCCAAAAAATTATGATTGTTTCTTCCTAATATTGAATATTAACTCTCTATTTGCTGTGGCCTCTTTCAGAACATTTTCATTACTCTTCTTAGCTGTCCATGGTAATCTCAACATTCTTCTGTAAAGCCACATTTCTACAACTTCCAGTGATTTTCTTGTCTGTTGTCCTATCATCCAAGACTCACATCCATATGCTAAGACTGGCTCTACATAACATTTAAGAACTCTTGTTCTTGTTTCTATTGTCAAAAATAGATTGCATAGTATCTTCCTCATTTTTTGGAAAGCTGCTTTTGCCTGAGCCATTTTGCATCTCAACTCTGTTGTACATCTACCATCTGAAGTTCTTGTCAACAATACATAGACAGTAATAGTATTTTTTACCCACCTAGAGAAATTAACTTGTGATTCAGTCTCTTATAAAAAGAAGAGAGAAATATAGAGCTTGAGGCTATCAAGAGTAAATTGAAATGACAAAATGAAGAAAACTTTACAGTAGCAACAAATGATAATAGATGAGGCTGCCAGAAGAGCAAGAACTAGTTCTTTGATTTTACTTTGTTTCTCCCATGATATCAGATGATAAATGAAAGGAAGGTGGAGAAGAAATGTTAGATTTTATTGCAATATTAGATCTCATCAATGTGTACTATCTTACAATCACTGCAGTCATCTTTACCAGATATCACTGTTTAAATCCAATGTCTGCTCTCCCATTTCATAACTCACTGCTTTCATTACTGAGAAATGAGTGACAAAAGTGTGTAATTTTTACTATAATGTTGTGTTTCGCCTTTGTTAACAGATGTATTTTGTATACTTTTTTTCCCCATTCATTTAAAAAAAAAAAAAAAAAAGTAATGACAAGATCCACTAATTTAAACATTAAAAGGACTCAGTGCGCCCGACATTTTAGGGCTACAAGTGGTCAGTGATACATAATTGACTGCTCAGTGAGCCAAAGTTGATTAAGATCTTACTTCACTCTGGTATCCCTGATAACAGACTAGTCAGTCTAAGTGAATAGGCATCATTAATGAAGGTGACTCTGTACCCATTAGTGGGCTGAGATGTACAGATATCTCAGCTTGCTGCAACCACAACACATCTGTGCCTACTTTACATACATTTATGGGCAGACAATGGAAGGAAACAAATGAAATCACTTACTTGATAATATTGAATGCAAATAGGTTATTGAAGTTGGTTGCCTTGAAACATTAGTGATTGTATTTAGCTTTGTTTTAAGTATTAACTATCTTTGTGACATTATCCCATTACTGGTATATGCCTGGGGGACATTGTAGGACATTGTTTTAAGCAAATATAGGAAATAAATAAGGTTCATTATTCTTAGAGTTGATATTTTACAGCACTTTAAACAAACTCATATATGCTCTGTTTAAATAAACATATTTATGATTACTTTGCATTCCCAGTTCAAGCATTGTATGGGAAAACACATGAGGAATACCTGAAGTACCTCTACCTGATTGCTCCTATTTCACTTGTACTCTTGAATCCTGTTGGTTTCGTCTTAATGGAGATCCACAAACATCAATCAGTTCATGATGAAAGCAAAGAGTCAAAAACATAGTTTCAGGCACGCCTTGATACATGTAGTAAAAGGTGTTGTTTTGAATCCAATAGTTTTCATGACCGTCATTGGTGTCTTGGGAAACTTTGCTTTCTCTGGAACTGTGCCTGAGATCATTGATGACATACTTACAGTGCTTGGTAATTTGTGTGTTGTATTAAAAGTCATGTTATTTTATGTTGATATTCTCACTTAACTTGACCATCAATGCTGTTGTAATACATTGTGTTTTAATACCTTGATCACTTTCCTGGATGAGGAAGTTCTCAAAGAGGCCAACACAAAAAGGGAGCTCCTAAAAATATCAGAAAGAAACAATCAACATTTTTCAGGCACATCATGAGAAGAGGAAAGTTGGAATACTTTGTTACAACTGGCAAAATAAAAGGAAAGAGAGATCACGGACGACAAAGAGAGAAAATACTGCATAGTTTGGTTTCATGGCATGGAAAACAGTCAACAACAGAACTGATACGATGCACTGTAGTTAGAAGATTGTGGAAGGACATGATCGCCTACGCCAACCGGTATGGCACATGATGATAATCATTTTCCTGGTCGCACTGGATGATCTGTACACCTACATAAACCCCATTAAACAGACAAGGATCACCACAGTAGTTTGAGATGGTTGGTTATATCAGTGATGGTAGGGGTTGTAATTTTAAATGTTGCCCTGGCAATAGCAATTAAATTTAAATACACAAAATACACTTTACTTATGCATTTATGTCCACAAATAATGAACTTAGGCACAAGAAATGGTGTGGCCACTCTTTGTCAGAAAAAACACACATTTACACCGAAAACTCAACCACTATAATTACATAACAAAGAAAATACCATGTGATAATCAAAGAAAGTAATTATGAAGCTTCTTGTAGATATCAAATACAAGTGTTGGTGAATATTTATACAGAGTCGTTACTTTACTTTAAAATATTCATCCGTACTTGGTCTGAGCCGTTGTGTCAGTTTTTGTCCAGTAGTGTCTTCATAAGTGGAGCCGATTTGCTGGTTAGTGGTTTGGAAAGAGTTAAGAGACTCAATACCTGCTATCTTCCTCTCTTGTCAACATTATTTTCTTCTTTTTTCCTGGTTTTTTTTTTACTCTTATCTGAAAAGTTTGCTTTCAGATTTTTCTGGTTATTTATTACCATCAACTGTCACACATATGCTTATTTACTCCGCCAGACTACAGTTAAGACTTTTGGTTGCATGGCCATTTCTCTTAAAGTCTGCTGTCTCTTTCATTTGCTTCATACAGTTTTCTCATCCAAGATCATGACTGTGGGCCCTGTCTTCCTCCTCAAGTGCACATACTCTCTCTCTCTCTCTCTCTCTCTCTCTCTCTCTCTCTCACACACACACACTGGAGAGTTAATAGGCCAAAACGCATGCTTGTCAGGGTCTTCTTCCAATGTTCAGATTGCTTCTTGCTATAACCTATACTGCAATAGTTTCTTTTTTTAATATAAATAAAAACTAGCTGGTGAACTAAACAAATTAAACTTATGCATTTTGATCACATTAAGCACTATAATGACTTTGAGTAATCGATAATGGTTTTATAGGTCAAGATAGATGTGGGTAAGAAGGGGTGAACTAGAAGACCGTAAGACCAGACATCAAGGATTCCTTCCAGACTACAGCAATTGAGTCAGGCAATGCAGGTGTGCAAAAAGCATTCAGTTTGGCAGTTAAAATATATATATCCTCAAACTGAATAAGCCACCTGATGATGATGAAGCTGTGTGTGAAAAACTTTGTGACATACATCTAACGACATACACCTTAGATTTTGAACACTTCAGAAATTAATTAAGAGAATAGAGGTTTGGAATGATGCAAAGGGCTGGCCAGTCTAGAGGTATCACATCAACCTCTGGACAAGAACGTTCCAGATTTGATTCCTACCACAGGTGGTGCAAATTTGTCAAAAATAAAATCTGGGGTTTCTTCATGGCTTTACTTTCCTTGGTCTCTGAGTAGTGGATCCTATCGCAAGCCCTTTTGAATAATGGCAAAAAGCAAGGGGTTTTGTGCATTTTGCACATGTTAAAGAGCCCTTGGCAGTTAAAGTCATGAAGTGTAGGCCATATTGGCTGCTGCAAGGCAAAACTGTTAAGCAAAAATCTACTCATGTCAAAGCCAGATGTGTCGAGCCAAAAGACGCTGATATCGCAGCTTTGCTATAAACTAGTGAAACATCATATCCATGTCCACTTAGCGGGTGAATACGAAGAGGGATGTTAGCCAGGAAAAGTAATGATTCAAATGTTGTTGGAGATTTGTCTGTTAAGATAATTTATTAGTAACTCATCATTTGTAAAAGATATGTTTCTTCCAAAGGTGATGCTTATAATGCTTCTGCTCTGTTCTACCTGGGACTTAGCATGGTGGGCAAAATCAAAAGTCAGATGGGTTTTTGTCTAGTTGTCCCTGTGCTTCTTATTACAGCTAAGAAGTAAGAACTGTTGATTTATTTTTCTTGATAATTATATCTTTTTATGTTTTGTATGTGACGGCCATGATCAGTTTCAAGAAATTTAAACTTGAACAGTTTTTTTATTTATTTATTTACTTTTTAAAATAAATTGGAGACTTTTAATACATATTATACTACAGCTGGTCAATAGATAGGTAGGTATCGAGATGAAAAAGTAGGCTATAACAGATTCATGTGAGCATTGGTGATTTGAATGGTTAGTGTGCTTGGTTCCTGATCAGAAGAGTCCTGGTTCAAATCCCAGAGGTGGAGAATATTTTTTTATCTTTTTTATCACATGTTAGCACAAGAGCTGAAAACAATCAATGACTCATGTGTCAGGATTGACGAATCAAAATTATCTAGAAACTACCCCAAGTTTGCTTTATGCCCAGAAACAAACGTCTGGCCAAGTGATTAGAAATTGTGAGGGAAGGCAACCACACTAAAAAAATTCCAGTTTGAAGTAGGATGTGTTGGACTGTAAGGCACAAAAATCAAAGCAATACTGCAAACCATATCTATGGATTTATAATGTAATTTTAAATGCAGACAGTGAATGGCTTAGAATTATTGTATATATAAATCCATAACCAAATATAAATTATTTTATGAATATGGACTGAAGGAAAAAAAAACCAAACTAAGGTAATTTAATACAAATGTAGTAACAGTATATAGCTCATAGAAAGTTTTAAGTTTTGAATACTACGCCCTAGTAAAGGATACTGCATTTGTAAACAACTGAGCATTACAGTTTATGGCATGCAAGATTAGAAATTAAGATATCTAGAAAAGAACAGGACAAGGGCAAGATGAGCTACAGATTATGAATAGAAAATGGAGGCAAACTAGACACAGACTAAAAAAAAACCTGATTACAGCATAGCAAGACAATCATTGTCATGATACACTCAGGGAAAGAGAAAACAAGGTCCAAGAATACATAAAGATGAGAAATGAAAAACCACATGTGTTTTTGACCACATTTTTAATCAAATTTTGAAGAATTTGTATTTTGATGCAGTAATTTTTTTTTAGGGTATCATAATCTAGCATTAAATACAGAACTGATGACATTGATCAACTGGTAATAATTTAGTGCATGTGCCATGAAACAAAACTAATTCTTATTTTCTTATTCTGATTGTAATTTATACATTTTTTTCTTCACGCATCAATTACAGATTTTTGCACTGTGTTTAGCACCTCGCGATTCAGTCATTTCTGTTTTGTTTTGTTTTTTAAATTGTTTTGGACAGCTTCCCTAAAATTTGGATTAGCATTTCTGATAAAAAGTTTACTAAATAAGAAGTCCATATTTCTATTACTGCTTTAAAATATTGATTCTGTAAATTAAATTAATACTTTTGTGTTAAACTATGTATAAAGTCTTAGTTCGTTACACCATCCTGAATTGTAATTGGGCCCAATGGTAATTTTTAAAAAAACTGATTTTTTAAAAATTGGATGTACCATTTAGTCATGAAAACTGCAATAAAGTACTGGTTAGTGTCCTACTCTTTGTGAACAAGAGAGATCGCCTTCCCCAACAGACTGACTTATATGTTGACCCAGCCTTAAATGAGTACTGGAGATTTTTTTCTGTGAAAGAAAGATAGCTTTTCTTTGTGCTGACCACATTACTGAAAGATGTGATGGTTAAAAAGAAACTGTAGGCACTTATACCATATTTTCTATACAGACTTTTAAAAAATAAATTCTGTTTAGGACATGTTAACTGTCTAAATCTAAATGCCTATACATATTGAACAGAGAAGGCTCTAGTAACCATCACCAATATCATATCAGAACAAACTGTATGGAAATGCCATCAATCTTGAACTGATCAATGCTTTCTTTGAATTTATTGTATTGATTTCTAAAAGTGTAAGCACAAGATAAAATAAAGGCCCATTTGCAAGTCAAGTAGATTATTCATGACTGATAATTCTCTGATTGTGAAAGTCCAATTTGGTCACTTTAAAGTTATGTTTTTTTCCAGCATACTTCTACCACTGATAACATGGGAAATTGTTGCTTGGCTTGAAACTGGCAATGAAACAACTTCTTATAGCATGTATGCCTTTCTTTATGGTACATTCCCTTCAGCTCCCTCAGTATTCCTGTATGCCAGTCAATATGGGATTGCTCAGAATGTGGTAAGTCAGTCTTTACTTAATCTAGTTCATTTAGGTGTAAAATTTATGTTGATTATGGTTATGGAAAGCTGTACTGCAAACAAATTAAAATCCATAATTGCTCAACTGCCCGTGCCAGGGGAATCATCTGACTTAATATCTCATCTCCCAAACAAAGAAAGGTAGCTGCAGTCCCCATCATAGCAGTCTCTCAGCACATGCCAAAAGACATAAGGCTAAACCGCACAGAAAGTGAACACACCCATCTGTTCCCCGTCACACAATCATCATTCATCAATTTTTGTTGGGAAAACCACCCAACTGGGCTACAGACATTTAGACAACCCATGTTCGATTCCCGCTGGAAGCATGAATTGTAATTGTGGTTAGGAAAAAAATACCCCCGCGGTCAACCCAGCCGCTGGCAGAAGTGGGTACCAGGGTATTACTCTGGGAAGGTGAGGAATGTCACCTTGCATCATGACTTTTTCATGCTTGAAGCGATACTATCTAGGAGTCTGAACACTTCGGCCTCGTGCACATATCGGTGAAAACTTTCGTGTTAAGATGCAGATTCAAGTCTTGTATTTTACCATTACCTTTGTTATTGAAACAATTTATTTTCAAATTTGAGAGGTCACAATGTTGTGTGTTTTGTGTCATGGCCTATGTCATTAGTGCTGAAGAAAGAGCTGGTGATAAGATTGAACATCATTAAAGTCTACATCATATTTAGAGAACAGATAACACTTCACCAAAAACCATTGTCAGAAATCTTTATGAACTTGACTTAATTGTATTTACAGCCTTACTTACATACTAATCCTATCCAATTATACTTGTTGCATGTGGGCACTACAGTTTTTTTAAAGCTTTAGCTTACTATTAATTGATAGCAAATGTTGCTGCAGAATTTCTGTAATAATTTCTATTCATCTGATTGTTTCTTGAGTCTGATGACAAGACATCAACTTTTGTAGTGACAAATTGTATCTGGTCAGACTCTATTCTTAAGAGATGATGGAGCCATTAGCAAGCAATCCTGTGTAATTATTGTGACATTCTCTATTTAGTCATTGTGTTCTATCTATCTTAGATTGTGATATTTTTCCAGTAACATTAATTAGCTTTTATGTAGTATCACTGTCTACATATTGTCTTTTATTTTGAGCAGGCTGTATGTTGATAATGATGAAATATCAACGCACTCCGATCAAACCGATAGGTATTTTAGTGTGTTCACCTTGGCAGACAAGGAAAAGTTTACGTACTGATAACTTCTGTGGTGTGCTGGCTATATGTCTCCAACTTCCTCTCATACATATTTGTTTACAAGTTTCACTTTTAAATTTAAGCATTCCAAGGGTAATGAGTTCATCAAATGCAGTTCCATCTTTCAATAGAAATATCAATAGTGCTTCCAGTATCTTTTCCCTATCCATGAATAGGAACACACACAACTAGTACTATTGAGGCCAACACATTAACTTTGTCATGACAATGAGAAAAAAGTGGTATGGTAATATCTTTATGTAGGTGAGAAACAAAACAAAAGTTGAGCGACGTTTTGGCCAAGTAGGCCTTCAGCTGGAACAATAAACAACACTAATATATATATATATATATATATGGATATACACAGAAATCTAACTACATGGCAATAATATACTAGATACTCATGAAAGGAGAAAAAAAGTCCTTTCAAAATGTGGACCAAAAAAAAACAGCCTTTCCTTGTTGAAATCTTGTGATATTTGTCTTTAGTTTCATTTCATTAATTTTTTTTTTATTTTGGAACCAGCAAATGATAAGTTTGTAACTTTGTTTTGTGCAAAGTAAATCTAGATGAGTGGTTTTAAATTGATAGCATTTTATTATTATTATTAAACTCTTTCCTTTCATTACAGATCGCTACAGGTTTAGTGCTAGGAACTTTTCTCTCTGCACCTCTGATGTTCGTCTCGGCCAAGATGATGACTCTTATTGTAGTTACTGGAACCGACTACAAGAATTTACTAGCCAGCACCTCCTTTGACATCAGCATCATTAGCATTGCATGTTGTGTATGTATGGTTCCTTTTATAGATTTAATATTAATTAATCTTTTGGGAGAAGCTGCCTTGACCACATTTTACTCTACGACTTATATTGGAGGAACACATTGAAAAGTAAAAACCTTTTGTACTTAACTTCATCGACTTCAAAAAGCATTTGACAGTATTCATAGAGATTCTTTGTGGAAAATTCTGAAGCAATATGGCTTACCATCAAAAATCATAAATATTATTAAAGACATTTATGATGGTTACATATGTGCAGTTCGAACAGAGGAAGGACTGAGTGTATGTTTCCCAATAGAAACTGGGGTTAAACAAGGATGTATTTATCGCCCTTGTTATTTGGAGTTGTTATGGACTTCCTAATGAAGAAATGCTGCACTGGTAATAAAGGCATTGAATGGATACAAGAAGATCATTTGGAGGACCTCGACTTTGCTGATGACATAGTTCTCATCAGCAATCAGATAAAAACGATGCAGGAAAACACAAATGAACTATCATCAATAGCCAGCAAAATTGGGCTTGAGATCAATCATGAAAAGACTAAAGTCATGAAAAGCTTAATTCAAACAGACAACAAAATATACATGGAAAACAATCCAGTGGAAGAGATCGATCACTTTATCTATCTTGGAAGTCACATTGATCGAGAAGGGGATACAAGCAAAGGAATTAGAATCAGAATAGCTAAAGCAGCAATGTCTTTCAGAAGCCTTGAAAAGTTGTGGAAATCAAAACTCATCAGCACAAACACAAAACTTAGACTATTCAAATCAAATGTGCTATCAACCCTTATGTATGCGTGTGAAAGCTGGAAAACAAGAGACATAGAAATAAAGTTGAACGCATTTGAAAATAAATGTCTAAGGAAAATACTTGGTATAGCGTGGAACCATTTCAAAACAAACGAGGAAATTAGAGAAATCGCCAATCAACCACTAATATCTTCAGTAAAAAAGAAAGCGATGGTCATATGTTGGACATGTGATGAGAAGAGATAACAACCGAATAGCAAAGCAAGCCCTCATGTGGGAAACAACAGGTAAGAGGAAAAGAGGAAGACCCAGAGAGAGACTGAGAAGAACATTGCTGAGAGAGGCAAGAGCACCAGGAATCGGCTCCCTCAATGAGATAGAGCTGCTTGCACAGGACAGAGACAAATGGCGAGATTTGATAAAATATCTTTAAAAGAATAAAACAACTGCTAGAACAAACATTCAGATAAGAGAAGGAATATCTTGGTCTACGCCCTATAGGCCGACTACGGCTCGAAAGGTCAATAGATAGAATCTTTGTTAACAGTCATATTATTGAAGCAGACAACTATGACAATCTCACAATGATGGACTTATGTGAACATTCAGTGCCGGTCACTCTGTGGTGTTATGTGAACATTCAATGCCGGTTACTCTGTGGTGCTACTGGTCACTCTGTGGTGTTACCGGTCACCCAGAGGTGTTGTGTGAACATTCAGTGCCGGTCATTGTGGTGTTATGTGAACATTCAGTGCCAGTCACTCTGTGGTGTTATGTGAACATTCCGTACCGTTCTTTGTGGTATATGAACATTCAGTGGCGGTCACTCTGTGGTGTTACCAGTCACTGTGGTGTTATGTGAGCATTTAATGCCGGTCACTCTGTGGTGTTATGTGAACATTCAGTGCAGTTCACTGTGGTGTTACCAGTCACTCTGTGGTGTTATGTGAACATTCAGTGCCGGCTACTCTGTGGTGTTACCAGTCTCTCTGTGGTGTCCACAAGTGGTGGATTCAATTACAGTTGCTTTAAGGCTACTTATAGTAGGAACTTGAGAGATTGACAAAAGATATATATATATATATATATATATATATATATATATTATATATATATATATATATATATATATATAATATATATTGAAGTCCATTAAATACTTTTTATAAGTTGGCACAGTGATTGCTGAGAAGAACATTCAGAGAGTCTTGTGTCAGGATTAGTGCAAACATAATGGAGCAACTGACAGAATGAATTAGAAATGTATGTATGTATATACATAAATAATCAGAGATCTGGAGGAACAGGAACTATTAATATACATGCCTTGTACCACAAGAGAAAAGTTCAGCACCCGTGGAATGTTATGTTATTAGATTCTAAATATTAGTAGTGAGAAAATACTGCAATGACCAGGATACACTTTTTAGGCTGCAAAAAAAATATATTATGGTGTGTGTATATATATTTATATATATATATAAACAGAGCAATTACCTGTTAAATCATCATAGTCAGTATTGATATTCTATTTAAAGACAATGGATAAATGATTTAAGAGTTGTTTTTTTAGTTAAAAAGGGCTTATACTCGTACTACAACAGATTCATTATAACAATTGATGGAAAATAAATAATTGTGAGGAAATTATCCAAGAAATGAAAAGCACCAAATTATTTTACAAAAAGTAGGAACAACAGATATGTTGTCAGTTTAACCAACACTTTGATGGTCTAGAATTTGTGTAGTCTGGCCAGAGATTGAAGAATAAATAAACCTGGTTTCAAGAAATGACTATGTCAGTGTCAGATGTTGTTACTTGCTGTAAACCATAACACAATGTAAATACACCCACTTTAAGCCCTACTAAGAGAATTTGAGCGATCATCTCACATACATTGGAGAAGATACATTTTGTGTCCATAGTATAAATCATTCTACAAGACCCAGCAATGAATCGTCAAACATGGAGAGTTAATGATTTCTAATTGATGTGCCGTCTTCAGCCCACGAGGAACTAACTAATCTAGGTCATTATAAATGTTTGAGTTTGACTATTTGCTTGATCATGAGGTGAGTATGGAGGCGATGACATATTACAAGTTTCAGACTAATGTTAGTAATTTAGGAGATAATTGTTTATGGTGATTAGTTAATGTTTATATTAAGAGATATCTGTTTCAGCTTTGGACAATTGGATCTTTATAGTGAGTGGCAAATGGAGAAGAGTACCACACATTTTTACCATAGCATTGATGCTCTCACATGTAAGTTTTTATTTTCTTCTCTTACCACTTAGTTCCTTGTTTTGTAAAGTGATTATGCTATAGATCTCCTACCAAACAATATTTTTATTTGTTATGCTCTGATTCAGCATTTAAAAATTAAAAAAAAAGGAAACTACAAGAAATGAAAGAAAGTTTGTCATATTGAAATAATCTCCATATTTTGTTATTCATTTCTACACCTGAGAACCCAAGCTATGAGTCAGAATTACAGTTTCATCAATCACAGTGTGTTATTTGTTGTTGACACATTTAACACTGAGCAGACCAGAACTCAGATATAGAGGTGTCTCTGCAAGGCATCCCGGGGTAACTTCTCCATTAGTGAAAAAGGCTGAGTTTAGCTGGCAGATGATTGTAGCATCTGGAAAGGAACTATTTTTTTCTGGTTCCCCCCCCCCTACACCCTTTTCATTGTTCATCCTTAAAAGTATGTGAAGAATGCTTAAATACCTTGTGTTGTGGTTAATAGCAAGCTGTTATGTTTGTGCCTTCCAGCCAAACACATCCAACTTCAGAATGGCATTTCTGAATAAGGGATTGAGTTCTGACTTCTATTCTTACTGGTTTGACCAGACTTGTCTGTTTCCAGAAGCACTGCATGAAGGGGGAGTAGAATCATGATCAATTGTTATTGTTGTTGATCCTGAATCAAGTAGTCACCTGTGTGTCTTAGACCAAGTACAGCCCTAGTGTTGTAGAGGTATCTTGTATCTTGGCCTCCTAGAAAAAAATGTAAGAAGTGCATATCATTTTAAAAATTAAATGGAAATCAATGCTAGAAGAAAAAAAGGATGCAAGAGGAAAGAGGTGAGACCTCTCGTAATAAAACAGCCTTGTTCATTCAGCCGCTTAATCTGTCATTCTAGTATTTACATAATCAGCTATAAGAGAAGCTAACCATGATTGTGTCCTATTTGTATGTATACATTTTATCTTTTTATTTTTGCTAATTTTGTTTTCATTCTTTAATTCTACATATTCAATTGTTGCCACAGGCCTCAGAAATTTTACAATTTCTTGCTCTTACTTGCATATGCCGTATTTGTATCTCTAGTGAAGTCCTGAGGGACTGAATTTTGTATGAATATCACTTTTTCCCTTTTTTCATACATGTTGCTGCTTGCTCATATATCACTTGCCACACAAGTGGAGGCACTCATTTTTTTTAATTGCTGAGAGTTTTGGGTAGATTTTTCCTGACAGTTTTGCTTGGGCAACTGCCATTTTTTTTCCATTTTAATTATATTATTTATAACTGCCAAGGGCTCTTTAACATGCACATGGGACCTGTTGTTTTTCCACGTCACTGAGAGGCTACTAATGCCAGATCTGGACCCTAGATGCAAGAACAATAAAAAAAATAACTTCTACTGAGATGAAATGTGTTAGACGAATCACAGGAAACACTCTCAGAAATAAGATCAGAAATGAAAAAATGAGAAAAAATCTAGGAATAGCCCCATAGAATATATAAAGAAACAACAGATAAAATGGTTTGGCCACATGACAAGACAGAAAGATCAAAACACAACACATCTAGCCTTCAACAAATGTTGTGAGAATACCAGACCCAATGGTCGACCATGAAAAAGATGGATGAATGGAATATTAGAAGCACTAGGAAACATAACAGCAGCAGCAGTGGTGAACAGAAGAGCAAAAGACCGAAAATTATATCTCCCCTTGATGCTGAAAGGCAAATGAGGAAAGGAAAGAAGAAGAAGAAAAACTGAGAGGCTAGATTTACAATCTCACCACTCAGAAATGGTGGGAGAGTAAAGCCGAGAAGAAACCACAAGGTTCAAGAGAAAAATTTCCAATCAGTGGCCAGATTCAAGGTTCATTTCCAGGCGTCAACATCTTACCTCTAGATCATCCAGCACCCCAATTGCTTGATCATCTTCCATTTATATTGGCATGCAAAAATGAAGAATGAGTATAAAACTTGATAACTCAAACTTATGTACAGCATATAATGTTCTACATATCCTTGTATTCTATGTTTCTGTATTAATTTTGAACTATTTTTCTTGTGTACAGTACAACTACAGTAGATTTTATTTGATAATGAAATGAACAAAGTGCATGCAACATTGAAACTTCTTCTGTTTTAATCTCCCAGATTCTAGCTTGTATTGGCATGATTTTATTTTATTGCTATGGAGACACAAAAGGCTGGCAGCATTATCTCATTATCATTTGCCTATTGGTTGGAGTCTTTGCTGCTCGCTGTTGGACGGCCGTTATTGCTATTGTGCTATGTTTGCTGCATGTGCGCAGTCTCTGCTATGTGCTGCGTAAGAGGATTTGGTTTTATTTTTTTGGATTTGGGTAAGCTGTTGTTTTGTCTGTCATTTTTAATTAAATTCAGATGATACTACTACTGTTATTAACTTTACTTAATGTGGATGATACTGAATTGTGCTATCTCCTGTTTGTAAGTTATATAGTTATGGTAACCCAGTAACATTTCACATGATATACTGTAAAGCAATATATTTTTAAGCAAATATCACTTCTATTTACAAAACTGAGTTAATGTATGGTTATTTTCGTTTCAGGATCCCAGTATTTACAACTGGTCTTTTATTTATATTAGGATCACATGAAATTGACAGTGAAATCGATCCATCATTCCACTATGGCTCTTTGCAGGTAAAACGTCAGTTTTAATAATGGTTTTGTTTATCTTTCTTCATCTATCATCTTTGCTATGCTGGATGTTGCATTTCAGGTGTTATCTGTTTCTTTGGGGGGTATGTGTTTGGATGAGTGGTCTATAGTTAACTCTTCAGACTCTGAAGTAGAATTTCCCAGGTTCAAATCCCACCACTTGCGGAGGGAATTTTTCTATTTAAATCCATGGTTTTTCCATGGCTTTATCTCCCCCCTTCAGAATTTGGAATAGTGAGATCTAATGTCTAGCCCTCTTGGATAATGGCAGGAGTTCCTGGGTGCTCTCAGTATTGAAGAACCCTTGGCTAAGTCGAAGAATAGGCTAGTCCATTGTTGCCCAGGCATAACTGCAAAAAAAAAAATATCTTGACAATAAAAATATGAGCACCTCTGAAGTTGGAGGATGTCTGCCTGTATGATGATGGACTCCCCTTTGCACTGAGGACAACTCCAGCTGAGTGATGAGTATGCCAGCATGTACTTCTTAAACTTCTATAAAATAATTTTGTTAAAAATGTTATAATTGTATAAAAAGTTGTTTGTTCTATTGAATTGGAAGCAGTTATAGAGGTATCACTGAAAGAAAAGGCTTTGTTTCTTAACAGTGAAGGTGTTAAGAAAATTTGCTTTCGTTTATAGATTACCATGGTTATGAAAGATTGAGTCAATGCAAAAAGTAATATATGTATATGTGTGTGTGTGTGTAATGGAACAAAGGGAAAAAAAAATCTGTGATGTAAGAGAGCACAGAGAAATAAATATGTGTGTTAGGGCAAAATGAAAAAGAAATATGTGTGGAGAGAAATGTAAATAGTTTTTTTGTTCTGGCATTTTTGCTCAATTTATCTTTGTATCGGTGTAACTACTGTCTATCCAATTACTTACTTGTTAGTCATTGATGAAAAGTCAATATCACTCTCTGTTCTCATTGGGAATAAAGATTGATTAGACTGTAGGCTATCATTTCAATATTGGCTAGATTCTCATTACCTTAGTTTGGTCATTTGTAATCACACACAGCAGTTAACTGTTATTAAATTCAGTTATCTTTACAAATGATGAATGTCTGTTATTTCATTATACTATCATTACCATGTCATTTATTAAATTATATTACTATATTATCATTTCTACTACCTTTTAAAAATGTCTTTGTCATTTAATTATATTCTTTCTTCTTTTGTCCGACTGTGCCATGTAACAGGAACATGTAATTTTTGGTTAATTTATCTCTTGTTTTAATTCTATTAACCTTACAAATTAATGAAGGATGTTTTCTTTTTTAATTAGACTAGCTTCTCACTGGTGATCATCACAGGCTCTATAATAGTGACAATTGCATCCCTTGTGTGGTGGCAAAGGACAGAAAGGCATGCCTCTCAACATGGTCCAGAGCAAGAAAGTGTTGACAGAGAAGGTGGGCAGCCTGATTGTGGAGAGAGTAATAATAGTCCATTAGAGACAGGTGCAGCAAAATTGAAAAACTATGCATCTTGCAATGATGACAACTCGTGGAAGAAATGTGAGTACTTTGTAGTAATTTCAGATTAAGTATGGTCAGTTGCTGTTTGCTTCATAATTGAGCTGTATTTTGTTTTCTTCTTCAGTATTTGCCCATTGCTGCTTTTGGCCTATCTTAGTACCAGACTTACCGTTCCTCTTCAACTCCCGCTTGTTTGGCCAACAAGTTATTTTTAGGCTTCATGGGGGAGGTTGATTAGGATTTTGATTAATTCACTGATCCCGACACCAGCTTTTAGTTGCTTGCTCATGTGCTGTCCTGCATCTTAAGCCCATCATATTTTCAGCATAAAACTGGTTCACTACCTAATTAACAACCACAGAACCAAAGTTTGCATTAATCTTTCATGAAAGCTTTTGACACAGTTGTTCTGACAGCTTGAAGTTAGGATAATAAATATTTATTTTTCCACTATTGGGTGTAGAAGGGATCTATCTATTCACCATGCCTCTCAAAATTATGGAGATCAGACGACATCACCTTCAGACTGATTAATTAGAGGATGATGATGGTGATGAAAACTGAAATGAATATTTGTATGCATGATTATAGTCAATGTCTCATGTAGTTAATTACCCTTGAAATCTTAGGTCATTAACTAAACTTTATGTTGTCAAGTGTTCTTGAATTTTTTTCTTTTCTTTCTTTCCTTCCTCATCTGTCTGTCAACGCAGAGGAGAGATATGGTTCACAGTTTCTGGCTGTTTTTTGTTCTCTTCTACTGTTATACCTCTGAGTGTTTTTAATATTCCATTTATCCACCTCATTCTTGGTGTGGTATTCTCATATTGTTCTTTGGTAACTCGTATTAGATTTAGTACTTTATATATATGTTGTAAATTTTCTTTGAATGAGTTGCGTGAATGAACTAGTATTAATAAACCCAGGGAATTAGGTAGAGCAATGAACTGAGCTCATTACTGAGGACAAGAGGCTGAATTTGGTCCAAAATGGTGGCTTTCAGGCTCATTCAGCCTAATTGGGTACTGGAGTTTTTTCTCTAGGAAAGAAAGACAGTTCTGACAAAATGCTGACCACATTATCCAAAAATATACTGTTGATCAAGAGAAATATAAGCACAGACACCATATATCCTTTATTCCATATTCTATGTATGCAATACCCTGGTCATGACTGGGTTCGTTTTTTGTTGTATATACTGTTTCATTTACATTTATTACTTGCCAAAAATGACATCTCCTTAGGTTAGATAATTAAACACCTTATGCTATAAGTAGGAACAATCTGAATGATCAAAATGAACACTTTGTTGGTTGCTGGAATGGGTGCCTATCAGAAATGGGAATGCACCGCCTGCAGTGATGCTAATCCATTCTAAAGTCTATAACATCCTATATTGAACAAAGCAACTGATGTATACTTTCAAATACTATTACTTAGTATTGGGTCAGAGGGTAGGAGACAATAGACTACTGATCAATATCAGCTAGTTACAACCTGCATGGTTGTCAGGTAATTGCATTTCAGAATTTTAGGCCTGAGATGAAAGTTTCGAAACAGTAATTGAAGTAATGGAGGATTTCCGGTCAATATGGTGGATAGGCGGCAGGAATCGTTGAGGTTATGTCTGAAAAGTGTTCTTTGTTGCAGTTTGCTCATATTCCAAGACCGGCTTTATGCAAGAGCTACTGAGTTTAGTGCTCTGTGCACACCGTGAGCTGTGTTTTTCATCCGAATTATGTTTCGATATTCTGATTGCTTACGATGAATAATGATATTATATGGCAAAGGACAGTTCGGTTGCATTCACTTTCAGTGTGGCCATGCCTTATGTCTTTTGGCATACGCTGTGGCTGCTATGATGGGGATTGCACCTGCCTTTCTTTGTTTGGATCTTTCAATGAAATGTTAATTTGGATGATTCCACTGGCACAGGTGGTTGAGCAATTATGGATTTTAATTTGTTTGCAGTGATACCAAGGCCTTGGACTAACTATATCTCTAATGGAAGTTTTTTTTAAACCTTCAACTGTTATACATATTATGAGAAGTTAATAGATAAGCCACAAAGTGTTGTTTAGCTGGAATATTTAATTGTTATTTTTTATAGGTGATAGCAATACTCAACTTTATGATTCATAAGGTAGGAATTGCTAAGCATTGCATGCACATCTGCAGCTATCTATCTATCTATCTATTGACCTTTCGAGCCGTAACCGGTCCATAGGGCGTAGACCAAGATACACCTTCTCCTATATGAATTTTTTTGTTCTAGCAGTTTTCTTTTAAAGATATTTTATCAAATCTCGCCATCTGTCTCTGTTCTGTGCAAGCAGTTCTATCTCATTGAGGGAGCCGATTCCTGCTGCTCTTGCCTCTCTCATCAATGTTCTTCTCAGTGTCTCCCTGGGTCTTCCTCTTTTTCTTTTACCTGTTGTTTCCAATATGAGGGCTTGCTTTGCTATTCGATTATTATCTCTTCTCATCACATGTCCAACATATGACCATCGTCTTTTCTTTATTACTGAAGATATTAGTGGTTACATCTGCAGCGCAGTAACAAAATGATTACTGAACTGAAGGAGTGAGTCTACAACCAAGAACAGCGTACTGATGTTTTGGGCAAAGGAACTTTCTGACTAGGACATTCAAATGGAAATGTTTCCTGTTTATGCTGATAATTTTTGTCCAATAAAGTGGTTCGTTGCTGGATAGAAACATTTTCTCAGGGATGCACCAAAATGATTGATTAAGTCCAATCTGGACATCCTGTTCAGATTGTAACAGAAACATCCATGTGGTCAGTGCAGGATATGATTAGAGGTGATAGACAAGTATCAATTGTAACAGAACATCCGTGTGGTCAGTGCAGGATATGATTAGAAGTGATAGATCTAAGTATCAACTGACAAGGTAGCAACTGCAATAGGCTCTTTGCACGGTTTAGCCTACTTCATAATGTATGATTAATTGAATTTCCAGACAGTGTGCTCACTGCGGATACTCAGAACTTGAAGTGAAATTCTGGCTTAGGAGCAGACCAAAAACTTTTGTGCCATAGGAATGAGATCTTTAATAGAATTATGGGATAAGCTGCATCAATACTGTTGAAAATTATGTTCAGAAAAAGAAGGATAATGTAGGTGCAAAAATAAAAAGTTTTTACATTATCATTAGTTTTTTTTTTATAACAGCCTTTTGTGACTACTTATTGACTTTCCTTCATACTTTCCTTCTTTTCTGCAGCAACAAGCATAGAAGACCTCATTCCTTACCAGAGTTCTGAATTTGACTCATCATCATCATCATCTGACATCATGCAGAATATATCAGAACGGACTTGTCTCTTAGGTCAATGTAGCACTGAGCAGAGACATGCTTGTATGGACAGATTACGGACGTATACAGCTAATGTCCTTGCTAACAGTGACAGCCCTCAAGAAATGGATGTAAAGTCTACTAAAGAGATGAACAAAGAAGAATACCAGACAGTGCATCATCTTATATTAATGTTGCTGCTACTGCTGTCCATGTTTATTGTAAGTGAATAACACATATGACTGTCATAAAGTAATTGATAATGATTGCACACTTTAATTTCCCCTCCTTTATTGTCTTTCAATATGAAGGGTACAACTGTTTGTTTCCTTCTCAAAATGGCATTTTAGTTATAATATTGGAAATTTTGCAGCATTTATGGATGAAGTACATTCCACCCATTCTTAAATTTGATATTTTATGGAAGTGGTTTCAATTTGTGACACCAGACACAAAACACAAATTACCCAGCTAAAATAAATATTTATGTAGGAATGATGTTTTAGCAGTTAATGCTCATCACAGAAAGATCCAAGATTGGAAAATCTTAGAGTTTCAAGGAATGCAATATTCAACTTTTAGCCACAAAAATGATTAAATTGTAAGATTCAGTTTCTTCTAATCACTTTAAATATATAATAGAAGAGGTATATATAATTTATCTTCCTGGACAGACACAAATGAGCAAATGAACTAAAGTATCAATGATAAGCAACTGTGAGGAAATGGAGTGTTTGAGCATCTGATTTTGTGCATGGTTCTTGTCATGTCTGGTATTTTATTAATCCATTATCTTCTGGGTCTTTCTTTCCATCATCTTCTAACTACTGCCGTGTTCATGTTCTGTAAGAATGCCTTCTGTTAATGATCATGTAACATATCTGAATTAGTTGTTTTGCTCTTTCTTAGTGTAATTCAGCACTGGTATATCCCCAACTTTTTCTTGTATCATCATTTCTGATTCTGTTCCTTACACCATGTACGGTATTCTTCTCAAATATATCTCACATTTTTTACACAATTGTACACAATATTTGAAGAAAAAAAGCAATCTTGTTTTTTCTTTATTCCATAGTGGTATTGTTGAATGAATTGTGTTTCAGACATATCAGACATATGTTGTACTAAAATTACTTGGAATACATAACAGTTGAATGATGCTGCTAATTGAGCAAGTGACAGAATTTTTTGTTATAGACATATCATGTCCTTGAGAAATTTATAATGTTCTACAGATGTCACTGGCTATTGTCAGTGCTATATAATTAATCTTTTACTTCACATGTCATTTATGTTTTGTACTTCAGATTGCACTAGTAGTAGTCAGGGCTATAATTTATTTTGCACTTCAGATTTCACTTTTTGTTATTACTAGATTTCACTGAAACACTGCGGTTTATAACGCCTGCACAATTTGTATCCTTCTGAATGGCAGCGAATCATGAACAACCTATGCAATACAGGAGAGAAGGCTAAATGCATTCCATATGTGATGTCTGCACCATATTCTTGGTATCACCGGGAATGACAAAGTGACAAATATGTGGGTCCTCACACAGGCCTCCCGAACATCTACATGCTGCTCAAACAATGTATGAAAGATGGTCGCATACCAAATGATACATTCTGTGTTGTACTAGAGTTCAAACAGAACCAGTGAGAAGAACGCCCATTACTCCGATTTGTAGATGTGTGTAAATGAAGACTCTGAACATAAACCCTGCAGTCGGGGAAATACGCTCTAAACCTCCAACTCAAACAAGAAGCAGACAGGTTCATAGAAAAAAAGAATATATGGTATGAAAAAAAGAAAAAATAACATTTCTAGAGGTGCTGCAAAATCCAAAGTCAACTATGACTGACGGAGGCTACTACTAATGCAGAAAATAAACTACTATGTTGATTAAAGTATCAGATGACTTTCCTTAAATTATTTACATTATAGTTAATTTTGTTGCAAAGATTTGCAGAATGAGTGGTATTATTCATCTATTTTATATCATTGGCTATTATAGAAAGAAAATATGTGCAATTTTTTTTTTTTTTTTTTTTTAAGATTTTGATATTCAAAAAAAGATTTAACCTGCTAAACAATTTTATAGTATGCCCCATCCATAATTTTCCTTATTTCAACCTGCTCCCCCTTTTGTACTTATAAATTAACAGTATAATGGTGTCACTGCACAAAGATTTGAAGGTAGGCACATGTTTGACAGTCTTTTTATGTCTGTCATGATGGGAAAATCGTGGAGGTAATACATCTTCCTACACTCAGTAACTTTTGTGCTCCCAAGGATAATGCACATTGGTTCATGTTGTTTCCTTTCCAGTGCATACTCAATCACAGACAGGACCAGGATTTTGATAATATTTTGATTCCATGATTTCAGGGCATGTTTTTATGTGCATGGCGTGTCTTTAATCATCAACCAACAGGAATATATGTTGAGATTGAATTTCTTGACTGCGTGTTCAACTATGGACAGGTGAGTTGGGGGATTTTGTTGCGATTCTAATTTACAACAAATAAAATAGATGTAAGTGCTATTTAATACAATCTAGTGTAGTCATTTTGGTAATTATTAAGTTGTGTACTTAATAGTCAAGATCCTGGTTCCAATCTGTCTAGCTGGGAGGGAGTGGGGGGGCTTGTTATTGTTTTACACTTCTTTTATGCTTATAGCAGGTTTCTGTGTCATATGAGAAGTTTGCAGTTAATTTCCTTATTCTTCTTCTTTCCTTCCTCATCTGCCTTTCAGCGTCGAGGGGAGATATAATTTGCGGTCTTTTGCTCTTCTGTTCGCCTCTGCTGCTGTTATGTTTCCTAGTGCTTCTAATATTCCATCGACCCATCTTTTACGTGGTCGACCCTTGGGTCTGGTGTTCTCACAACGTTTGTTGAAGGCTCGTTGTGTTGTGTTTTCTTCTTTCTGCCTTGTCACGTGGCCAAACCATTTTATCTGTTGTTTCCTTATATATTCTATGGCGGGGGCTATTCCTAGCTTTTTTCCTTCTTGATAGTGAAATATCTCATTTGGCAAGAAACTGCTATAACAAAATAACTTAGGTTTCTAAGAGCCTGTATTTTTTTCAGTAACAACATATGACTGTGAAACATTGCTGATATGCTGAAAAATACATTAATCCTTTCGTTGTAAAATAATTGTAGAATACTGTGGAGAAAGAAGAGACTAAACATCCATTTGCATCAAATTTATATTTCATGGAACTTAAAAACAAAGAAAATGAAATATTTTATGCATAATATGAAATGGTGGTCATAGAAGATCATTAAGATGATGGATATGGTACCAGATAGATGTTTAAGAGGATGCCCAAAAAAGATGGTGGATTCAGAATGGTGATGTCACAGAGGATCAGATACCTAAAGATTTTCAAATTCGCTAATAAAGTTATGATAATTTTCAAAATGAAATCCACAACTTTCTGTTCATTTTCAGGGTTTGCTAATCCTCATTGTGTTTGGTTTTGACACACGCCTTGTGTTTTCGCCAGTTGTTAGAAGGTAAGATTTTGTGGCAATAATTTTGTTTTACTTTGTGGTGAGGTTTTGGTGTATTTATCAATTGCATCAGTTATATCTCAAAGATATTTCCCATTTGCCTAATATCTTTAGAATTTTACAATTTAAACTAGCTTTTATAAGTTTCTTTCTATTTGCATTCATATTCATATACAGTATTTGCCAACTTTATCTAATTTATATGTTTATATACCTCTCTCTTTTCCTTGTGTTTTGTGAGTATGCATGAGTGAGAAAAAAATATATCTATTAAATGGATATATGAGTTGTTTGTGCCACTATTATCAACTGTTTCTCTATAATATTTACTAATATAATCTGTTTTATTCTTTGTTTATTTTTGTTGTTGTGTATATAGGCAAATATTTTGTTGTGTGTGTTCACACACATGCACAGACAATCTTGATATATTAATTCATACGGCTCTATGGGTAATAAGCACATATCTTAGTTTGTTCTTAATTCCTTTGGGAAGACAAAAGAAGGTAGGTGGGACATTTATATACATATTGAGAGGCTTAGGAGAATATGGGTAAAAAAAGGACCTGGCCAATATTTTATGCCTAAAAGATGAAAGTATCTATAATCAACACCTGACATGGACAATCATTCACAACACACTTTCAGAAATGCTGAGATAAGCTTTATTGCTGTAATGAGGATGTCTTGACTGCAGTTGAAACTTTCCATAGATTAAGACAGTTCATTGAAATGATATATCTTTAAGATCTATGAGGCATTCCTTTCCACATACTTCAAATATCAGTCTTTTATCCTTAATCTTTAGAGGACAGCATGACATTTACAAATAAACCTGTGTTTTGATATCTGCATGCTTGAAGATGTTATGTTCATCTGCACAAAACTGGATACATCAGTGTTCACTAGCATGTAACATGTCTTACTAATATGTCAAAAATACTTCTTTTTGCACCTTTTCTCTCAAAATCCACATAGATTATGTGGTGCTTCCTCTCAAAATCCAGTTAATGTTTTCATTCCTCTCAAAATCCAGTTAATGTTTTCATTCCTCTCAAAATCCAGTTAATGTTTTCATTCCTCTCAAAATCCAATGAATGTTTTCATTCCTCTCAAAATCCAATAATGTTTTCATTCCTCTCAAAATCCAATTAATGTTTTCATTCCTCTCAAAATCCAATTAATGTTTTCATTCCTCTCAAAATCCAGTTAATGTTTTCATTCCTCTCAAAATCCAGTTAATGTTTTCATTCCTCTCAAAATCCAATTAATGTTTTCACTCCTCTCAAAATCCAGTTAATGTTTTCATTCCTCTCAAAATCCAGTTAATGTTTTCATTCCTCTCAAAATCCAATTAATGTTTTCATTCCTCTCAAAATCCAATTAATGTTTTCATTCCTCTCAAAATCCAATTAATGTTTTCATTCCTCTCAATATCCAATTAATGTTTCATTCCTTTCTAAATCCAGTTAAATTATGTTATGATGCTTCTCAAAATCCACATAAATTATGTAATAATTCCTCTTGTTATGGCCATAATTACAACAAATTAGCGAATCTTCTTCCTAAAAGTTGGGTCTTTATTTCTTACTATCGTTATTAGAAAACTCTAATCCCTTTCATTACTAAGCCATTAGGCTATTGCCACCCACATATTTCAAAACAAGGGGGAAAAAAAACTTTATTAAACTACTACTGTTATATTTTTTAAAAATATTCTATCACACTCAAACTTAGTAGTTGAAGAACAATTATGTTTACAAATGGAATATTTAATACCAGGGCTACCAGAAAAATTATGCCAGCTACCAACTCAATAGAAAAGAATAAGTAACAATTTTTTTACTTTGACTAGGACATATAGATTAAAGCATCATCTTTTAAATAATCTAAAGAAGGGTAGAAAACTCTGATGAAAATTGACTAACACAGGCAAAATGACATCTACATTTGTGACAAACATAGGATGAACAGAGAAAGCTCTTGTGGCTACCTTCTTCTTCTTCTTTCCTTCCTCATCTGCCTTTCAGCGTCGAGGGGAGATATAATTTGCGTTCTTTTGCTCTTCTGTTCACCTCTGCTGCTGTTATGTTTCCTAGTGCTTCTAATATTCCATCGACCCATCTTTTTCGTGGTCGACCCTTGGGTCTGGTGTTCTCACAACGTTTATTGAAGGCTCATTGTGTTGTGTTTTCTTCTTTCTGCCTTGTCACGTGGCCAAACCATTTTATCTGTTGTTTCCTTATATATTCTATGGCGGGGGCTATTCCTAGCTTTTTTCTCAGTTCTTCATTTCTGATTTTGTCTCTCAGACTATTTCCTGTCATTCGTCTAACACATTTCATCTCTGTAGAGTTATTTTCTTATTGTTCTTTCATCTAGGGTCCAGGTCTGGCATTGGTAGCACAACGTTGGGATGAAGATTGTATTGTATAGTGCTTGTTTTGCCTCCAGAGTTATTTCCTTGTTGGACAATAGTGGTGATAACTGTCCAATGATTTGACAAGCCTTGTTGGATCTTGATTCTATTTCTGTTGTTTGAGAATTATCGTTTGTCATTAGACTTCCTAGGTATTTGAATTCCTCTACTTGTTTTAGTTGTCTGCCTTCTATAGTTATGTTGATGTTCTGTTTAGTTTTGGCTACATCATGACTTCTGTTTTGTTGATGTTGATTTTCATGTTGTATTTTGTGCCTGAGATGTTGAGTTTGTTTAAGTGTTTTTGTAGGTCTTTTATTGTTTCATGTATTAGTGCCTGATCATCTGCAAATAAAAGCTCGTTGATCTCCTCTGTCTCTGTCCTTGTGGCTATCACCAGTATTATATCATCATCATGTACCATGCCGGTTGGCGTAGGCGATCATGTCCCTCCACAATCTTCTATCTACAGTGCATCGTATCAGTTCTGTTGTTGACTGTTTTCCATGCCATGACACCAAGCTATCCAGTATTTTCTCTCTTTGTCGTCCGCGATCTCTCTTTCCTTTTATTTTGCCAGTTGTTACCAAGTATTCCAACTTTCCTCTTCTCATGATGTGCCCGAAAAATGTTGATTGCTTCTTTCTGATGTTTTTTAAGAGCTCCCTTTTTGTGTTGGCCTCTTTGAGAACTTCCTCATTGGTCTTTTTATCTGTCCAGGTAACTTTCAACATTCTTCTGAGAAATCCCATCTCTGTGGCCTCTAATCGTCTTTTCATTTCTACTACGAGTCTACTGTCCATGATTCGCTTCCATAGGTCAGAATTGGTTCTATATAGCACCGATGAACTCTCTTTCTCATTTTTATTGACATAGATTTGTTGCATAAGATATTTTTCATTTTCTGAAATGCTATTTTGGCCTGAGCTATTCTGCTTTATATTTCTGTGGTGCATCTCCCATCTGATGTAATTATTGTGCCCAAGTATTTGAAACGTAGTATTATATCAGGACAGACAAATTGTGTGGAGCTGATAATAGCCTTGAGCCGCCAGATGCTTTATTTGAACTTATTAATTTGATGTCTAGAGATGCATGTAGAAGAAGAAACTTGGTAGTCCAAAGGAAGAAGGTTTTAAATGAAGTACATAAAATGTAATTAAAAAGAAATAATTTCTTTTATATTTATCTGTCAAATCTGAAACAAATTGAGTGTGCGTAAATAAGTTCTTGATCAAATGTCATAAAATTGATATCAATGATTTCTTCTGAGTTATCTAAAGAACACTATAATCTAAAATGTAAAAAAATGTACATATTCCACTAGAAGTCTATGGAAGAATACATGAAATTCTGGCAACAATTTAACAGAGTATAAATAGGTGATTAATGTGCAGGTATCAGAGAAAGCAACTGTGGACAGCAAAAATCCATCGACAAGCTAATTTGATTTATTATTTTTAAAGTAGAATAACTCAAGTGAAAGTTCACTTTCATTACACAACTGACTTTATAGAAAGATATAACTTGGCTTACTTTCTTACCTTATAGACTTACTTATCCATTTCATCGTGGACTAAATTGACACATCCTTTTATCCGAGTTGCTTTTGCATATTAACGGATTGTGGTGCACTGTTTTGCACATATTGGTCCATTATATTTAGCTTCAGCACATATTTGTTCAAGACTGTTTCCCTAGCCTTAATGTTGATATTTTGTGAGACATTCTTAAGACATCTCTAGGAGAAAGGGAACATTTCTTTATATAATAACTGAATTTGACTTTAATGTTAGACACACTACCTGGACCACTTCCAAGATAAGGTCGCTTGAGAAGTTTATTTTCTTCATAGCTCCCCTTAAACAGGTCATTCTCAATCTAAATTTATTGGATCTTTTGTTTTTGGCTCAATAATTAATTTTTTAACATGTTATTTTTGATACAACAAATGTAATTTAAACAATTATTCCGATATAGTGTTTATCTTTGTTATCTTTTATTCTTAATATGTGCAGAATTCTGTTTATCTGTTTTAAATCAATGAAACATTATACCAGACCCAGACCTAAGATGCAAGAATAATAAGAAAAACCAAAATGAAATGTGCTAGAAAATCCTTATACTGACTGTGTTTGATTAACAATGTGAAATGTATTTATCATTCAAAGCTTAAAACAAATAAACATCTTTCATGCTCTCCCTGTGCAGACAGATGTCCAAGTATAGGTTTATATATGTGGTATATGTCAGGTAAACTAAGCAAACTTCAGTGTTTATTGCTTATTAGAATTTAGCCTTTCATTATGTAGCTGTTGTCTGTATATTTAATTTACTAAATATGCAATTTAGACTTCTCTGAAGAAGTTTGTGTCAAACTGTTGTCAGCTTTTGAATCAGTCTTTCTGTTAATTGTTGTCTCATTTTTATAGACTTATAAGTAACTTCTGTTATTGTTGTCAGTCACATTTTTATAGACTGACATTTTTGTAAGCTTTTATTTCGTGTCACAACCTTTTTCCTACATCAAAGTTAAAGTTAATAGGTATTTTAAAAAAACATTGCTGAGGTAGTGCTTTCTGTTATCTTTAGAATTATCAATAATTTATTAAAATATGTTAAAGATAAACAAAATTACAGCTTAATTTAGTTTTTGGGAGTGAAAGACCTGAGCAAATAATCTGTTTCAAACAGAATTTGTTTTTCAATCTGGTAGTGAAAGTACTTATACACTTTTGCCTGGCTTTTTTTTCCCTGAGTTTTGAATATGTATAGTATTTAGCATCTTATTTATATATTTATGCTTTTGTTTAGATTGTTTAGTTTAAAATCTTTAAACAAGTTTTCATTACACTTTTTATTAAATATAATGGAAACTCTAAGGCTAATAAAAAAATAGAAATGATTATATAGTTAAAGCATTCTGTAGATAATAAATAACACAAAATAACTGAATATTGTGGCTTGGTACAAACCTTCAGTGAAAAAACATAAAATTATTTAATTATATTTATTAAATTTAACATAAATAAAAATAATTAAACTAAAAATATAGATTAATTTTAGAATTAATTATAAAATTAGGTAAAGAAATTGAAAAAAAAAAGATGTGTGAGATGGTTTCTCCTGTGTATTTCACAACATTATTTATGCTGTCACATGTCAACAATGCTACATGATCTGTATTAGTAAAAACCAGTCACATAGGTGCGCTCACTCCTTGCAGTGTATGCTCTTGTCAATCCAGTGACTCTGTGGATCAGTCAATATGGCCGCTTTTGTTTAACCAGCCATACGATAGCTTCTGTCACAGCCTCAATCTCCATGTGTATGCTGGAGGTAGTAGTGTTGTAGGCTTCTGCACCTTTATCTATCAACTTTCCACTAAAATATGCAACAAAACCCCAGCCACTCCATACACCCCTGGTGAAAGAGCCTTCAGTGTAGATGATCAGGCCTTAAATGGTTGGGAATGAAGGTGCAGTACCTCCCATAGGTGCATCTGCTCGATATGTTTCCTGTGGACATCCTAACTTTGATATCTTGGGCATGAGGGAGTTTGTGGCAATGAGATGGTTGACTGGTTGATGAGGTCTACCATTTCGCAGGAAACCTGAAAATTGGACTTGTATGACATTGTGAGGCCTTTAAAAGAACACCTCTCACAGGATGGCAACAAAGAAACTGAGGATAACCCACATCAAAAGAATAGTGGAACACATCACCACAAGAGGTGAAAGCAGGAAAAGCATCCTCAGTGGTAAAGAACGCAACACATTCAATCAATGCTGTTAGTGGAATAATCAGTAGATGAACACTTTGATGGTTGCTGGAACTGGCAGCAGAATAGATATGGGAATGCCCCAACTGCAATAACGCCAGTCCGAACTAAAGACTTTAAAAAACAATCAATATATGGGTGACTGCCCCCATGAGCACCTTTGTGACATCTCTAGGGATGTTGACACCCCATCTTCATCCCAGTTTAACTTCACATACCACCAGGGCCCACACAACATCCATGTCACAGACAATCTTATGCCACTCCAATGAAAGTCGCTTTATAGCCTTAAGATTGCCATGTAGTAATATATGTATATATAAAATAAGAATTATATATATATATATATATAATTTTTGGAAAGATCCAATATATAATTCCAATGACATAACTACTTTGTGCGAAAATTTGAAGGCCATGGCTTTCATGTATACTGAGTCTGTACTTGTTCAGCTGTTACATGCCGTTTTCCAGCTGTTTGTATGCACCGGTCTGCAATCAGTAGAACAATTGTTGGTAAATTTGAGAAGTCTGGGCATTACATATAAACACATAGTACTCTTAATAAGTGGCTTTGCGTTTCAGTTCAATTCCTTATAAAGGCTTTTTTTCCAGAATACAAATTCATTGTGTTATTTATCATTTTAAGTTGCTAAAGTTTAGTAGTATTATTAATATAATCATTTGTTATAGATTATTCTAGAAACCATTCTATTGTGTCTATGGGTTATATGTTTATTTGGATAATAGCTTTTTTTTCAGTTAATTGTTTTGAAATAATAAAAAAAAAAGAATATTTTTTAGATCATCTAGTGTTTTAGAAAATTAATTGATTGATTGGTCAGTCTGATCTGTCATATATATATTTAAAAAAAATTATAGATATCTAATTGTCCAATTCTGAACTCTTGAATTTGTTCACTTCTTCTACCTAACCTTTAAGCAGTAAGCAATATGCTTTATCATCAATATATAAGGTAAGTGTCTATTCATTTCCGTTACTAATTATACTATTTGAGATTTTACATTTTCCTTAAATTGCCAATAAATAATTGGTAATCCTTACCTTGTTTTTAATATGCACTGCATGCCCAGCTTTATAAATCTGTCAGCAGATGAATAAAATAGTTTGCCTATGGATCTGGTGATCTCATTGCGTTTGTTGAAGGCTCATTGTACTATCTTTCTGTCTTATAACTCATCAAACCAATTAGTTGTTTCTTCATATATTCAGTGGTGAGAATTATTCCTATCTTTCTTTCTTAGTTCTTTGTTTCTGATTTTATCTCGAAGGCTGTTTCTGGTCATGTGTATGACATTTTATTTCAGTAGTAATTTTTTTTCTAATCAATTTTGAGTCTAGCATTCTGATCTGGCATTTGGGAAAGTTAGCACTAGTTATGAATCATACACGAGAAATGAAATTTTAAGATCATTATTATCTTCAGACTTTGTACAGGATAGAATTGTATATGGAGCCACATGTGCATAAGGTTTGGAGTCAACGAGATTTTGTACATTTAACGTTTGTAGACAAAGTTCAAAGATATGATAGATCTGGCAACAATGTTAACTTCAGTTCTACTGGCAAGACAAGGAGCATTTAGCCCACTAATATGGCAGCTCTTTGTTGGAAAACAGGAATCTGAAGTGAAGCACATGGTTCATTAAAACTACCTCTGTTGTCTGATGGGAGAGCAAGGAAAAAGGAGACAATCAGTGGATCTTGGTAACATAGATCATGAAGCATTTCCTATGTATTTTGTTAACATGACTTGTATTGGTAGTTAATCCTATTGTATCAATTCTTGTTTCTTGGTCTCACTAAGGGGGGGGGGGGTGTTTATAATGGGTTGATACATTGAATGGGATAGGCTATTTGTTTCACCTTTAATATAATGATGATCTGAACCCTGACCTAATGAATTTGAAGCAATAGCTACCTGATTGGCAAAATTACAGTTTATCTGCTTGACCACCCTGTTCCCATTTACCAATAACTGCTATAATTCTATTGTCCTACCACTGCTTGCTTCATGAGGTGTTGCTAAGAGGATGCGTGTAACCTTGTGGATATCTCTAGTTGTATAACTAGAGTTGTTGTCATCTTGAATTTGTCTAGTCTAGTCTAGTTTAGTTTAGTTTAGTTTAATCAACTGGTCATCCTCATTGCACAAGTTCATAAGTTCACAAGTTCAGATATCTTCTGAAGAATGTCCCTCAATGTGTATCAACTAATGATACCCACTGTTGTGTTGTTTGATATGCCTTCTTTGGATTGCTTTGAATTTATTTAATGACTCTCTGACTCCATCTATTAACTTTTTGCTGGTTTATCCCTTCACTTTGTGCCATTCTTGTGCTGCAGGTTGGTTTGGCTTCATTTTGGTCAGTTGTCCAAACCATTCAGTAATTGTCAGTAACACAAGAATGGTCAGTTGTCCAAACCATTCAGTAATTGTCAGTAAAACAAGAATGGTCAGTTGTCCAAACCATTCAGTAATTGTCAGTAAAACAAGAATGGTCAGTTGTCCAAACCATTCAGTAATTGTCAGTAACACAAGAATGGTCAGTTGTCCAAACCATTCAGTAATTGTCAGTAACACAAGAATGGTCAGTTGTCCAAACCATTCAGTAATTGTCAGTAACACAAGAATGGTCAGTTGTCCAAACCATTCAATAATTGTCAGTAACACAATAGTCAGTTGTCCAAACCATTCAATAATTGCCAGTAACACAACAATAGTCAGTTGTCCAAACCATTCAATAATTGCCAGTAACAGAAGAATGGTCAGTTGTCCAAACCATTCAATAATTGCCAATAATACAAGAACAAGAGAAATATATATTCAGGGTCTCATTGGTGTGGCCTCTTGTCCACTGTGATATGTAAGATCATAATTAAATTAACTCATCAAATACCAATTGAAAAATAGCTTGTGGTTGAATTAATATTCATTCTGTTGTTCTCAGTCCTCTCATGCCTTACAACATTGTGGTAGAAGTGGAGTGCTCTTGACAGAGCTCTGTGGTTTGTTTCTTACATAATTATCTGTGTGCCATGGGATAATTAGCAGATTAACCTTGTGGGAGGTCTTTTGTTGTTGCATCTAATTGTTAATGCCTGATGTGGGGTGATGTTTAGTGGTAATAGTATATGTCCAAACCACATATTTTGACATTTATTTAGTTGTTTCAGGAAAATAGGTTTTTTTACACTGTTATACCAACTGTTCTTTTAATATGATTTTTATCTTTTCTTATGTTTAGTATTATTATTTCAGGTCATATTCATTTCAGTAATTATGGTCTTTATATTTTCATATGGATAATGATAGTAAACTATTGGTAAAAGCACTGTTGTATATTTCTCTTTTTTGGTGTCACTTGTCATGTTTGTTCTTTTATGTCTCTCTCTCTCTCTCTCTCTCTCTCTCTCTCTCTCTCTCTCTCTCTCTCTCTCTCTCTCTCTCTCTCTCTCTCTCTCTCTCTCTCTCTCTCTCTCTCTCTCTCTCTCTCCCTCCCTTTCGAGCCGTAGCCGGCCTATAGGGCATAGACCAAGATATTCCTTCTCTTATCTGAATTTTTGTTCTAGCAGTTTTCAATTCTTTTAAAGATATTTTATCAAATCTCGCCATTTGTCTCTGTTCTGTGCAAGCAGCTCTATCTCATTGAGGGAGCCAAATCCTGCTGCTCTTGCCTCTCTCATCAATGTTCTTCTCAGTGTTTCTCTGGGTCTTCCTCTTTTTCTCTTACTTGTTGTTTCCCACATGAAAGCTTGCTTTGCTATTCGGTTATTATCTCTTCTCATCACATGTCCAACATATGACCATCGTCTTTTCTTTATTACTGAAGATATTAGTGGTTGATTGGCGATTTCTCTAATTTCCTCGTTTGTTTTGAATTCGTTCCACGGTATACCAAGTATTTTCCTTAGACATTGATTTTCGAATGCGTTCAACTTTGTTTCTATATCTCTTGTTGTTTTCCAGCTTTCACACACATACGTAAGGGTTGATAGTACATTTGATTTGAATAGTCTAAGTTTTAGGTCTACGTTTCATTAACAACATCGTTTTTACGATAGCGGCTTGTTAAACCTCTGATCAACGGTTCTATACCAAGCCGGAGAAAAATAGTTCCTCCATTTTGGAAACAACCGGAAACCGGATATTATCTTTTATGTCTGATGGTCTTTAATTAATTAGCCAATATTTTAATTTACCTTGTTGCATCAGTCCTCAATATTACTTTCTGTTTTCTCATTTGATATCATATTCCTGGATAGTTTAAATCTGTGACTTACTTTCAAGTAGTGATCTTCACTCTTTCTTTCTCTTCTGCCTATAGTCACCATTTTATTTGTATGTACTTGTGGTAATATAAAACCAGTATTATTACTGCATTTATGGTGCTCCATTTGAATAAGTTATATACTTTTGGAATCTCCATTCTTGAAGAACAGGTTGGCTATGTAGAGATAATTTTGGTTACATAATTTTTTTAGGTTTGCTGCCTTTTCTGTTTCAGCAGCTCCTGAATATTAATTAGCTTATTTTCTGCTCGTATCTCGCAGTTTTACATTACACTCTGCCATGACAATGAGCATGAGCTTATCATGTTTCTATAATTTTTTTTCAGCACATTGTTAAAGAATTCTTCACACTCATTGCATTGCAGGAATCGTGTATTTGTATGTGTTATGTAGTTTTGTCTTCTTTCACTTTGAGTATTAAAATAGTTATCTTTCATGAGTAATAGTAACAACACCTTTAGTTATAGATAATATCATCTTTCTTGTCTGTGGAAGTGACTGTTCATAGAATCACCAGTCACATATGAAAAGAAGAAAAGAGAAAGAGCCCCATTACACCACCTATAGAGAAAGTTATGTTAATGCCTATATTTTTTTGGTAGACATGTGTTTTTTGGGTAATGTGGTCGGTATTACCCATGCGTCATCTTTCCTTCCCAGCACAATCTGGTACCCATTCAAGGCTGGATGAGCCTGGGAGCCATCAGTTAGGATCAAACTTGACTTTTTAAATCTTTGTTGTCCATTAATCACTCACTGAGCTACCTTGGATTAGTCATACAGTGTTGATTGTTTTGTTGTCTTTTTATGCAGCAGGTTTTCTCTGTTTCTTGTCAATTTCTATGATGTAGACGCCTTTGGTAATGTTCCTATGCTGGTTCTGCATCGAGGTTTCCCCAAGTGACATCAATGTTTAAAGCTTCTTAGAGACATCTTGAAGTGTTTCTTCGATCATTTTTCAGTCCACTGGCTATTTTGGAGTGTGCTGATCTAGAATATGGACCATCTCAGACGGGCCATTAACAGTAGTGTATGAGTGCTTGGAATGTTGCCTTCCTTGAATTCTTCAGTGTCCGTTACACCCAGCGGGGTGGTCTTCACTGTAGCGATTGAGTATTATATTTCTTTCAATTACTTTTATTTTAATAGTGTTTTTCATTATTTTGGTTCTGTTATAAGTTCCACTTCATACTTTGATTTGTTTACTCCAAAGTTGACAATGGGCTAGTTATGATGTAAATCTTTGCAACTTTTTTTTTCTGTTTGCCTTGTATCTGCTATTCTTATTAGTCTGATTTTCATGTTTTTTCCCATTTATTCAGCTATTTCTGTTCCTTATTTTTAAGCCACTAATTTGTTGTTCCTATTTTTATCATCACTTTCATTTCTCTTGGCAACTGCTGCCAGGTCTTCTACAGACAGGGTTTGTCTGTTTCCTCATTGTTCTATTTCTTTTTTACATTAGGAAAAACAATTTACTCATTGTTTGTTGTTATCTGCAGCAAAGAGATTTTGGTGCAGGCTACCTCATGTAGGAAATACAACTAATAGTTTACACTCAGCTTGTTTTTGCAGCAGATTTGTAACAATAGATACCGTGAAAGTGGACTTTTCATATCTAGTTTTTTCACAGCCTTGACCAAATTATTTATTTTTATCAGCTTTATTTTCCCCCAGCACAGACTTTGATAAATCAAATGCAATCTTTCACATCACTACATTTTCCTCCAATCTTATCTTATGTTAGTGATTTAACTGACTATATATTGGATAGTATAATCATTCATTTGTTAATAAAACATTTTATTTCAAATGGTTGAAAAATATTGTCATATTTTTCCTTTGAAAAAAAATAAATAAATAAAAAACACTATATTTAGTAATTCTACAAGCTTTGCTATATGTGTAAGTGACTAGCTTTGTTGAAAAGAAACATGTTCATAACATTGAATCACCGTGAACTCAAAATTATTATTATACCCATTACAGACTTGATGTATTTTATATATATATATATATATATATATATATATACACATTTTAATTTCAGTATATATGTGTTCGTTTTAATGTATTTTAATGTACCTATCAACACAACGCAGACACATCCACTTAACGTCCTTTTAAGGGCGGATGATGAAGAGGAATTCTACAGTCTACGAATGCTCTAGAATACTTTAGCCATCGGGCGAACGTAAGCAAGCAATGTACTTATTTTTTTTATTAAAATTTTTTTTTAATTTGTAAATAATTCCGACTTTCAGTATATATTTTTATTTGTAGTCAATTTTGTGTACATTTGAATTCTGTAATTGTATAAATTATGGTTGTTACTTTTTAAACAAATTTCTTTATATAATTTTAAAAAAGCTAGTTATATTATAATTATATCATGAATTTCAGTTATCATATTATAAATTGGATTTAGATGGCAATAAGAAAATATAATATGTCAAGGTAGTAATACTTGCTATTAATTTTCTACAAGGCAACATTTATTGGTTTTTTTTTAAAAATCAGAAGTAAATAAAAATGGTTCTATGTTAATTTTTACAATCTTTGAAATCATGTGGCTTGCCAGGTGCTAAAGTTCAACAACTTTATATTCCCTAGAAACCAGTTTGTTTAAAGTCCTAAATACATCAACATGATAATGGGAAATGAATAAGAAGTGTTAGATATTGAAGATACCAAAGTAATTTGTTTTACGGTTTTACTAAATGAGGATTAGCATAGAATTGTGATAGAGCATATTAAAGCTGATGTTAGAGCAAATAAAATGTGGGCAAACAATGAAATTTCGGTGTGTTCTTGTATTTACTGTTTGATTTTTATGTGTGTGTACATATTTATTTTAATGGTACAAAAAGCTGCACACTGGACATACCACAGTTAGTTTTCACACTTAGTTTCTAGCAACATCAGGAATTGTCATGTAAATCAGGCAAGAGATCAGAGTGATAATGAACACTATCCAAAAACACACATAGTTATAGTTTATATAGAAGAAGTACTAGCAACAGCTAGCACAATTTTGTACTTTATTTTTCACCAAAAAGTTTTTTTTTTTTTATTAAATGAATTGTGAAGTCCTCTTAATATATAAATCCATTCCCGTGTACATGATCATCCCTTCTGAACACATGCAGATTATGAAATTTTCTTTCCATATTAAGATTATCCAAAATCCTCTTCTATGACATAAATAGTTAGTATCCCTCCCCCTATGTCTGATTATTTTATTTACATATATACAGTCAGGTGTAGAGAAGAGCACCAGCCTATCCTATTGTATCCTGTTTCTGACTTTATTCAGTTTACTTCTTATATGAACTGTCAGCTATCTATAATATGGTTTACCCATCTGACCTGGGGTTCTTGTTGAGTTTAGTTTTCTGTGTCTTAGCTTCCAAAGTCTTCTTTGGTTTCTAAATGCTTACATTTAGTAGATATAGTAGAGTCATCTCACCTTGCCAATGTAATGATGAGTCATCAGGGTATGATCAACAGATGCAACTATTCTCTTCCTGTTTTCTGTCTCTCACTGTAATTCCATCCAGCACTTTATTCTGTCATTCTAGTTCTTCTGTGCCTGCCTATGCATCTAACCTCATTCACAGTTCCTTGTTTGATGGTTTCTGCTAAACATGATGACTGCATGATCAAGACCTCTGTCTTTAATCTTTCCGTGAATGCATCGAACAAGGTAGGAGATAATAGACAGCCCTGTCTGACTCCAAAACTGGTCTAAAACAGCTTTCTTAGTCTTCCATTGACCAGTATTGCGTTTCACATTTTTATGTAGATATATAATGCAGTCAATTATGTTGTCAGTTTGGTAAAATATAATTTCATATATATGTGATGTACAAATAGAGTGTATGTGATTTACAAGCACTAAGAAATGTTGTTAATGATTTGCTAGCAACAATATTCAATATTCTGGAAGCAACAAAATAATTGGCTGACTATACAAAACATTTTGAGAGCATACCCTATGTTATAAGTTCACTGCTTGCAACATTTCAGTTTTTGATGTCATATTTTTTATTTGCTGCATTCACTTTATTTATTCCTTAAAGATCCTGTTTTATTTTATTTCTTCTTATTCTGAGAAAAATATATTTCAATTAAATTTGTGTATTATTGTTTTTATATGTGTTATATAGTTTAATTGCAACTTCATGAAAATATTTATTTCATTTGACTGTAAATTTCTAACAGAATTTAACACAGTAAGTTTTATTAACATACAGTGATGACACAAACACATGATATTACATTTAGCTACAAAAAGGGGGGAGAGAAACCATCTTTACAGCATTTTCCCATTTCTGGGGTCTGCCAGGGGGGACTTAAATCATCATAGCTAGTTTTATTTTTTAAATATTTTTTTCCCAAAAAATACATGTAATGTGATAATTGTATCTTTAATGCACTCTTGTAACATTTAAATGTTAATATGTATTAACCTCTTCACCTCACAGTAGAATACAAAGGATAATAAGCCATTTAATCAATGTTAATCTTATATATGATATGATTATAGAACTGAGATAGAACTGCTTGCACAGAACAGAGACAGATGGCGAGATTTAATAAAATATCTTTAAAAGAAAACTGCTAGAACAAAAATTCATATAGGAGAAGGTGTATCTTGGTCTACGCCCTATGGGCCGGTTACGGCTCGAAAGGTCAATAGATAGATAGATAGAATCTATATATATATATATATATATATATATATAATATATATATATATATATATATATATATATAGATATATATATAGAGAGAGAGAGAGAGAGAGAGAACATTCTCCTCTACAATTAGGAAGAGAAGATAGACATATTTTGAACATGTGCTGAGAAAAGACAGCAAGAAAAATCCAAAACAGGCTCTTCTATGGTAAACATCAAGATATAGAAAAGAGGAAGACCTAGAGTGAGATTGAAAAGAACACTTATAAGAGAAGCAAAGTTGGCAGGCATAACTCATTAGATAAGGTCTCATCAAGAATAGCGAAAAAAATTACAAGTTCTACAAGACATTTAACAGCGCGGGAAGGATCATGATCAATCTGATATATACCTAACAGAAATATGAACCATATAGCTACATTTAAAAATTATTTCAGATTGTTAGTTCAGTATTTAAATCTTTTTGGCTGTTTGAATAATTACACGGAAATTTGAATCTAATGAAGGGTACTTTAAGAACTAAAGCTATTGTAGTTTAGTTAGCTGCTTTTGTATTTTCTTATACATATATATATAAAAGTAAAGTGCACCCGTCATGCCAAGGGACATACAGGGAATATGGTGTTAGTGACCATATATTTCACAGACCTTCGGCACATGATTTTTGGGGTAATGTGGTCTGTTCTATATATAGCTTTGTATTTATTTTTTTTTTTTTTACTTAACATTGCCTTTATAACCCAACAATCGACTAATTTTTTTTTTTACCAGATAAGGCATGTACTATTTGATTCCACTTAAAAATATGTACCTGGTGAGTTGCAGGTAGTGAAAGAAGCAACAATAAGAAAACCAACTCTCTTGGCTTCACATGCTTGGCTGACTTGTGAGGTTAAAAACATATCTAACCCTATTAAGGATAAACTTTGGAACTACTGTAACTTTGTTTGCAGTCCATTTAAAACATATTACATCATTGATCTTATTCTATATAACTCATTATATTTTGTTTGGTGTTCTGTCATCCCTGCTGTGTCATCAAAGCTGCCTCTGACACAGACTTCAAGTATTAACAGGTAATTTCTCACCTTTCTGAACAGAATAAGACGTTATTTGTTTGGGGCAGAGGTGGTACGTCTTCCAAAACTCTCTGACTTGGACTCAGACACAAGACATACCTGCCAGCAGTTTACAGATTACCACAAGGAGAATTGTGCTAGAGAAATTGTCAGGGACCGAAGGTAAGTGCAGAAATCTATTTCCTAGTTACTAAATGTTAACATGTCTTGTGCAAGGTCTGACACCTGACATGAAAGATCATCAGACACAAGAGTCTAGAATTTCTGCCCTATGTGCCGTCTTTGGCTTGAAAGGACAATGAATAGACAGAAATGTCAACATATAACGTAGTCTATCTCAATGTATTTAGCCTTGGTTGATGATAAATGTTAATTTTCCTAATTTTAATTTCACCATTTTTTTTGCTACTGTTCTTTTTCTTTAACTCCCTGAGGAGCATAGGTCTTCAACAAACACTTTACCCCTGAAGACAGAGTTATCTGCCTGTGCTGCAAGGGACCATTGTGCACATAGCTGCTATGGAAAAAGAGATTAACACGCAAAATTAAGTTCCTAGTCTCTAGGGACTTCACCAGAGGTGAAAGCTGGTGAAAGGAAAAAAAAAAAGAACTTTCCTATCCATTCTTTTAAGATCATTCCATGTCTTCTCCTTCATCTTCATCTCTGCTTCCATCTGTCTTCTCCAAGAATAAGTTAGTTTTCCTCTTTGTCTTTCTTTCCCCTGGGATTTCAAAAAAAGGGCCTGTTGTATAATAATTTCTGTTGGCTTCCACAGTGTGTCCTATCCAGCACTATCATCTTTGTCTACTAGCATTTAACTGGCACTCTTCCATAATTCTATGTTACTGATTTTGTCCTGCCATTTCCATTCTTTTGTTCTGCACAAGCATCCATATACGAAGGTCTGTATCTTCGTAATTGTTATTTTTGTTATTCTCTATGTTTCAGTGTCATATAATAGTACTGACTTAATAATTTAGTTGAAAATGTATTCTCTTTGACTTGTTCATGTTAGTTAAGTTTTTGCGACTTTTTTTTTTACAATACAGGATAGCCAGCCCCATGCCCAATCCTCCTTAGTTGTCTCTTACAAACATGCCTGGTAGGGAACAGTGTCCATTAATACTCCAATCTCTTCTGATCACAGCAATCTTAAGCATGGCACACAATCTCCAGAGCATCAGCTGTGAGATAGTTTCTGAAGGTTTTGTAAATATTTCAACGATGCTAGGAATTCTACAATTTCAAATTTAACCTGGGTATGCAGCCTGTTGTTTTCAATTTTTAACTGACAGATGTTCTTTTACATTTGCAACTTGAACATCAGACCTTTTTTGTATCATCTGTTTATATAGGACTTAACACTAAATCTTGACTTCTTTGAGATCAAGGATCACTTTTACAAAAAATGTTATTGCTCTACATTGATTCAAACTAAATACTTGTGGAATGGGTTCAACTCTACAGTTAGTCTCTATTGGAAGAAGTAATATCTAAACATAAAATGGTTTATGATTTCTTCCAATAGAAACTAAATGTAGAGTTACACAAAATTCTAAATTTGTGCAAAATCTCTTACATGAACCAGGCCTAAAGTGTAAACAATATGTCAAATATGCTTTTCATATTCATAGATTATTCTCTTGACAAAAGCTTAGTAAAAATAGATGATATACATTATTTCAGTTCCCTTTCTAGTTTTCTTTTAAAATTTGACATAGTAAAATAAACATCATTCTGGAAAGGTGAGGAATGCCACATCACATCGTGAGTTTTGATGTTTGAAGCGACACCATCAAGAAGTCTCTGAACACTTCTGAATAGGTAGCCGAACACATATCAGTGAAAACTTGCGTGCTAGAATGCTGATTCCAAGTCTCGTACTTTGCCTTTAACATATCTCTCACATTAAATGTTTAGCAGAAATTGATAAGATTTAGACTACAAGCATAGATCATTTAAATTTAAGATGTGAGAACTTTGTGTTCAACTTAATGTGGGGTTTGACTCAATTTAGTGATAAAGTATAAAAATGTGAGTTTTTAGTGTGTGGTTTCCGCTGGTTTTGAAAAACTCAAAAAGATTTGTCATAATGCCATCTTTCATCCTTGGCAAACATATAGATACACCACCTCTGTTCTAGTGTTATGTACTGCCTGAATGTTGCCCATTCTTGGTTGAACAAGTTACTTTTTATTTGTTTTTTGTTTTGTTTTTTTCTTTGTGCATGCCAATAAAAGGGAAAACCTGATGTCTTTTGCCAGCAACACTATAAATCAAAAAGCTTTTATGACTGAAGGTTGCTTTTGCAATCTCTGCAGATATTCATAACTGTTGTAGAGATTCTCTGTAAATTATTTTTTCACGTCCATGTGTTCAAGCAGACGGTATGCTATCATGGCCATAAATGGATTGTATGTACACATTTTCTCAAATTTCTATAACATTGCAATATTATGGCAGGTCTTTTTTTAAATTTGTTCACACACATACAACTCTTTTCTCTTCTCTTTGCATTCACTTGATAACTAAAAGAATTGTCATAACTCTTCATTAGCCATCTTCAGATTCAGAAGGATGTTGCATGGGCATGAGTGTGCTATTTTGCGGTAAAACTGATATTAACACCTTTTTATCCCAACACATCTATCTTTGGCAGGACATTTTTGAGTACTGGGTTGCCTTCCCGCTCAATCTCTTCTCACTTGATCAGACTAGACTAGTTAGGCTGTTACTTGGGGCACAGCAAAAAGGTGGAGTAGGGTGTGGATAGCTCTGGTTCACCTATCCTGGCACAAGCTATCAGCTATGAGTTGCTGGCAGCTTTCAGCTCTATTGCTGTCAGGCACCATTACCCCAACACACATAACATTTTGTCCAAATTTTCATTGTGTTCTTGTTCTCATTTTGTGAAAAACTATGTGAGATAATTCAGAATTAGTCATGCGTACCTGAACTGTAAGGTGCCAAAAAAAATACTGCAGCACATAATATGACTGAAAAAAAAGAACAAGAATCTAATTTAATTAGTACATAGCATCATATAATAGCATACTGTGAAGATCTAAATACAGTTATGAAGCAAGTGAAATCTACAGACATCTTGATTGTAATGGGTGACATGAATGCTAAAGTAGGAAAAGTTAGATATAAGACCATTATAGGAAATCATGGTTTAGGAAAAAGAAATGACAGAGGAGAGAGATTAATACAATTTTGTGAAGAAAACAGGCTGATAATATGTAACACCTTCTTTGAGCAAGAAAAATTATTTTACATTATATACATGGAAAAGCCCTGGAGACAGGAAGAGGAATCAAATAGATTACATAATGATAAAAGACAGATTCTGGAACCGCGTCAAGAAAGCCAAAACCTATTCAGGAGCAGATATTAATTCAGATCACAATCCTGTAATGATTAAAATGAAAATCAAAGTAAAAAGAAACAAACAAAAGTCTAATTCAGCAATACCACTAGATATAACAGCTTTAAATCAGAAAGATGTTAAAGAAACTTATACAGTACAAGTAAAGAACACATATCAGAAGCTGCTAGAAGAAGGGATTGAGCAGTACAGAAGAGAAAAGCCTGAAGAAAAAGTGACAACCAAATGGCAATGCATAAAAAACAGCATGCAAGAATCCTGCAACACCTTACTCAAAAAGGAAAGCAGCAAAAAAAACAAAAATGGATAACTGACAAAATCTTAGAAAAAATGGAAGAAAGAAGACAAGCGAAAAACACTGCCAGATACAAGGATATTGACAATGAAATACGGAGAATGTGCAAAAAGGCAAAAGAAGACTGGCTGAACCAAAGATGTCTAGAAGTCGAAACTATGGAAAGTAAACAAAACTTAAGAGAGATGCACACAGAAATAAAGAAAATGACTAATAAAGACAAAAAAAACTGCAGGAAGCGGATGTATTGCAAACAAAGAGGGAAAAATGCTAACAGACAACAAAGATATAATAGATAGATGGCAAGAATATATAACAGAATTATTTCATGATGAAAGGGACAAAAAGCCATTCATAAAATGTACATACAACTATAAAATCCTGAAATCAGAAGTTGAAAAAGCTTTGAAAACAATGAAAAAGGGAAAGGCAGCAGGACCTGATAATATACAGATAGAGATGATACAGGCTCTTGAAGATTTTGGCATTGAAGTTATCACAGACATATGCAATGACATATACCATACACATGCCACTGCCGCAGTGGGACTCAAGACTCAATGTCGATTAAAGTTAGAAAGTAGTGCTTGCTTGTGTTCACCCAATGACTAAAGGAATACACATCATCATCCAAAATGGTGGTACGTTTCACGTTCTCTCGATCGCTGCAGAAAATGCATCTGGGGTTTGATTAATTTCGGCTCTCTGAAGCAATTTTCTGTGTTGAAATCAAAATGATATTCTACTTAACAAATCTGCACTGACGAAGTGGACAAATCTGATTCCACACAGCAATGAGTCGCCAAGTACACACAGCAATGTTCCTTTTGACAAGTGAAGTATTGTAAAAGCGACCTTCACCGTCTAGTGTTGACATGCGGTTTACGTCACATTGAGTGCTGTTCAATGGCAGATGTTGAAATTGTTTGACGCAAGTTATTACATGCTGAAATGCATTAATGAGTACTGTTCCGTCATGTCGACCAAAGATTTTCCTCTTTGGGGAATTTGCACCATGTTTCGTTCATTGTAAGCTAACCGTAGGGTCTGTTGTTTGATGTATGATAGGGATAATCAACGACTAACTTTGTTTTTATATGTTCGGTTGAGTAAAGAACGATGTCCTAACATCATCAAGCGCTATACATTTTTTGTTCTCAATATGACGGTCATCATTTTCGGGAGGACGTGAACTTCCAGTATATGGTGGATAGGTGGCATGAACCATTGAAGGTTATGTCTGAAAAGTGTTCCTTGTTGCAGTTTCCTCATATTCCAAGTCCAGCTTCTTGTTGCAGGAGATACTGAGTTAAGTGCTCTGTGCACACCGTGAGCTGTGTCTCATCCGTTTTGATCATGTTTCGATATTCCAGTTGTTTGCGATGAATGATGATATCATATGACAGGGAACAGTTGGCTGTGTTCACTTTCTGCGCGGTTTCGCCTTATGTCTTTTGGCGTGTGCTGAGACTGCTACGATGGGGACTACAGTTACCTTTCTTTGTTTGGGAGATGAGTTAGTAATTAGGATGATTCCACTGGCACGGGCGGTTGAGCGATTATGGATTTTAATTCGTTTGCAGTGATACCGAGGCCTTCCATAACTTAGTGCTTGAGTTGAGAAATCTCAGACTTCATTAAACTATTCTTGACTTTCTCCCTTATAGATAAATGCATTTAAATAACGATTTATAGAAATATTTTAAATGCCATAATTTGAAGCAATAAACATTCTGGTTAAAATAAATTTGCCTCATTTCGTTTATTCAAAAGCCTGGGGGCGAAAAAAATATGTATAACGACTTTATTACTTCATAAAATATTAGTAAAATTAAAACACGAAAAAAAGATAGAATAAGGAAATAGAATGTTTGCTGTACAGTGAATGGTAGAAAGCGTTTTACCCATTACTGTCAATGGGAAGAACAACATACTCAAGCTAATTAGTTACTACCTTGGCAAGCAATGAAAACTCAACTGGGAAAAAAAAATAACTTCAGTTCATTTCTATCAAAATAACAGTAGCTGTTAACATCGTTTAGTTTGTGACGTATGGAAATAACAAGATACTATAGGGCATGTGTTTGTGCTGAAATCGGAGTTGATGGACCGAAAGATATAGTATGTTAAATAAAAAATAAAGGGGGGCGTGGGGGGAGGCTGTGTGATTTAGGTGGTAAGATGTCAGACTCTGGACAAGAAAGTTCCTGGTTCGATTTCCAATGCAGACGGTGTGATAAAAATAGAACACGTAGCGCCATCGTGACTTTACCGGTCTCTAGTCCCTGGGTAGTGAGATCCGATGTCTTGCCCTCCCGGATAGCGGCAATAAACTGGGGGTCCTGTGTGCATTCTGCGCAAGTCGAACCAACAGCAGTGGAAATCGGGAAAAAAAATTGGCTAATAATGGTCTCAGCTTGGCTAAAATGAACAAGAGAAAAAAAAATACTCAAAACATTAACACTCTCAACGATAATAATGAGGGTATCTCTGAAGTTGGAGAATATCTGCCTGTGTGGCGAGGGACACCTGCGCACACGGCTGAAGGTGTAAAAATAGGACAAAGTTATTATCACGCAATGTTCAGCTCCTCGAGACTACACTAGAGATATAAAGTTAGCGAATGCAAGCAGCAAACAACAAAAACATATATTATTTGATAGGCCGTAACCCAACATAAATTACGCTCACTTTGTTTTAAGACTCACATTGTATTGAGAGTCAACACTAAATAATTTATCGGAAGCCTTATATCACGGAACTTTGTTTTGGGAGTCTTGACACTTAACTTTGTACTGTGAGCCTTAACACTTAACTTTGTACTGGGAACCTTAACACTTAACTTTGTACTGTGAGCCTTAACACTTAACTTTGTACTGTGAGCCTTGACACTTAACTTTGTACTGGGGTCCTTGACATTTAACTTTGTACTGTGAGCCTTAACACTTAACTTTGTACTGTGAGCCTTAACACTTAACTTTGTACTGGGGGCCTTGACACTTAACGTTGTACTGTGAGCCTTAACACTTAATTTTGTACTGTGAGCCTTAACACATAACTTTGCACTGGGATCCTTGACACTTAACTTTGTGCTGTGAGCCTTAACACTTAACCTTGTACTGGGGTCTTTGACACTTAAATTTGTACTGTGAGTCTTAACACTTAACTTTGTACTGTGAGCCTTAACACTTAACTTTGTACTGGGGGCCTTGACACTAACGTTGTACTGTGAGCCTTAACACTTAACGTTGTACTGTGAGCCTTAACACTTAATTTTGTACTGTGAGCCTTAACACATAACTTTGTACTGGGATCCTTGACACTTAACTTTGTGCTGTGAGCCTTAACACTTAACTTTGTACTGTGAGCCTTAACACTTAACGTTGTACTGTGAGCCTTAACACTTAACGTTGTACTGTGAGCCTTAACACTTAACTTTGTACTGTGAGTCTTGACACTTAACTTTGTACTGTGAGCCTTAACACTTAACGTTGTACTGTGAGTCTTGACACTTAACTTTGTACTGGGGGCCTTGACACTTAACTTTGAACTGGGGGCCTTGACACTTAACTTGTGCTGGGGGGGGGGGGTGACACTTAACGTTGTACTGGGGGCCTTGGTACTGGGGGCTTGGCACTTAACTTTGTACTGGTGGCCTTGACACTTAACGTTGTACTGGGGGCCTTAACACTTAACGTTGTACTGGGGGCCTTGACACTTAACGTTGTACTGGGAGCCTTGACGCTTAACTTTGTACTGTGAGCCTTGACACTTAACTTTGTACTGGGGGCCTTGACACTTAACTTTGTACTGGGGGCTTGACACTTAACTTTGTACTGGGGGCTTTGACACTTAACTTTGTACTTTGACACTTAACTTTGTACTGGGGCTTGCTTGACACTTAACTTTGTACTGGGGGCTGGACACTTAACTTTGTACTGGGGGCATTGACACTTAACGTTGTACTGGGGCCTTGACACTTAACTTTGTACTGGTGGCCTTGACACTTAACTTTGTACTGTGAGCCTCGACACTTTTTTTTCATAGCGGTTATATGAGTAGTTTTATATTCTGTATGCCATGTTTGTTTTTGTATTTATCAACCTTCATGATGCTAAACGATGGCAACACAACTGAATTTGTCTAAATTAGAAAATCAATTTTAACAATAAGTATGAAGAAAGTAAACGCAAGTGACAAAATACATGCTCCGTATCAAGATTAACTTGTTAGATGATTATACGAACAAAAAAGGTACAGTTGAAGATTAGAAGGATTGTGAAATGAAGGAAGAAAAAAAAACTCCCAGAATGCATTGCATTTACGTAAAGTCTTTAGTTGAAATGTAACAAACCAATGTTTCTTTTTTAGGGTGTAACAATGTTTTAAATGTTGAAAATAATAATGTTCGAGCGCTAGATTTGAGATTGTTGAAACGTTTTCTGAACATTGAACGGGCAGATAGAAGGCACAGAGAAATGGAACACATCTCATGCTTTAGAAACAAACTGCATTAACGGCAGATAGAAGGCACAGAGAAATGGAACACATCTCATGCTTTAGAAACAAACTGCATTAACGGGCAGATAGAAGGCACAGAGAAATGGAACACATCTCATGCTTTAGAAACAAACGAACAATGCAGTTTTAGAAAAGGTAGATATGAAATCACATCACAAACACACATTGACACACACACGCGCACGCATGCACACAGAGATAGATAGATAGAGAGAGAGAGAGAGAGAGAGAGAGAGAGAGAGAGAGAGAAATTTGAATAAATGAAATTAAATATTTTCTGCAAATAAAGAGACATGATACAGTAATGAAGGCATATCGAAGGCCAGTATTAGGACGAGTGGTCAAAGTGATTGTAACGGACGATGGATTGGAGGAAGTCAAAATAATGATGTTCTTCAATATGCTGGAAAGTTGTATGGTTTTCTTTATGTTCGTTAAACACAGACATAGGTCGAAGTATTTTGTTTCAGAAAATATAAATTATATTATATTATAACTATATATATATATATATATATATATATATATATATATATATGGCTGGGGTATGTCCAACGATTGGAAGAAAAGCGAATTCCTAGGCAAATACTATATGGTGAACTAATACACGGAAAAAGACAAATCGGCAGACCTAAACTACGATATAGAGATATCTGTAAATCATCTCTGAAAGACCTCTCCATATGTGAAAATGACTGGGAACATCTGGCAAGTAATCGCACATCATGGAGAGCATGTATAAGGAACAGTATAACATCATTTGAGACTGAGCTAAGGCAAAATTTAGAAGAGAAAAGACTCATGAAAAAGGATGGAAAACCCTATGGATCAGTGAGCCTGACTTGTTTATTCTGTGGCATTCAAACATTGGTAGAATTAGCCACTAGAGAAGCTGTTCGACAAAAACAAAACCTCAAAAAGTACACAATAGCGTCCACTAGACCGACTGACAAGACGAAATGGCCAAATATATATAATATATATATATATATATATATAAATATATATATATATATATATATTATTAATACATGTAATGAATTTTTTTTTAAAAAGGAAAAAGTAGTATTGTAAAAGCTTTATGTAGATCTCACCTACATAACGGTTCTACCATACCACCATTTCCTTTTTAATAAAAAAAATTCATGATTATTATCAGATAGAAACTTCGCATTTCTATGTATATTGATGCCTTTACCTTTAATACATATAACCTAGATAATACATATAACCTAGATAATACATAAAACCTAGATAATACATATAACCTAGATAATACATATAAACTAGATAATATATATAAACTAGATAATACATATAACGTAGATAATACATATAACCTAGATAATACATATAAACTAGATAATACATATAACCTAGATAATACATATAAACTAGATAATACATATAACCTAGATAACACATATAACCTAGATAATACATATAACCTAGATAATACATATAACCTAGATAATACATATAAACTAGATAATACATATAAACTAGATAATACATATAACCTAGATAATACATATAACCTAGATAATACATATAGCCTAAATAATACATAAAACCTAGATAATACATATAAACTAGATAATACATATAACCTAGATAATACATATAGCCTAGATAATACATATAAACTAGATAACACATATAGCCTAGATAATACATATAACCTAGATAATACATATAAACTAGATAATACATATATAAACTAGACAATACATATAGCCTAGATAATACATATAACCTAGATAATACATATAGCCTAGATAATTCATATAGCCTAGATAATACATATAAACTAGACAATACATATAGCCTAGATAATACATATAAACTAGATAATACATGCAGCCTAGAATAAGAAAAGCAGTTGTTCTGCAACGCTACATAGTATACTATACAGACAATACAAGAGTTTGCAAAGAACAACTGAGATAAATTTTTCTTTAAAATTGCACAACATGGATAAGAAAGCAATCAAATAAAGAAATTTGACATGAAAAAAGGGAAACTAAGTTAAAAAAAAAAAAGACTTAGAATTTCTTTTGATATACTTTAAAATGGCGTATAAGATCTAGAAACTATAAAAACAAGGACATTAAGATAGAAAGAAATGACAAAATCCTCGGGTGTGGTCGAAGAACATAATTGCTCAAGAAAGATCGTTGTAGAAGAATTGTTTGTCTGCTCCACAACTGATGCTGCATTATGAATAATTAAACAGGAGGTTTGATCTGGGGGGATGTGATGAATATATTTGTTTGCTATCTTCTGTTCTCTTGTACCATGCAATCAAAGGAAAAAATATAATTTTCTTGAGGTTGCTGTTCAAACATAATTTCTTTAGCGTTTTAAATATTGCTAATTAGTCTAGATCTATAGAGGTAAAGAAAGATCTATATATGTGCTTTATAGACTACATGAAAGCATTTGACAAAGTGCAGCATGTGGAAATAATCAATATGCTGGAGAAATTAAACATTGATGGCAAGGATCTGCGAATCATAAAAAACATGTACTGGCAACAAACAGCAGCGATACGAATTAACAACCAAACAGGACAATTCCAATATATAAAGCAAGGAGTCAGACAAGGCTGTGTTCTGTCGCCGGATTTGTTTTCACTTTACAGCGAATATATAATGAGATCAATAGTAGACAAAAAAGGAATTGAAACCACTCTCCATGTGTGTGCCACATATTTACACCCCAGAAAGAAATACTGAATATAACAACATCATGTGCCGTCTGTGATATTAATGACCACAGACCAGGAGCCTCCAGTATGATTGATACAACTGTTGCACCAAGCATTTCATCAGCAGAGCCATATCTATGGAATGTTAATCTGACATTGTTCTTGAATGATGCCCAAGTTAATGAGACATCAGAATCGTGTGGCGGCAGCTACAAGAAGGGAGCGGAGAACATCAAGTTCTGCTGCTATAAAGGAGACTTGCCTTGCTATCCCAGAATTGCCTTAAATGGGATCACTGTAGTTGAAAACTTCTCCTCTTGTGTAAACTACACATTCACATCTAAGAGTGAATCAGTGAAGGTCACAAAATCATATTCTCTCTGTGGTTTTACTAACTACAGGTCATGTGGCTTCTGTTGGATTGGAAATGATAACTTACCACCACTGTGTGTCTATATGTTTGGAATTGGAGTCATCAACGACGGCCTAACATCATCAAGTGCTATGACGATCATCATTTTCGGGAGGACGTGAACTCCCATGGTATATGGTGGATAGGCGGCAGGAACCATTGAGGGCTGTGTCTGAAAAGTGTTCCTTCTTGCAGTTTCCTCATATTCCAAGTCCGGCTTGTTGCAGGAGCTACTGAGTTAAGTGCTCTGTGCACACCGTGAGCTGTGTGTCTCATCCGTTTTGATCCTGCTTCGATATCCCGCTTGTTTACGATGAATGATGATATCGTATGACAGGGAACAGTTGGCTGTGTTCACTTTCTGCGCGGTTTCGCCTTATGTCTTTTGGCGTGTACTGAGACTGCTGCGATGGGGACTACAGTTGCCTTCTTTGTTTGGGAGATGAATAGTAGTTCGGATGATTCCACTGGCACGGGCGGTTGAGCAATTATGGATTTTAATTCGTTTGCTGTGATACCGAGGCCTTCCATAACCAATAACCAATAATCAATACAAGAAATGATAGACATAATAGTAAAAGAAAGCAACAAGAAAGGTCTCAGTCTGAATAGTAAGAAAACAGAAGTAATGGTTATATCGAAGAAACAATCACCACCATCATGCAGCATAAAAATAAACGAGACAAATCTGAAACAAGTGCAATGTTTCAAATACTTGGGCACAATAATAACATAAGATGGGAGATACACCACAGAAATAAAAAAGCAGAATAGCTCAGGCCAAAATAGCTTTTCAGAAGGTTAAAAATATCTTATGCAACAAATCTATGTCAATAAAAATGAGAAAGAGAGTTCATCGGTGCTATATAGAACCAATGCTGACCTATGGAAGCGAATCATGGACAGTAGACAAACAAATGGAAAGAGGATTGGAGGCCACAGAGATGGGATTTCTCAGAAGAATGTTGAAAGTTCCCTGGACAGCTAAAAAGACCAATGAGGAAGTTTTCAAAGAGGCCAACACAAAAAGGGAACTCTTAAAAAACATCAGAAAGAAGCAATCAACATTTTTCGGGCACATTATGAGAAGAGGAAAGTTGGAATACTTGGTTACAACTGGCAAAATAAAAGGAAAGAGAAATCGCGGGCGACAAAGAGAGAAAATACTGGATAGCTTGGTGTCATGGCATGGAGGACAGTCAACAACAGAACTGATACGATGCACTGTGGATAGAAGATTGTGGAGGGACATGATCACCTACGCCAACCGGAATGGCACATGATGATGATGATGAATTAGTCTAGATAGGCCTATTAAATGGTAGCAGGGCTCCTGCCATACTCTAGAACGATGACGTCGGGAAATATAGTGGTACAGTCCGCATTTTTTTTTTTCTGCAATGGAATCAGTATCATACGACGCGTCACTGTAAACTTTGAGGATTTTAGCTCAAATGCCATATTTTACAAGTAATTAAATACTAAAATTGACTGCAAAGTTTATATTCACAAGTTATCTTGCTATCAGTGAAAATACAGATGTAAATATATCAAAGCTTTGGCTGATTGGAATAATGCGATTATATTGATTTGTGAAATTAGATGATAGAATTCCATTGAGTAAACTTTTATTGAGGAATAAAAACATTGTTAATAAGTTTATGAGCTATTACACTTAACTTTATATTAGGAGTCTTAACACGTAACTTTATATCATGGATCCTAACACTTAACTTTATATTATTATTATTATTTTATTATTATTATATTTATGTTAAATTGGGAGATTTAACACTTAACCTTATATTGGGAGCCTTAACGCTTAACTTTATATCTATCTATTGACCTTTCGAGCCGTAACCGGCCGATAGGGCGTAGACCAAGATACACCTTCTCCTATATGGATTTTTTTGTTCTAGCAGTTTTCTTTAAAGATATTTTATCAAATCTCGCCATCTGTCTCTGTTCTGTGCAAGCAGTTCTATCTCATTGAGGGAGCCGACTCCTGCTGCTCTTGCCTCTCTCATCAATGTTCTTCTCAGTGTCTCCCTGGGTCTTCCTCTTTTCTTTTACCTGTTGTTTCCCATATGAGGGCTTGCTTTGCTATTCGGTTATTATCTCTTCTCATCACATGTCCAACGTATGACCATCGTCTTTTCTTTATTACTGAAGATATTAGTGGTTGATTGGCGATTTCTCTAATTTCCTCATTTGTTTTGAATTCGTTCCATGCTATACCAAGTATTTTCCTTAGACATTTATTTTCAAATGCGTTCAACTTTGTTTCTATATCTCTTGTTGTTTTCCAGCTTTCACACGCATACGTAAGGGTTGATAGTACATTTGATTTGAATAGCCTAAGTTTTGTGTTTGTGCTGATAAGTTTTGATTTCCACAACTTTTCAAGGCTTCTGAAAGACATTGCTGCTTTAGCTATTCTGATTTTAATTCTTTGCTCGTATCCCCTTCTCGATCAATGTGACTTCCAAGATAGATAAAGTGATCGATCTCTTCTACTGGTTTGTTTTCCATGTATATTTTGTCACCTGTTGGAATTAAACTAGTCATGACTTTAGTCTTTTCATGATTGATCTCAAGCCCAATTTTGCTGGCTATTGATGATAGTTCATTTGTGTTTTCCTGCATCGTTTTTATCTGACTGCTGATGAGGACTATGTCATCAGCAAAGTCGAGGTCCTCCAAATGGTCTCCTTGTATCCATTCGATGCCTTTATTACCAGTGCAGCATTTCTTCATTATGAAGTCCATAACAATTCCAAATAACAAGGGCGATAAAATACATCCTTGTTTAACCCCAGTTTCTATTGGGAAACATTCGCTCAGTCCTTCCTCTGTTCGAACTGCACATGTGTAACCATCATACATGTCTTTGATAATATTTATGATTTTTGATGGTAAACCATATTGCTTCAGAATTTTCCACAAAGAATCTCTATGAATACTATCAAATGCTTTTTGAAGTCGATGAAGTTAAGTACAAAAGGTTTTGCTTTTCAATGTGTTCCTCCAATATAAGTCGTAGAGTGAAAATGTGGTCAATACAGCTTCTCCCTTTTCTAAACCCAGCCTGTTCTTCACGCATTACTGTATCTATTGAATCCTGTATTCTATTTAAGATGATTTGCAGAATAACTTTGAGGCAACTGACAAAAGTGTCACGCCTCTCCAGTTGTTACAATCTCTAAGATTGCCCTTTTTGGGATCTTAACAATGATTCCTTTTTTCCATTTATGAGGCATCTTCTCTGTTTTCCAAATGATGTTGAACATTTTTTGGAGATGTATTAGATTATGGCTATCAATTGCCTTGAGGATCTCAGCTGTTAACTTATCCTCTCCAGCAGCCTTGTTATTGGTCATAAGCTTTAAGGTGGTTTCTATTTCACTCAAGGTGAAGTCATCTAAATTTACATTTAATTCTGCTGCTGGTGTTTCAGTTTCAAAATCTATTAAACTGTGGGGTAGTGGACGGTTAAGAATTTCTTTGAAGTGTTCCGCCCAACGGGCTTTATGTCTGCGCTTAACTTTATATCGTGGACCTTAACACTTAACTTTATATTGGGAGCCTTAACGCTCAGGGAGCTGCGATAGTTCAGTGGTTCGTGAACTGGACTACAAAGGACAAGGGGTAGGGTTCGATCCCAACCGACGGCTTCCGGGTTCACCCAGCCTTAAATGGGTACCGGATTTTTTTCTGGGAAAGTAAAACGGCACGGGCGTAATACCGGCCACATTACACCAAAAATCATGTGCCGAAGGTTTGTAAAATTTATGGTCACTAACACCATATACCCTATACGCCGCCACTTGGCGTGACGGGGGTACTTTACGTTTGTACTACTTACCTAACGCTTAACTTTATATCGTGGACCCTAACACTTAACTTTATATTGAGGGCCTTAACGCTTAACTTTGTACTGGGAGCCTTAACACTTAACTTTGTACTTGGAGCCTTAACACTTAACTTTTGTACTGGGAGCCTTAACACTTAACTTTTGTACTGGGAGCCTTAACACTTAACTTTGTACTGGGAGCCTTAACACTTAACTTTTGTACTGTGAGTCTTAACACTTAACTTTTGTACTGGGAGCCTTAACACTTAACTTTGTACTGGGAGCCTTAACACTTAACTTTGTACTGGGAGCCTTAACACTTAACTTTGTGCTGGGAGCCTTGACACTTAACTTTGTACTTGGAGCCTTAACACTTAACTTTGTGCTGGGAGCCTTAACACTTAACTTTGTGCTGGGAGCCTTAACACTTAACTTTGTACTTGGAGCCTTAACACTTAACTTTGTACTGGGAGCCTTAACACTTAACTTTGTACTTGGAGTCTTAACACTTAACTTTGCACTAGGAGCCTTAACACTTAACTTTGTACTTGGAGTCTTAACACTTAACTTTGCACTGGGAGCCTTAACACTTAACTTTGTACTTGGAGTCTTAACACTTAACTTAACACACTTTATTTTCTGGACATCGTCCTGTTAATCTTGCTAGATGTAAATAGAAACATGTCAGATCTCTATCCTTGGCTAACGGCCACACAGACTGCTGAAACGTGAAGTAATAAATGAGAAGAGCCACGTGGTGGCCTAATCGGAAATATAATCAACCCAGTGGGCGTATGAGAGTGTACGAAAACAGTAGGAATAAATTACAAGCAGAGAAGAGAAAGACAGAGAGAGGAGGTAGTGGAGAGACTGTGGAATGTTACAATAAGAGCGGTTTAGGAGATACAGAAGAGTAAGTGTAGAAAGACATTGCGTGATTCTGAAAATGAGTCATTTTTAATTATTCATTTGAATAATTAAACCCATTTATAGACAGGACAAATCCATAGCTGTATATATATATATATATATATATATATATATATATATATATATATATATATACATATACATATACATATATACACACGCCCTCTTAATAAAAGGTGCAAAAATATGCTTATAGTTTCTGCATCTCTTGGCATTTGTGACTACCTCTGCTCAACTCTCTCCGTCCTTCATGTATCCTGCTTGTACTGATCTTATCATCCAATTCTCGTAATTTCATAAATGTACTCACTTTAATAATAATTTTTTATGGGTTCGGTTTCTGGGTTTCTGCTACAGGTTCAATGCTTATAAACCTATCATTGCTGAGATTTCTGGTTCGTGCCTTCACTGAGTGAATTATGTATTTCTTGTCAAGATTCTTCTAAAAAAATTTAGACCAAAAGATTCTACAAAACAAATTTATTATTACTGCCATTTCTTGTCAGTGTTTTCCCTGAGTGAATTCTGTCTGTATTTCTTGTCAAACGTCTTGGTTCTTGCTACAGGTTCAATTGAGGATAAGTTAAAAAATAGGAAAAAAATGGTATGTAAGAAGCTTTACGTGATAAGTGGACGACACAGATTAAACGACGTTTCGGCCCAATAGGCCTTCAGCAGGAACAAACAAAAACACACACACACAAAACTAATAACGAAACAACCAAAACAAAAACAATCGAAATGTGTTAAAGAAAACAAAATTGTCTATCCTGTGTGTAAAGAGGTCAAAACGAAAAGGAAATAGCAACCAAGTGCGGCTGTCGTGAACGTACAGAAACGTGCAGAAATGTGCGCAAATGCACACATAACCAGAGGAGTTCACACAGGGGTCAGTGTGCAAACACAGAGGAGAAAGAAAAGACAAGCAGACCAACAGGTGCTCAAAAGGCAGCAAGAGTGAGATGTCCGGGATTGGGGTACAATAAAAACAAATAAGGGGTAAGGGGCACAGAAAAAAGGTATAGAGGAGAATGGACGGTTACATAACGTTTAGTGTTATAAACACTTCCTGTTATCTGAAAATTTTAGAAATTCCTGTCTTGTATACCAAGAATGTTTTCCTCAGTAAAGATTATTTTCCTTTTTCCCCCACTTGCTGTAAGATGCAAATCTTTATCACATCTCAGATACGAAGAAAGAAAAGAATGAGAATCGGTTTATATAAAGCTTTACATGCTTTGTAGTTAAGATTATAGGAACAAAATGATTTTATAAAAGGTCCCGTGACATTTATAATATCTCAGGAGAGTGAATTATTAATCTGCACTGCGCAAGACCATTTCGTTTGGAAGTGAAAGCGTCAATGCCCTGCTTTGCTGCTAAAATCTTCCCATATTTAGCGAGTCATGATCTAATTCTAGTTTCTATTAGGGCCGACCGGAGAGTGGAAAATGAGCCTGGTTACAGCACGTTTCTGGCGCTTTCCTATTGTTTTTATTGCGTTGCATTACAAGTTATAAATTTTGCCTACACAGGCAGAAAAGTGTCCAGAGATGGGGGCATAACAGCATAAGTTGTGACATACATCGCACTAGCATCAAATGCTTTCAACAAACCGACGAACATCTGGAGATCCAAAGTTCTCTGTACATGAATAAAACTGACATTGTTCAACTCGTGTGTGATACCAGTGCTAAGATATGGATGCGAAAGTTGGAAATCCTCAAAGACTTTCCTTTAAATAGGAAATGAAATACCTTGGAAAACATATGTCTATGTAGGATCTCAAACATAAGCTGAAAAGAATACAAACGAACAGATATGTCGAGCTTCGTACATCGGTCATACATTGAGAATGAGAGAAGAAAGACTTCCCCATCAAACATTCATGTGGAAACAATCTGGTACAAGAAAACAGACCAAGAGCATCGTTAGGCAGAACAACTACTAGGGAAGACTCAACAATAGACTAAGAAGTAACCAAGAACTACAAGAACTAGCAGCAAATCGTCAATCGTGAAGAACTGTTTCTTCCGCCTAATGTGCGGTCTTCTGCCCGAGAGGAAAATGAACGAATTATTTAATTACCGAAGGCAACATTCCACAAATACGTAATTCATGTTTAGACACGTTAAAAAAAAAATTCAAAATTGTATTAGTTTATCAAATACATTTTCCGTTATTCCTTTTCATTTCCAACTATTTCCTGCGTCCATACCCAGAGATCTTCCCGCACTTTATTTTAGAGATTTATGTTTAAATGCCACAAGACAATGCCACGCAGACTTAAAGTCAGGGAAGAGGACCGCAGCAGATTGATGGCGAGCAGTTTCGAAGCCTGGCATTAAGAGAAATGTAGAGAGAGAGAGAGAGAGAGAGAGAGAGAGAGAGAGAGAGAGAGAGAGAGGAATCTTATTTGGTTAAGAAAACAACATAAAAACACAACAGGTCAACACAATTTTCTTTGGAAAGTTTGCAGCATAAGAGGGTTGCGGTCCAGATAAGAGGAATGAGAAACATCGATAATTAAACACATAGCTCGTAGTCCAGATTCGTGGAACACATGGGGAAAGACGATCCACTTGAAATGAATGACGCAGGAATTAATTCGCTTGAGATACGAGATCAGAACTGTAATTAGGCAGTCACTGTCCAGCTCTAACGGAGTGTAAACATGTGGTGATACTATCAGGATGTAGTGTTTCAGAGTGTAGGAAACATTACCATTATAGTCAGGAACAATAATAGTAGAAGAACCATTAAATAGATAGCTACTGTATGTTGAAGATCCTAACTCCAGCCATGAAGACAAGACATTCGTCGTAACTAGAATTAGACATATTCCTGGCTAGGAACTTATGAAGTAGACTGTATGTATCAAAGACAGCCATTTCAGTTAACGACTTAATTCACGAATTAAGAGATATAAAGAAGTAACCTTGTAGAAGGTTAATTAACTTCAAATGTGTACCTTAGAAATATCACTACAGAAAGTTGTGTTCGAGTCATGCAATATTTGTAATATTATATCAACATATATATAAAATATTATTGTTCCAAAACATTTCATAAAGGGTAGACTATGAAGTAATGAAGACTGATTTATTTATAATTAAAGACTGATGTGGTTTGAAGCATGACTCAACTTATTGTCCCATGTATGTACAAAACTACACGTTGTATCATGAGATTGATAATTCCTTTATCATCCTTGATCAACGAACGAAATCTGGCTATGTAGGAAGACACTAATGTTCATGGCTCATGACTTTTTTTAGAAATTAAAAGCTCCCTTCTTGGTTGTATCGCTAATTAATGTGTCGCTCATTGTGCTTGAGAAGGAATCATAACTGTACTTTGGGCAGTGTGTGTCACCATTGTCTTCCTTCTTCTGCTTAGCATTCATCCGTTTGATAGGCAAGGGTGCACTGTGACGATAGTTTGCGGAACCGCCGGGACATCTCCGCATTCCGGCCTGAGACATCCGTCATAGACACGGGTAGATTTGCTTAATAATTGTATTCGGACAGCAGCCATTTTGCCCTACTATTTTAGACTTTAAGTACCAAGGTTTCATTAATGTGCGTGAGTGAAAAAAGATATCTCTTGTTTCTCGTTATTATCCTCTCTTGTTTCTCGTTATTATCCTCTCATTTTTTCGTTGTTTTCCTCTCTTGTTTCTCATTATTATCCTCTAGTGTGTTTCGTTGTTATCCCCTGGTGTTTCTCGCTATTATCCCTTCTTGTTTTTCGTTATCGTCTCTTGTTTCTCACTATCTTCTCTTGTTTTTCGTTGTTATCCTTTCTTATTGTTGGCTGTTATCCGAGAGTGTAGACATCGAATCTCACTACGCAGAGACCAGTAAACCCGCGCAAAAATATCACATTCGAAAAGAACAAACTCCAACCTTAAACTTTCCTCTCCTGAGACCTACATCTTAACTCTAAACTATTCTGACCCCTTCCTGTTGTCTTAAAAATACTTGTCTATCTAGTCATAAAAAAGAAGTTTGGTCCAACCGACAACCAATAGATGACGGAGACTTGGCGCGTAGAACTGTGCTTTAGCTACAGTATTCTACAGCATCGCATTGTCTCTATCTTAATGTTCGTCCATTTTTCCTATTTGTTCAAAGGTTAGTCAGGCTCGCGGCTATTTAATTTTAAAATTGTAAATCAACTTTTACTATGAAATATATCAGCATTCATGTCAGCTTTTACTATGAAATATATCAGCATTCATGTCAGCTTTTACTATGAAATATATCAGCATTCATGTCAGCTTTTACTATGAAATATATCCACATTCATGTAAGAAGAACTCATCAGCATGTCTAATTTTATTAATTGTTAGAAGGGGAACAATTTTGCTTGGAGCATCACTTTATATCCTTGTTTGGTATACATCAATGGTTCGGCTCTAAGTTTATTTACTTGGGTTGTGTAGAAGGAGGCATGAGGGGTGGGTGCCAGTGGCGCAAAGTTCTTGTAGTTGCACAATTTAAAAAAAAAAATAACAAAAAGTAGCAAGTGGGAGGAACAATGCCTGCCCTGAACCATGGCAGTCGTCTCTACGCCACTGAGAATATTTTAAATTGAATATATTGCTTTCTGTGCTAAATATGGGTATACGATAAATGAAGCGCACAATCTAGGGTATATATTTTTTTGTTCGTTTTCTTATTTAATGATCCTGTATAGAGGGCATAGTTCCATGTAATTGAGAGAGAGGAAGTTCTAGTAAATAGTGGGTGCAAGATGTCAGATAATTGCTGAGATTGAACTGTGGCCTATTACACTAACTTTATTTTCGTCAGGATATGAACAGGGTTACCTTCAAGGTACCAGACACAGTAAAATTCCTTCCATGATAGCCAACCTTTGATGTTGAGGCGGCACAAGATGATGATAAAATGCATATATATCGTATCGACCATTTATATAAGCAGAACAAATCAGCTAAAATACACGCGGTAAAGAGTAGTAAATGAGACACGGAAATGAATATTGTTATCTATGTGATCTTTGAAATAAAACTAGAGATCGCGAACGACCGACTTGAATTTGGAGACGAAATTGAGTTGATCACGTGCTTCATATATGCAGCCGAATTGCTTTTCTGTCGATTTTGGATTAAGATGGTAGAGTATTGCACTGACTAGATAGCAAGTGATCAATAGAGTGGACAGGTTTATTAAAGTTTTATATTATTTACGTTATACACAGATACATACATACATATATATATATATATATATATATATATATATATATATATATATACATGCATGCATGCATGATACATGCACGCACGCACACATATACGCACGCACACACGCACAGACAGACAGACACACACAGAGACAGACAGATACAGACACGCACAGACACTGAGACACACACAGACACAAACAGACACACACACAGAGACACACACGCATTTATACATACATACAAGTACAAAACATACCTTCATTGATATATATATATATATATACATACACACACACGCATACACACACATAAATACATACATACACACATACATAAATACTTACACATTTATATACACATGTACAAATATACATACATACATACGTACACCTGCATACGCACATATGTACAGTGACTTTCTCAATTTCTGATCTAGAGCTAACACCATTTGATAGTTGAAACAACTGTAGTGTCTGGGTCACACACAATGAATCATATAACCCCAATTTTCAATTACTTTAAACAAATACATATTATCAATCAATCTGTCTGTCTGTCTTTCTTATCTATATGTCTTATATATCTATATATCTTAAATATCATACCCATATTATCTATATAAATGTCTGTCTATGATTGTCTTTGTCTGTTTATGACAGAATGTCTGTCAATATATGTCTTTCTGTATATGTATGTATGTGTGTCTGTCTATATCTCTCTGTCTGCCTGTTCGCCCACCTTCTCGTCTGTCCGTCTGTTGTAGGAAAAACGCCGCGATGGCTTTTAACGAAGTGGAATCAACAACCAGTTGTCGTCAAACAGAGTAGCAACTTTATTTACATTAACTTGTCGACATGGCTGTACAAAATATTGATACCATTCACACTTCTTCCACTTATAAAAACCATAAATTGGTAACATGACTATGGCAGTTGTTGACTAGCGAGAGAGAGAGAGAGAGAGAGAGAGAGAGAGAGATTTCTCTCGTCCCAGCTATTTATACCACCCTCCTAATCACAATCCTAGAATCCTCCATAACCAATCATTACTATTACACGTCTGCCAGTTCGTCCGCCCTCCCGCCTGCTTACTTATCTAATCTGTCTGACTTTGGTTCAGAAACTGAACGAATCCCAAAACCTAACACTAACCCAAACGTTAACCCTACCCCAACCCAAACGTTAACCCTACCCCAACTAAACTCAAAACCAGTAAATGTTAATCTCAATGTTAATTCAGTAACCCTAATCCTGCAACCCTAATCTTAATAATACCTTAATCTTCACCTTAAACCCTAACCTTTATCTTAAGCAATTGTCCATTTGAGCCAGAGACTATAAATAGGGCTGAAATTATAGGTCTTTTCATTCTTGTAATTAAACGTCAAGCCATTCACAGGACACGCATTGTATCTCTCCTCACATCCCTGCTCTGGGCGAGTCGCTCAATCTCAACGAGGGAGCCCATGCCTGCTCTTGTTGCCTCTCACCTCAGAGTTTTTTAAAGTGTTTTTTCATTATATTTTAAGGCACTTTAAATTTAAAAAATGGAACAGTACACATTTTCTGACTCCTTTGTGGTACATTTTTTGGCCAGTAATTCTATCTACTTCTTTTCTTCATCATTTGCCTTTCAGCGTCGAGGGAAAATATGGTTAGCGGTATTTTTGCATCCCCCCTCGGTAGCTGTTAGCCTTTTCTGCTGTTATGTATCTTAGCGATTTAAATATTATATCAATCCATATTTTCTTGGTGGACTCTTGGGTCTAGTGTTTTTGAAGCTTTTCTTGAAATCGTTCTGTTGTGTTTTGATCTTTCTATCTTATTGCATTGCCCAACAATTTAATATCTTCTTTCTTTACGTAGTCTTCTTTTTTCACTCTGAGTGTCCTTATGTGCGTTTCAGCGTCGAGGGGAGAAATAGTTTGCGGTCTTTTGCTCTCCTGTTCTCTGCTGCTACTGTTATGTTCCCTAGTGTCTGTGATTCTTTTAATCCTTCTTTTTTCGTGTTCGACCTGTCAGTCTGGTGTTATCGTAACGTTTATTAGCAGTTCGTTTCGTTGTGTTGTGTTTTGGCCTTTCTGTCTTATCAATTGACCAAATCATTTTATCTGATGTTTCTTTATGTATACTGAGGCGAGAATTATTCTTACTTTTTTTCCTCAGTTCTTCAGTTCTAATTTGAGCTCTCGGGTTGTTTCCTGTGTTGGCGTCTAACGCACTTTGTATTTAAAAAAAAAAAGTAAAAAAAAAGTAAAGAGCCCCGTCACGCCAAATGGCGTAAAGGGAATATGGTGTTAGTGACCATAATTTTTATACACCTTCCGCACATGATTTCTGGGGTAGTGTTGTCGGTATTACGCCCGTGCCGCTTTACTTTCTCAGAAAAAAAAATCTGGTGCCCATTTAAGTCTGAGTGAACCTGGAAGCTGTGGGACCGGATCGAAACCCGACCTCTTGTCCTTTGTAGTCCAGTTCACTAACCACTGAGTTATCGCGGCTTCCACATTTTATATAGACAGTAGTTATCTTACTTATTAATCTTCAATCTATCGTGCAGGTCTGGCATTGGTAGCACAGCGTTGAGTTGAAGGTTATGCTGTAGAGTGCCCCTTTGGCCTCTAGTGTTGTATACCGTTGGACAGCGGTGGTGATAGTGTCCCTTGATTCTTAAAGATTGGTTTGCATCTTGAGTCTATTCCTGCTGCTTGTGAATTATCGTTTGTCACTAAATTTCTTACATATTTAATTAAATTCTTCATTTAAATGCCTTCTATCCTGATGCTCTCATTTACTTGGTTCAATGTTCATAACTTCTGTTTTGTTGGTGTTGATTTTCATGCTGTTTTGGGTGTTTATGTTGTTAAGTCATTTAATCGTTCTCGTAGGTCTTCTATTTTTCCATGTATTTGTGCCTGATCATCTGCAAAAAGAAGCTCGTTAATATACCCTGTCTCTGCTGAGTTGGCTAACTTATTTACATATTTAGTCAATGTTTGTAATAACCAAAAGGGGAGATTCCTTGTCTCACTACGCTGTAATTTCTAATTAGTCTGAGCAGTCAGCTGCTGTTATGACCATGGAGTTGCTGATGGTATAGATATTTCTACACAGGTTGGTTAAATGTTAGCTTACACCGTAAACGAATAACTACGCAGGTTGGTTAGATGTTAGCTTACACCGTAAGCAAATAACTACGCAGGTTGGTTAGATTTTAGCTTACACTGTAAGCGAATAACTACACAGGTTGGTTAGATGTTAGCTTAAACCGTAAACGAATAACTACACAGGTTGGTTAGATGTTAGCTTAAACCGTAAACGAATAACTACACAGGTTGGTTAGATGTTAGCTTAAACCGTAAACGAATAACTACGCAGGTTGGTTAGATGTTAGCTTACACCGTAAACGAATAACTACGCAGGTTGGTTAGATGTTAGCTTACACTGTAAACGAATAACTACACAGGTTGGTTAGATGTTAGCTTAAACCGTAAACGAATAACTACACAGGTTGGTTAGATGTTAGCTTACACCGTAAACGAATAACTACGCAGGTTGGTTAGATGTTAGCTTACACTGTAAACGAATAACTACACAGGTTGGTTAGATGTTTGCTTACACTGTAAGCGAATAACTACACAGGTTGGTTAGATGTTTGCTTACACTGTAAACGAATAACTACACAGGTTGGTTAGATGTTTGCTTACACTGTAAACGAATAACTACACAGGTTGGTTAAATGTTAGCTTACACCGTAAGCGAATCAATAATTTCGTGCATCCGTTTTAAGGTTCCAGCCATTGTCTATCAACTGTATCTAGGTTACTCTGTTGCACTCACTCTAATTTTCATTCAAAACTTCGGACTTTTCTGAATAATGTGCAAATTCAGCTATTTCCTAAATTCATTTTTAATATAATTCCTATTTTTCTTTAGCGTTCACCCGACGACCACTCATCTTAACAATAAGCTATTTAAAAAAGTACTAAGTGGTGGTAATTTACGTTTTCCGTGGTTTACAGCAAGCTGTGACGTCTGCGCCTTTGGAGCCCGCGATTTCGGCACCTAATTCTGTGTCCTAGTTTTGAATTCCCTTTTCGATTCTTATTAAGACTGGTTAGTTCTAGATTCATTGCTGTGAGTTAAAGTAGGATCTTGATCAAATATTGTTCACTAAACTTGCCCACAGCAGTCGGACTCTCAACTCATTCATTGTTCTATACCTTGTGCTTATTGAAGCAAACAAAATCAGACTTAGTTAAGTGTGCTCCAACTGTCAGTGGCATCAGTAAAACTAATTTCAAAGCAAAGTGGCCCAGTATAGCTATTTCACATGGTAAATAATATCAATAAATCTAATTTTGACGGTAGATCGGACTAATTTCAATGGTAAATAACACCACTAAAATAATTTCGAAGAGAGTGGAATCAATGAAACTACATTCACCTGTAAATGGAAACAGTCAAATGTAACATTGAGGTGACTAATATCAGTAGCCTACAAATGCAAATAGTGAATGTCATCAACAAAGTTGATTACAGCAATTAATGTCAACAGTAAAACTGCATAAAAAAGTAAAGTAAAGAGCCCCGTCACGCCAAGTGGAGTATAGGGAATATGATGCTAGTGACCATACATTTTACAGATCTTCGGCACATAATTTTAGGGGTAATGTGGTCGGTATTACGCCCATGCCGCTTTACTTTCCCAGAAAAAAATCCGGTACCAAGTTAAGGCTGGGTGAATCCGGAAGCCGTCGGTTGGGATCGAACCCTACCTCTTGTCCGTTGCAGTCCAGTTCACTAACCACTGAGCTAGTAAAACTGCATACAGAAGAGGAATAATAAAGTTCATAGAAAATCAAATGTTGGATATTGCACGCACGTCAGTCAAAACTCTCAATGCGAAGTATGTCTTGATATTGTCACTTTATTTTTTTACAATTTTTGCTATTTCAGCAAATTTCCTCACGCTTTGATTGTAGTTTATAGCTAATATGATGTTAGTTTCTATATTTTAAAATATAATTTGTGCGCAATGTAATCAACAATTCGTTAGATTGTTTTTTAAATACAAATAATAAAAGCACTTGAGCACATTGAGTTATTTACGCGTTATCATCACTGCACTCCGAACATGTTTATAAGTGCTTATATCACCACCTCAACAAGTCCCGCTGTGTCCAGCGACTACGACCCCAGTTCTGTGCTGGTTGATAAGTCTTCTTACACGCCCACTAAGCTTCTCGTTTATGGTGGACATTTAAAGTTTGATAAACTTTAACAACTAAAAAGACCAATGAGGAAGTTCTCAAAGAGGCCAACACAAAAATGGAGCTCTTAAAAAACATCAGAAAGAAGCAATCAACATTTTTCGGGCACATCATGAGAAGAGGTAAGTTGGATTACTTGGTTACAACTGGCAAAATAAAAGGAAAGTGAGATCGCGGCGACAAAGAGAGAAAATACTGGATATCTTGGTGTCATGGCATGGAAAACAGTCAACAACAGAACTGATACGATGCTCTGTAGATAGAGGATTGTGGAGGGACATGATCACCTACGCCAACCGGTATGATAATGATGAAACTTTAATACCGATCAACCGGTATAATGGCCTTAAACGTTTTCGTAATGGTTGACTAGCTCACTAACCACTGCTCTAGCGCGACTCCAAATTGTGGTAATTAGTTTCAATAAAATTATTTATTTTTATTTAAGTTTCTTTATTATATTTGCATATAATTGAAACCTTTGATAATGAATGGTGTAAACATACCTCTTCCTCTGAACTGATTCGCTGATTGTTTCCTCGGAAGATTCCCTCTATAAAAATATTCATTTATTATTATTTATCTCCCTTCCATAATGAGTATGCTAACCTCTTCTTCTGCTTTCCTTCCTTATTTGCTTTTGATCGTCAAGGGGAGATATAATTTGCGATCTTTTGCTCTTCTGTTCGCTTCTGCTGCTGTTATGTTTCCTAGTGCTTCTAATATTCCATCGATCCATCTTTTGCGCGGTCGGCCCTTAGGTCTGGAATTCTCGCTGATGCTAACAACACTAAAAATTACCAAAAGTCCCCGTATATTTTTATTTTTAAATCGGAAAAACATTCATTTTTACAAAAGAAAGAATGACAGAAAGAAATGGTTCGTTTTGAACAATGCTGGTAAATATTTTGTCTTTGAAAATGTGGATGTTTTTAGTTTTCATCTTATGGTCTGAAGCACGGTGGCTAATTAGTGAGTGTGTTCGCCTCCTGCTCATGAAATCTTGGAATCATTTTTAATAAACGATCGAGATGATTTCGAAGTTAACCTAGACTCTGGAAATAGGCACCGAAACCTACTTGTGGTGATGTTATGGAGGCATGATGCTGACCACGTCAAACATCTGTGTCGAAAGTCACGGAAAATAGCGGCTCCATATTGCCATGAGGTGACGTTATGGAAGCATGATGCTGACCACGTCAAACATCTGTGTCGAAAGTCATGGAAAATAGCGGCTCCATATTCCCATGAGGTGACGTTATCGAGGCATGATGCTGACCACGTCAAACATCTGTGTCGAAAGTCATGGAAAATAGCGGCTCCATATTCCCATGAGGTGACGTTATCGAGGCATGATGCTGACCACGTCAAACATCTGTGTCGAAAGTCATGGAAAATAGCGGCTCCATATTCCCATGAGGTGACGTTATCGAGGCATGATGCTGACCACGTCAAACATCTGTGTCGAAAGTCATGGAAAATAGCGGCTCCATATTCCCATGAGGTGACGTTATCGAGGCATGATGCTGACCACGTCAAACATCTGTGTCGAAGGTCATGGAAAATAGCGGCTCCATATTCCCATAACTCCAGATAATCAGAGAGGTACTTTTATTTCATATTACCTTATGTTTGATGCATCTTGAAGTTTCAACTGTTTGATTATATATTTTCTTATCTTTATTTATTTATTTTTTGCCCTGCAGAAATATGTCCATTATGACGAGTGAAGCCCCAAAATTATCAACTCAGGTCAAAGATGAAAGGTTAAAACTTTTCAACCTAGTAGAGTTTGAACGATGTCAGAATATTAGTAGGCCACCTCCTGAAGACGGTGAGTACAGAATTTATTTACTTTTCATCAGTTTCAGCTCACGACGGATAACATCAACGACTACTACGAAAGTTGATCTTAAAATGTGCATCTTAAAGACTAATTTAGCTGGAAGGTGCAAAACATAGCGCATCACAATCTACTAATAAGAATTATTTATGATGGCACACTTTAACAAGAATTTAATGAAAACAATAACACGAATACATATAATGATATAATAAAGTTGAAATTGTTGACTCTAAACAGAACAGAGCTAAGAACAAAACCATTTCGTAGAAAATTAATAATGCCTCTGTTGTGGAAGCCAAATGGTGGGGACATTTGTAAAGAAATGCCAGAAACACTTATCTCTATTAAAATACTTGCAACGTTTGTGAAAACGATTAGTAATGAGGAGAATCAGATAGCAGTGAATGGGGGGGGGGGGGGGGGACTTGAAATATGGTTGATTAATGTTCTGTGTTCACTAATCTGTGAGTGTTTTGAATTGAAAACATGTTTCAATATGTTGTCTCTTATATAATGTTATAGCATCTGACTTTCACGGCGCATGAGCTTATGACTGTTAGTTAGTTTGAGTTGAATCTGAGTCAGATCAGCGAACTAAATTTGCAAGACCATATGGGGAAAGGACTTGCAGCACGGATATAAACAATTTCGGCTTCTTTGTTCGCAATAAATAAAAAGTACATTTGATGAATTATTAGTTTTGGACCCGAATATCTGACTTTATCACAGAACTTTCTTAATCCGATTTACCTTCATATCCTTGGGAAAGGACTCGACAGATAGCTTTTTTTTTTCAGGATCACTACATAGAAGTGAATACTTCTTTGTAGTGATCCTGAAAAAAAAAAAAGCTATCTGTCGAGTCCTTTCCCAAGGATATGAAGGTAAATCGGATTAAGAAAGTTCTGTGATAAAGTCAGATATTCGGGTCCAAAACTAATAATTCATCAAATGTACTTTTTATTTATTGCGAACAAAGAAGCCGAAATTGTTTATATCCGTGCTGCAAGTCCTTTCCCCCATCTTTTCTTCCCCATTTACATTTCAGAGCAACAGGTGACACGCTAAGAGATTGAGGGCTCATCTAAGTTAAAATAAGCTCTAAATCTGTTCCAAAACTTGACTGCGAGCTAAAGAAAGCTCCAAATCTGTTCCAGACCCGGAAAGTCGACACTGCTCACAGATCCCTTGAATGTAGCCAGCCATAACATTCCACTATGAATTATCATGTCCCGATATTGGTTGGTATAGGCGATCATGTCCTTCCACAATTTTCTGTCCATGGTGCATCGTATCACTTCTATTGTTGACTGTTTACCATGTCACGACACCAAGCTACCTAGTATCTTCTCTCTTTGTTGTCTGTGAACTCTTTTTCTTTGTATTTTGGCAGTTGTAACTACGTGTTCCAACTTTCCTCTTCTCATCATACGAGAAATAACGATTGTTTCTTACTGATGTTTTTAGCTCTCTTTTTGTGTTGGCCTATTTGAGGATTTCCACGTTTGTCTTTTTAGCTGTCAAGGGAACTCTTCAACATTTTTGTTATTGAGAAATTATGTCTCTAGGGTCTATATTGGTCTCTTCATTTGTTGTCCTCCGTTCGTGATTCGCTTCCGCAGGTCAGAATTGGCTCAATATAGCACCGATTGGCTATCTTTCACACTTCTATTGACATAAATTTGTTTCACAAGGTCTTTTGCTGAAATGCTACTTTGGTCTCTGCTAATCTTTTTATTTCTGTGTCACATCTTCCATCTGATGGTATTATTGTGTCCAAGTGTTTGAGACTATGTTCCTGTTTCAGCTTTGTCCACGTTTTTCTTTGTTGCTTGACAATGATGATTATATCTTCAATGTGACCATTACTTCTGTTTTCTTACTCTTCAGGTTAGACCATTCTTGTTGCTTTCTTTTGCTATTATGTCTGCAATTTCTTGTAATTCATTCTCCGTCTTTACTAATAAGATTATGCAAATCGCATATCGCAGATTGTATATGTTGTGACCTTTCACTTTAATTCAATTGTGTGCACCATTGATCTTTAACATTTACACTTTAGAACGTAAAACGGAACACAACTTGGTCTGACTCAGTGCTTTATACATGAGAACTGTCCTGTATGGTTGCCAGTTCTTATGGCTGTCATTTGTTGCCAATACATTTTTCAATAATTCTCACATCCTTGCCATCAATGTTTAGCTTCTCCAGGATATTGATTATTTCCGAATGCTTTACTTTGTTATTTGTTTTGTGTGATATGTGAAACACATCTGTAGGTCTTTCTTTACCTCTATAACCCTTTCTATTAGTGTTCTTATTTTGTATATTGTGTTTTTGATGACTTTCCTACCCCAAATCCACATTCTGTGTCGACTCCTTCTCTAGTTCTACGTCGACTCCTTCACTAGTTCTACGTCGACTCCGGCACTGGTTCTATGTATCCCCTTTTCTGATTCTATGTCGATCCTTTTGTGGTTCTATGTCGACTCTTTCTCTAGCTCTTAACTCCTTCACTTATAAAAGCTTTTCATGTTCTTTCTAACAATTGTCTAGTTATACTCTAATTTAAAAAAAAAAAATTACTCGTGTCTAGTTATCTCAAATTAATAAATTTTATTTGTGTGTATACATGATAACAAATTATTTTTTGTTTATTTATCCCTGATTTATAAATTACTTTTCGTCTATTCATCACCTTCTCTACTTGTCTCTGATTTATTTACTTCAGAGAAGCCCATCATTTTTAAAATATATATACATGCCTACTGACCTATGATTTATAAATTATTGTCCACAAATCCATTATTTATAAATTACTGTCTACGGATTCATGATTTATAAATTACTGTCTACTGACTGATTCGTGAATTAAAAATTACTGTCCACTGATCCTTGATTTATAAATTACTGTCTACTGATTCGTATTTATAAATTACTGTCTACTGATTTATGATTTATAAATTACTGTCTACTGATTAATAATTTATAAATTACTGTCTACTGATCCATAATTTGTAAATCACTGTCTACTGATCCATGATTTATAAATTAGTCTACTGATCTAAGATTTATAAATTACTATCTTCTGATTCATTATCTATATCTTACTGTCTAATTATCCTAGATACGTGTCTGCTGATCCATGATTTACTTACTTGTACTAATGGCTTTTTTAAAGCTGGAACGCTCGACATACTGTTCCGATAAACTATTTACAATTATAACGCCCCCATATATATATATATATATATATATATATGTGTGTGTGTGTGTGTGTGTTGTAAGTAAAGGAAAACGAATATTATAGACAATTATCTTCTTTCATGGTTTGGGATGTTAGAGTTAAGTCAGTGTTTAAAAAATATTGCTTGCTTGATCTATAAAACAGTATTTATAGCAATCCTGATGTATAAGATACTTATGCATTGATCTGTTTCGTGAAATATTTGTCCACTAGTCTCTGAATCATAAAATACTCATGCATTGATCTGTTTCGTGAAATATTTGTCCACTAGTCTCTGAATCATAAAATACTCATGCATTGATCTGTTTCGTGAAATATTTGTCCACTAGTCTCTGAATCATAAAATACTCATGCATTGATCTGTTTCGTGAAATATTTGTCCACTGGTCTCTGAATCATAAAATACTCATGCATTGATCTGTTTCGTGAAATATTTGTCCACTAGTCTCTGAATCATAAAATACTCATGCATTGATCTGTTTCGTGAAATATTTGTCCACTAGTCTCTGAATCATAAAATACTCATGCATTGATCTGTTTCGTGAAATATTTGTCCACTAGTCTCTGAATCATAAAATACTCATGCATTGATCTGTTTCGTGAAATATTTGTCCACTAGTCTCTGAATCATAAAATACTCTTTAAATGAGCTTCTTCTTCTCCTCCCATATCCCTTGGTAGAACATTACTGACAGACCTCTCCATTGATCTCCATCTTTAGTCTTTTTGGGACTGCGATTTCAAGACCTGTCTATGCTTTGATGTTATCTTCACATCTATTTTTCTGCCTACCTCTTTCATCTACTTATTTTAGATGTACAGCATACGCGTCTACTGATTTAAGATTTATAATATACTTGACTACTGATCACTTGATTTATAAATACATGTTCCCTGATTTATAACATTTTCTCGTATTGATCTATGATTGACTAAATACTTGTCTCGGTGACCACTAACTTCTAAAGCACATCTTTCGATATTATTTTTATTTTGTTTAATATTTATCATATTGTGATATCATATTTCTAATATGATTAATTTACATTTCCCCCCCGAATATACACTAATTTATAAGTAGAGAACTTGTTGAAGGCTTGTATTTGTGAACATAGTTCTAATTGATAAATCCACTTCTAGTCATGATAATTCACCGATTAAACACAGGTTTATCGGTCAGTTTTTTATCAGGGCGTTTTCATATTGTTGATAAAGATGAAAATGTTTGAAATGATAATATCTTTGGTAACACATCTCTCTGATATCATCAAACAAATCAGTGTTTCTCAAATTGTACGATGGGTTGGGGAGGGATGGGGGAGAACTAAATTACTAGAACACTAAAACAGTTGTATACTTCTCCGTGGTCACAGATCGACAAAGCAATTCGTGAGCGCCACGCCTTGTAGTGTCTTATAGAGTAGCAACAAAAGTCCTACAAATAATGCACAGGGTATCCGAGGTTGAAAGTAAGAAAAAAAAAACGAAAGAAACTCCTCTAAGCCCGAATTGCGGCGCAGATGAACTATATGTTAATGTTTATATATATTTGGTTTCCATCCGCAAGTTTTTGAGTAACATAGTCAACATCTACAACAGTACTGTGTTTGGTTAGCGCAAACAACATTGGTACCCATTTAAGGCTGGGTGGACCTAGAAGTCGGTTGACTGTGGAACTGAACTGGACTTCCTGTCCTCTGTTCACTAACTATTGTTTTACCTAGTTCTCGCCCAATTCTTCTGTCATCATTCAAGTTGTCCTTGATTTGTCTCCAAGTGGCCATCTTCCCAGGGCCCACTGCATGCCATTTCTCATGATTAATCTGGATTTCGTGTAAGCACGCGACCTACTGAACCAATCATCTGCTGTCTATTATACTCTGGACGTCTCGTATTGGTCAACATTTTGACTAGTTCCTGGTTTTGTTGGGCGAGTATATTAGGAGAGCCTTCCTTGGGCAAGTTAGGTTCCAATTTTAGAAATAAATCTCATACTCATTACTTAGCACTCACATACACACACGCATACACACACTTAGCGATTGGCTGGTCATACCGTGTTAGTAATCTGTTACAAAAATGACAAATATTAGCACTCTATACTTGTCCCACATGTTTCCAAACATAGACAGTTCACAAGAACCAATTGCACAAAGTTGTTGCCTCACTCAATCATAGTTGGCTATGTATTTTTCAGCGCCGCTAGAAATGTTATTCTTTTCTTTTCTTTCGTCGTGTTTTATCTGTTTCTAGGAATCGGTCTGCTTCTTGTATGAGTTGGAGCTTTAGAGTATGTTTCCAAAGATTGCGGTCTGTAGCTATTTCTTCCCAGATTGTAGGATTTATGTTCAGTCTTCACATCACGTTTACACACGTCTACAAATCGAAGTTATGGGCGTCCCCTAGTATTTTTTGCTATGTGTAGTTGTCCATAGAGCATATCTTTCAATGGTCATCTTTCATATGGTGTACGTGGCCAAGCCAGCGTAACCTACGTTGTTTGAGAACGTGTAGATGTTCGGGAGGCATGTACGAGTCATGACCTCCATGTTTGTCACTTTATCTTTCCAGGTGATACCAAGAACACGGAGCAGACATCCCTTAAAAATTGCATTTAGCCTTCTCTCCTGCTTTGCATACAATTGCACATGCATGACTTCAACGACACCTTAGATATGATGATCCAAATATGCAGATATATTTTTACGAATATGGACTCATTATTTTTACAGTTATATTATAAGCAAAGTTATATTTCAGAAAAAAGAAACTGTCAAGAGTGTTATATTTCTATTTTGAATGCAAATTATGAAATTAGAAATGAAAAAATAAGCAGAAATATGACGACATTAATTTCTCATTTGCTACTAAAAATGACGTTAAATAAACAGTTCAAGCGTCTACATCCTTTGCGTCGAGCTCTGATTTCATGTCTTTGTGGACAAGCAATTGCTGAGGCGCTGCATCTCCCTGACTGTAACTTTTTCCCCACAATTTTTGGACACATCTATTCTTTCCTCGGTGTTTACAAAAAACCTCTCTGGTGGCTTTAAAAATGGGCCATTATAGGAAGCAAAAATTCAGAAAAATTAGTCAAATGAAATACAAAAACTGAAAAAATGGGAAGAATACTTTAAAGAAATTCTCAAGAGATGAAAACCGTTAAGTGAAGTTTCTACCCCCTCCCTTCCCCCAACAGCACAGCTTTGAAATGAAGAAAGGGAAGATTACATGCTCTGAAATTGAAATTGCTTTTAAATAGACCAAAAGTAACAAACAACTTGTGAAGATAAGAGTTTCTGTAGACATGTTAAAGGCATATCCAGTACTGAGCGCGTACGTTTTAGAAACATTATTCAATAAGATATGGGAAGATGAAAAAGTACCAAAAGCATGGAAAAAGGGCATTATTGTCAAAACATCTAGGAAAGGTGACCTCAGTGGCTGTGAAAATTGGAGAGGTATAAACCTGCTAACAGTACCTGGGAAGATATTTTAGCGAGTGCTCCTCCAATGCATAAAGAATAGTGAGGGGCAAAAGCTCAGAGAAGAGCGGAAAGGCTTAAGAAATGGGAGATGCACTGATCAAATCTTTGTCTTGCGAACCATTGTACTGGAATTACTGGAATGGAATTCATCCTTATATATACATTTCTTTGACTTTGAAAAGGTATTTGATAGCACTCATCGCTTTATATGCGTACGGCTTCCCGATAAAATCGTTAATATTTTCAAGGACACGTACTACTGCCAACCACTGCTGTGTACATGAACGACAGAAAACAACTTGGTTTATATTGTCATAACGAGAGTTAGACAAGGATGTTTCGGTAATTTCCTAGTTTGATCAGATATATTATTTCAGTTTGGAAGAGTGATGTCCCCTAAAATATGTCTGCCAAAATACAGTGGTTCTACGCATTCTTGGCGTTGGGGTCATTACGCTGGCATGTAATCATTTCGGAGTATCTGTTGATTGGGCGTTGGGTCCAGGGGTTAGGTTTAGCTTTAGTGTTAAATATTTATAAATATATTATAACGCGTGAAAAGTCATGATCTGCCCAACATTCACAACTTCAGTTGGGGCTCTAGGTCGCCCGGTCATTTTGCAAATACAGTAGTACCAAATTCAAGTAAGTGAACTCAGAACTGCATAGCTGGTTTTTAAATATTAGACAAACTAGCCTATATATATAGGCGGATAATTAGTAAGAAGAAGATAAGAAAGGATAGGGGTTCAGCCAATTATTAATTAACATCTCGATTTGGACGCAGACGCTGACCCGAACGCCACGCTGACCCAAACGCCAGTGTGAGTGACACATGCCAGCGTAATGACCCCAACGCCAAGAATGCGTAGAACCACTGTATTTTGGCAGACATATTTTAGGGGACATCACTCTTCCAAACTGAAATAATATATCTGATCAAACTAGGAAATTACCGATGTTTCTTGTCACCGCTCCTTTTTCTTGTGTGACTGGACTGGATCCTACGGTCGGTTGTTGTCGACAGACCAAGAGGAATTGTGTGGAGTAACTTACTTGACTTCTGTAGGATACTGATTTTGCAGATGATGTTGGATTGCTTGTCCATTGCCACTTGCAAGAGAAAAGAGAGTAAATCAGATCGTTAACACGGTAGGAGTGAAAAAAGTGCAGAAAAAAAACTAAGATTATGAGTGTAAATGCCGAAAGTGCAAAGACAGTTGCATGCAGGGGGATGGGACTAGAAGAAGAGGATCACCTCAAATACGAGAAATGTTATTTAATGAAATAGCGACATTGAGAAAGAGATCTCTGCTGGAATAGACATGTCAGCCCATGTATTCTTAGACTTATAGACATTTGGCGCTCTAGTAGTCTCCATCTCAGCACCAAGCTTAGAATGTATACGTTAAATGTGCTATCTATACTCCTACATGCAGCAGAAACGTAGAGAAGAACCATAAGATAAAAGGCCGACATTGGTTTCGAAGGTCGCTGTCTTAAAAAGATTCTAAACATCTGTTGGGATTAAAACATGACAAACAAAGAAGTCGCCAGAAGATCGAGCATTAACAAGAGCAATCAAGACGTGGAAAGAAGACATTGGAAATGACTATGCAGGATCTACGAATGGATCGAACCAGTCATCCGCATCTAGCGCTAACATGGACACCACCCGGTAAACGAAGAATAGGGAGACCATTAGGGACATAGCGACGAACCTACACGATGAAATAATAGAGGCTGGCAGGTCCTGGCAAGAATTGTCCATGCTTGCTTCAGACCGGATCGGATGGAGATTTCTTGTGAGTGTCCTTTGTTCCGACCGGAGTTCTGAGGATTAAAGAATTTTCTATATAAATATTTATTTTGAATTATACTGTATGATTTATAGACACATTGTATTTATTCAGGCAAGTTTACGTGTTTCTTAGTAATAAAATTACAAAGCCAATTTTTTTCGTCTTATAAGGATCATATAAATGACGGTTTTATTGTAGCTAAAATGACGACGAATATAACCAAAAATGTTCATTTATACCGCCAGTTTGGTCAAAATGTGACCTAAACCTGAATTATGGTCAAAATATGTATTTATATATGACCAATAGAAACAGCGTCGTGTTTACAGAAGGACGTGATTTTGTCAACTTTGGAATTCAAAAATAGATGTCAGGGAAAAATGTGACACGTCATAAAAATCCGAGCTTTAATCATTATCATCATCATCACCAAGCGCCGTGCCTGCTGGCTTGGACTGCCAGTTTCTCAACAGCTATTTATCTCAGCATTTGCCTATAAATGTTGTTACTTGCTTTTTAAGTAAACATTCTTTTGAAACAATATGTAGTCTTTTCTATGTGATTTCTTAACATCTTATACCCACTTTTCTCCATTTGACACTAGAGTAAATATTCCAGCTGTTGATTGTTTGTTCAAAGTAATGACTGTGAATAATGCGTTTTTTAACAATTACTATAACGAAGCTGGCAACGCGTGGTTTAAACCCATCTTCTTTCTTCTTCTTTTTCTTTTCTCTTTCTCACTGGTACCGAAAAGGTGTTTTGGTTATATCATTTGTCGTTCTTGAGCTGCTCGAACTGTCTGAATTAGTGATTTTCTTTGTTGTTACATGTCTCTGTCACTGCATCTATCCATCTTCTTCTGGGTCTTCCTCTTGGTCTTTTTCCATGCATTCTCGAGAAGAACGCCCTTCATGGTGATTGGTGAGGATTCATTCTGACCAGGTGGCCAAACCATTTAAGTTGTTGTTCTATTATTCTTGGCAGGGTTTTATTCCTATCATTTTTCTTATGGTTTCATTTGGTATTCTATCTCTTCTTGTGTTGTTTGTTACTTTTCTCAAGCATCGCATCTCACATGTATTGATCTTTCTTAAATGTGATTTAGAAAGGGTTTTTACCCATCGCTCGCTAATTTAGTGGATTTTTCTACGAATCCGCTAGGGTTAAGCACTATCTTATAAAGATTAACGTGGTAACGGCATCTAATATGTGGCCAATATTCCAGTCCCCCAATTATCCCTCCGGCAAACACCAGAAAGGGGCGACGCCGTAAAAGATAGGTCTTTATAATAATAATTAATATATTTCTGGAACTAATAATCTAAGCTAAAAAAAAAGACAAAAACTATGATATAAACAAAGAAAATACTCAAAACCCACAAGTGGATATTGGAGCCGCGATAGCTCAGTGGTTAGTGAACTGGACTACAAAGGACAAGAGGTAGGGTTCGATCCCAACTGACGACTTCAGGGTTCACCCAGCATTTAATGGGTCCGGATTTTTTTCTGGGAAAGTAAAGTGGCACGGGCGTAATACCGACCACATTACCCCAGAAATCATGTGCCGAAGGTCTGTAAAATTTATGGTCACTAACACCATATAACCTATACGCCACTTGGCGTGACGGGGGCACTTTACTTTTACTTACAAGTGGATATCAAACTTGAAGGAATAGACCTGGAGACAGTTCAGAAATACAACTACCTTGGATATACTATAATCAGTGATGGAAAATGTAAAACTGAAATAAACAAAAGAGTAGGTATGGCAAAAAGTAATTTTAATGCTATGAAAAATATACTAACAACAAAACAAATAACACCAGGGCTAAAACTGAGAATAACAAAATGTTATATCTTCTCAACATTTCTATATGGTGAAGAAACATGGACACAAGACAAGAAAACAGAACAGAGAATTGAAGCCTTGGAAATGTGGATATATAGAAGAATATGTAGATATGGATGGAAAGAAAAGGAAACAAACGATAAAGTTTAAAAAAAAAAACAACTAAAAATGAAAAGAGAACAGCTAAATACAATTCAAACAAGACAAATGTGATTTTTGGGCCATGTTAAAAGACACAGCAGCTTACTAAAAGTAATCTTGGAGGGGAAAATACAAGGTAATAGAAGCAGAGGCAGACCAAGACTAACATGGATGTGTAACATCAGATGATGGATAAATCAGTCTATGACAACCTGCACCATCACAGCAAGAGACAGATCAGAATGGCGCTCCATGGTAGCCAACCTCCGTTGCGAAGTTGGCACTCGATGATGATGATGAGTAATCTAATCACATGAATAGGGGAGATACAGTATTCGTTTGTGTGTTATGTCAACAGAAGGTGTCTGAAGATCGCTGTAACAGGAAGCAACGCATAAAAAAGCTCAAGACGTGGAGATTTTGTTTGCTTTCTCTAACTCAGTTATCACCTCCTACATAGGTCAGAGACAGTGTAATTTGATTGTGTTTGAAGATATCTCCCATAGAAAGGTGTCTTGTCCCATCCTACATAGGTCAGAGACAGTGTAATTTGATTGTGTTTGAATATATCTCCCATAGAAAGGTGTCTTGTCCCATCCTACATAGGTCAGAGACAGTGTAATTTGATTGTGTTTGAAGATATCTCCCATAGAAAGGTGTCTTGTCCCATCCTACATAGGTCAGGGACAGTGTAATTTGATTGTGTTTGAAGATATCTCCCATAGAAAGGTGTCTTGTCCCATCCTACATAGGTCAGAGACAGTGTAATTTGATTGTGTTTGAAGATATCTCCCATAGCAAGGTGTCTTGTCCCAGCACAAACTGTTATGTTGTCATGAACTATATTTCTTGTCAACGCTTAGTTCTGGGCTGTTCTTCTGTCTTTTATATGATAAGCTCTCAAAATGTAATTATATTGTTCTTCAGTTCATCGGTGCTATATAGAAACAATTCTGACCTATGGAAGCGAATCTTGGACAGTAGACAAACAAATGAAAAGACGATTAGAGACCACAGAGATGGGATTTCTCAGAAGAATGTTGAAAGTTCCCTGGACTGCTAAAAGGACCAATGAGGAAGTTCTCAAAGAGGCTAACGCAAAAATGGAGCTCCTAAAAAACATCGGAAAGAGACAATCAACATTTTTCGGGCACATCATGAGAAGAGGAAAGTTGGAATACATGGTTACAATTGGCAAAATAAAAGGAAAGAGAGATCGCGGACGACAAAGAGAGAAAATACTGGATAACTTGGTGTCATGGCATGGAAAACAGTCAACAACAGAACTGATACGGTGCACTGTAGATAGAAGATTGTGGAAGGACATGATCGCCTACGCCAACCGGTATGGCATATGATGATGATTGTTCTTCACGTTATGATTTTATGGAAAGTTTGTATGTGTCAGCTGTTGGGGAACTGGTCTTATCTTTGATGAGTTTGTGTTTTTGTGAGAAAATGTGAATTCAATTATTTTTGTCTGGAGGGACATTTGATGAGGTTGAATAAAGGTAAATGTAGGCGTGTGGATAAGAGTAATGGGAAAAAAATAATGTGGGTGGATTGATAGAAAGAAAGGGAATAATGAAAAGAGTAAAATATTAGAAATGAGATGAGGTGAAAAAAAGAGAGTTAGAAAGATAGGAACGAAGGAATGAAGTATTAATATAGATTAGAGGAGAACATATAAAAAAAAAAATTGAGGGATTCAAATTAGTTAGAAGTACGTGGAAATAGACTGATAAGAGTTGAAAGCTACAGGGAGAGAAGAGAGAGAGAGAGAGAGAGAGAGAGAGATAAAGAGAGAGAGAAAAGGGAGATGTGTGATGTTTTAATGCAAAAACGCTGTTGGTGACGAGCCACGTTCCCCACTGGACTTCAATCAATGTCTGCGTTGACCGTTAGTACCGTGGCTCTTCTGATAAACGCCGACCCGCTGATCAGAACTGGTTCGGACACTACGGCTGGCCTGCCTTAGTATCCTCCTTCTAGTAGTACTTCACGCTGTTACTATTGAACTATCATACAGATCTCCAAACTGTAGTTTGCTCTGCAACCTCCGGTCGTTCGCCGCCAAGCCGATTATGAGTACCTCCTCACTGACTCAAAGTACTGACAAGACAATTTGTTGATAAAACAAGTTTCAACTTTATTCAGCTGACAACATACCCACTCTGCTGCTCGAACGGACAAAGTAACGATCATCTTGCACACCCAGGACTTGTACAGTGTTCAGTTACACGCCATATACTGCATCGCTAGGAAGGCTCTCGCCTGCTCCAATGCCCAGTGATAATCCATTGTTCCTCACTAGTATCATTGATATGTAGACTTCTCGTCTCACATGACCAACCGGATCAATTTTCAATTCCAGAAACTATACTACTAGGCCGGCAAACTGCACGGTTCACACACAATGAAAATACAATTGTCCAATTAATTAGCTCTCACAAAAGCTGTACAATAAAAAAAAAACTTCGGCAGAGTCCAGCAAACTGCGCGGTTCACATACAATGAAAATATAATTGTCCAATTAATTATCTCTTCACAAAAGCTGTACAATAAAAAAAAACTTCGGCAGAGTCCAGCAAACTGCGCGGTTCACATACAATGAAAATATAATTGTCCAATTAATTATCTCTTCACAAAAGCTGTACAATAAAAAAAAAACTTCGGCAGAGTCCAGCAAACTGCGCGGTTCACATACAATGAAAATATAATTGTCCAATTAATTATCTCTCCACAAAAGCTGTACAATAAAAAAAAAAACTTCGGCAGAGTCCAGCAAACTGCGCGGTTCACATACAATGAAAATATAATTGTCCAATTAATTATCTCTTCACAAAAGCTGTACAATAAAAAAAAAACTTCGGCAGCGTCCCCAGACAACGATAATCTGAAAATGGAACATAACACACCAGTGATGAGCTCTCTGCTCCTGGCACAATCTCCTTGTGACGCCCTAGCCGAAATTTCCTTGACAACCATCGTCATTTCATGACCGGTTCACACCGCCTTGTATTAATCTAGTAGCTAACCAGTTTGACGTGCAATTCCCCTCTAGCTGACGGCTTCTTGGTCCTTGGTTACAACAATAAGAACTAAAACTTAAGCACACAAACACTCTCCTCAGCGCACAAACACTCTCCTCAGCGCACAAACACTCTCCTCAGCGCACAAACACTATCCTCAGCACACAAACACTATCCTCAGCACACAAACACTCTCCTCAGCAGACAAACACTCTCCTCAGCACACAAACACTCTCCTCAGCACACAAACACTCTCCTCAGAGGTTGGCAGTCAAGTGGCTATCGCCCTCCTCCGGTTACCCTGCTCGCGGGGCCACCGTCTGAGTAAGGGGTTGCCCTTATACATTTGAAGCCAATTAAAAATTAGGAGATGATTCATCATCATCATTGAGTGCCGTCTCCGCAACGAAGGTTGGCTACCATTGAGCGCCATTTTGCTCTATCTCTTGCTTTGATGGTGCAGGTTGTCATCGGTTGATTTGTCCATCTTTTGATGTTACTCGTCCATGTTAATCTTGGTCTGCCTCTGCCTGTTTTACCTTGTATTTTCCCCTCCAGGATCACTTTCAGTAGGCTGTTGTGACTTTTAACATGGCCTAAGAATCGCATTTGTCTTGTTCTAATTGTGTTCAGAAGTTCTCTTTTCATTTTTAGTTGTTTTAAGACTTCGTCGTTTGTTTTCTTTTCCTTCCATCCAGCTCTACCTATTCTTCTATATATCCACATTTCAAAGGCTTCAATTCTCTGTTCTGTTTTCTTGTCTAATGTCCATTAGACAAGAACCATATAGGAATATTGAGAAGATGTAACATTTTGCTAATCTTAGTTTTAGCTCTGGTGTTATTTGTTTTGATGTTAGTATGTCCTTCATGACATTAAAATTACTTTTTTCCATTCCTATTCTTTTGTTTATTTCAGTTGTACATTTTCCATCACTGGTTATAGTATGTCCAAGGTAGTTATAGTTCTGAACTGTCTCCAGGTCTATTCCTTCAATTTTGATATCCACTTGTGGGTTTTGAGTATTTTCTTTGTTTATGATCATAGTTTTAGTCTTTTTGATATTCATATCTAGTCCATATTTTTTGCTTGTCGTGTTTATTTCATTAAGTAATTGTTGTAGGTCTTTAGGATTTTCTGCTAGTAGTACAGTATCGTCAGCATATCTTAGGTTATTGATTATCTTCCCATTAATTTGTAGGCCTGGCATCTCTATGATGTTTTTAAAGATTTGCTCAGTGTATAGATTGAACAAGCTTGGTGATAGGATGCATCCTTGTCTTACTCCTCTTTTTATATCAATGGGTGTAGAGAACTCTTTGTTATATTTTATTATTGCTGTTTGCTCCCAGTATAGATTGCATATTAGTCGTATATCCATGTCATCTAGATGTATCTCTTTTAGGCATTCTATAAGTTGTTTGTGGTGTACTCTATCAAAAGCTTTGGTGTAGTCTATGAAGCAGGCATATATTGGTTTGTTTACTTCTGTGTATTTTTCAATTAATGTTCTCATGCAGAATATGGCTTCTTTTGTCCCGCTATTTTTCCTAAATCCAAATTGCTGCTCATCTAATTCAGTATTGATTTTATTCTGAATCCTTCCTTGTAAACTTTTAGCAAGATTTTTGTAACATGGCTCATTAGGCTTATTGTTCTAAAGTCACTGCATTCAACTGCACCATTCTTTTTAGGCAATGCAATGAAAGTTGATGTTTTTAGTTCATTTGGTATGTATCCTGTGTGGTATATGTCGTTGCATATGTCTGTAATCACTTCAATGCCAAAATCTTCAAGTGCCTGTATCATCTCTATCTGTATGCTTTCAGGTCCTGCTGCTTTTCCCCTTTTCATTGTTTTTATAGCTTTTTCCACCTCAGATTTTAAGATTTTATAGCCTGATGTACATTTTATAACTGGTTTCTTGTCCCTTTGATCATGAAATAGTTCTGTTATATATTCCTGCCATCTATCTATGATATCCTTATTGTCTGTTAGCATTTTTCCTTTTTTGTCTGCAATGCATCCACCTTCTGTGGCTTTTTTATTTTTATTAGTCATTCTCTTTATTTCTGTGTGCATTCCTCTTAGGTCTTGTTTGCTTTCCATAGTTTCTATTTCTATACATTTTTGGCTGAGCCAGTCTTCTTTTGCCTTTTTGCACATTTTGCGTATCTCATTATCTATTTTATTGTATTGGGCAGTGTTCTTCGCTTTTCTCCTTTCTTCCATTTTTTCTAAGATGGTGTTAGTTATCCATTTTTGTTTTTTTGTTCTTTTCTCTTTTGGGTAAGGTGTCGCAGGCTTTTTGTATGTTTTTCTTTATGCATTGCCATTTGGTTGTTACTTTTTCATCAGGATTTTCTCTTCTGTATTGTTCAATTCCTTCCTCTAGCAGCTTCTGGTATGTGTTCTTTACTTGTATTGTATAGGTATCTTTAATATCTTTTTGATTTAAAGCTGTTATGTCGAGTGGGTTTGTTGATGAATTAGATTTTTGCTTGTTTCTCTTTAGTTTGATTTTCATTTTAATCATTACAGGATTGTGATCAGAATTAATATCTGCTCCTGGGTAGGTTTTGGCTTTCTTTACGCTGTTACGGAACCTTTCTTTTATCATTATGTAATCTATTTGATTCCTCTTCCTATCTCCAGGGCTTTTCCATGTGTATAGTTTCCTTTTCTCTTGCTCAAAGTAGGTGTTACATATCATCAGCCTGTTTTCTTCACAGAATTGTATTAATCTTTCTCCTCTGTCATTTCTTTTTCCTAAACCATGATTTCCTATAATTGTCTTATATCTACCTTTTCCTACTTTAGCGTTCATGTCACCCATTACAATCAAGATGTCTGAAGATTTCACTTGCTTCATAACTTTATTTAGGTCTTCATAGTATGCCTCTATTTGTTCATCTGTGTAGTCTTGAGGAGATGATTAAAGGTATATAAAAAAAGAGAGAAAAACATATTTATGAAGTGAGTGAGAGTAAAGAATGCAGTGAGTTTATAGACAGTCACGTGACGTAAAGTTACATATATATATATATATATATATATATATATATATATATATATATATATATATATATGTACACACATATACATTGATGGATGTGCTGTGTACATGTAGAGAGCAAGACAGACAGACAGAAAGTGTATGTGTTTGAGGGAGAGATGTATGCCTGCCAAGTATATTGGCACAAGATCAGTAATAGCGGTGTGGCTTATGTATGATTATTTACGAAAAATGGCAGATTAATTTACCGAAATACTTCACTTTGGCTGAAAATGAAATGTTATAATCTATCGTTGTTTTTATATTTACGACAATATCCAAGTACTGGAGACTGTGTGTGTGGGGGGGATGGGGATGGGGAGGGGAAGCCTTTAGGAGAATAAAGGCCGCTTGTCCTGAGCAGACACCACACAGTGTTCAGGTATGAACTTATATTTCAACCCCGATATTATATAAAAAAACGTTTGACCCAACTGGGATTCGAAACGGCGGTTCTCCTGGTTTGGAGCGCGACGAGTTATCAATTCGGACATTCCCTCTTGTTATAACTGCTTATCAACAACACAAAAATGTGTATAAGAAAGTTAGCACGATTCGCCAAAAACCGAAACCAGTTATGATTGTATGTGAACGTGCAATTATGTTTGAATTTAAACTCTGAAATTGTGGAATTAATTTGTTTGTTCGGAACAGAACTATCTACCTTGAAACTGTAAACTATGCAATCAAATCAAATTAAAATCACATAAAATGTGTTCGTGGTTAAAGCAAACAAAGTTTAAATCAAAGTTATGTGAGAATGTTGCCGAGCACAAACATATAGTTTATGGATTGTGAACACTTTAACACAGTCTTCAAAGAATCAAGGTGTTGATCACAGTTAAAAAGCTAATAAAATGCATTATTTTCCAAAGGGAATGAATTCTTCGTTTTTTTTTTTATTCAACTAATTTCTTGTGTGTTCGTTATTTGTTTCATATTGATCTGGCTAACTGTTGAAGCAATGAGAAAGAAAACTCTATCAGACCTAATTGGTTACAGATATATCAGTTTACTCTTTTATGCAGGAAAACTAATGGAAGGTTTGATGAGTTCACAGCAAAAAGTAAAGTAAAACTTGAAAGAAAAACATTTGCTAACTTCACTGCAAGCATAATTCCGGCATTAGAGATCAACAACAATTCGAATGACGAGCATGACTCACGAAATACGAGATGTTTCCCAACTTTTCCTAATGACGGGTAGATTTAGAAAAACATATTGCATAGTAAGGACAGAAAGACTGAAAGACAACATTTGAAGAAGCGAAATGTGTAGGAAGAATTTTAAATAATTTAATCATTGTATCGAAAACACATGGAAAAGCCCAGGAGATAAGAAGAGGAAGCAAATAGATTACATAATGATACAAGATAGATAAACAGCTGCTGTGTTTTTCATCTAGATCGTGTTTTGATATTCCGATTGCTTATGATGAATGAATGGATGTTGTATGACGAAGGAAAAATCAGCTGCGCTCACTTTCGATGCCGCTTGGCCTTATGTCTTTTGGCGTGTGCTGTAGCTGCTATGATGGTGACTGCTGCTGCCTTTCTTTGTTTGGATCCTTCAATGAAATTATTTTTAATTCGGATGATTCCATTGGTACGTGCGGTTGAGCAGTTATGGATTTTAATTCGTTTGCAGTGATACCGGGGTCTTTGACTAACCATAACCATGAAAGATATGTTCCGTAACAGCGGCAAGAAAGACACATCCTATCCAGGAACAGATATTCACTCAGATCACTATACTGCATTGATTAAAATGAAAGTCAAACTAAAAAAGAAATAAACAAAAGACTAATTCATCAACAACACTACTAGACATAACAGACTTAAATCAAAAAGATGTTGAAGATACTTATACAATACAAGTAAAGAACATATTAGAAGTTGCTTAAAGAAGGGACTGAGCAGTAAAGAAGAGAAAATTGTGATGAAAAAGCTACAACCAAATGGTAATGCATAAAGAAAAGCATACACGAAACTGGGTGACATATTACCCAAAAAGAAAAGAACCAAAAACAAAAATTGAACAACTGGCACCATCTTGAAATAAATGGAAGAAAGAAGACAAGCGAAGAACACTACCCAATACAACAAAATAGAAAATGAAATACGAAAAATGTGCAATAAGGCAAAAGAAGACTGGCTCAACCAAAGATGTCTAGAAATCGAAGCTATGGAAAATAAACACGATTTAAGAGGGATACACACCGAAATAAAGAGAATTATTAGTAAAAATAAAAAAATAAAAACAAACAAAAAGTGGATGGATGTATTGTAGACAAAAAAGGAGCAATGTTAACAGACAACTGAGATATAATCAGTAGATGCTAGGAATATATAATTGAATTATTTATTGACGAAAAGGACAAGAAACCAATTATAAAATGTACGTAAGGCTATACAATCTTAAAATATGAAGTGGAAAAAGGAAAAAGCTATAGAAACCATGAAAAAGGAAAAAGCTGCAGGACCTGACAACATACAGAAAGAGTGATAAAGACATCAGAAGATTTTGGCACTGAAGAGATCACAGACATATGCAACGACATATATCATACAGGATACATACCAATTGAACTAAAAACAAAAACTTTCATTACATTGCCTAACAAGAATGGTGCAGTGGAATCAATGAGAGGTTTCTTAAGCAGAAACACACCAAGCGTAAATCCGATTAACACTTAAGCACGGTACTGCAGAACGTGCAACGGCAATGAAGGTAAAATGTGTCAAATATCAACAGACTCACAGAACCAGTTGAAGACGGAAGAGACCCACAAACAAATTACAAAATTAAGGAGGTTGACTGATCACGAGAAAAGAATAACTCAATTTAGTAAAGGTCAGACATGTAGAGCAGCAGAATCATGGAACCAACAAAGACCAAGTGAAATTAAGATCATGAATTCTTTGTCAGGGATAGGATCTGGTTACGTTTTGTACTAACACTCAACGTGTTAAAAAGAGCACTTCTCTGATATACCCTTCCAGATATTAACAATTAAATAAAAGAGCTTAGATAAGGAACAACAAAAATAAAAATACTAAACCTAAAACACAGAGTAAAACTGTTCAAGCCAACATAGGACGATGGACTGCAGCAGCCCGACTCACAGACTACTGTAGCTTGTGACGATGTTCGTCCAAGTGTGTGTGAGACATTTTCTTCAGTGTACTAATTTGCTGGCGTTGTACAGCTTGATTTCCCGGACCCGAACATCTTGTGAGGAAATGCAATGGGCGTCTGACTTGTATTCTTGAACTCGTAAGGCCATCTCCATGCAATCGAAGAAAAGTCCTGGCAAAAGTGAATTTTGGAAGTTTATTTTGATATTAAAGACCGTTATAAGTTGTGTAATGTGTGTGATACATTCATCATATTCAGGTGCCATTGCGTAGGCTATCATGTCTTTCCACGAATCTTTGTTCTCACTTTATCTGTTGTTGATTGTTTACCGTGCCACGACACCAAGCTATCTAGTATCTTCTCTATTTGTCCTCCGTGATTTTTCTTTTCATGTATTTGCCAATTGTAACTTCGTTGGTCTTTTTTGGCTATCCACAAAAAAAACTGTAATCAATCTTCTGAGAAATTATATCTCTATTGCCTCTAATCGTCTTTCCATTTGTTAATCTATTGTCTATGATTGACTTCCATGGATCAGCATGGCTCTGTATATCATTGATGAACTCTTTTCTCACTTTCATGACACAGACTTGTTGCACATGATGTGTTTCATGTTCGGAAATGCTACTTTGGCCTGTGCTATTCTGCTTTGTATTCTTGTGGTACGTTATGTATTTCCAGATAATTGAAATTTGTTATTAAAGCAGTGGAGAGGAATGTTCTCGTCTAGTTGCACTGTTCCCAATCCCCTGTTTTCTGGATGATCAAAAGGTTATTTTAATGACATTGACTTTCTACTGGAAATTTAACCTCTGATTTGTAAGAACTTTAACTATCTTCTATTCGTCTCTTTGTGGTGTTCTCTAGTCTCTGCTTTTCAACGTCGAGGATACGGTCTTGTCAGTGTTCTTTGATTCTCTGTACACGTGATGCTTTGTCTGACGTCACATAGTTCGCTTGTTCATCTCTTAAGGAAAAAGGTGGGGAGTAGGGTGGATGTCTTCCTCTATCTAATCTATTGTTGCACCAGGCAATCAATACTCTTTATCAAATGTTGCCAGCATCAGCGTTAAATGTCTAAACCATGTAATGTGTTTTCCCTGGATGATTATCAGAACTGGTACCATTACAACTCTTAACCTGCTTTCTCTTTTTTCCCTCTTTTGCCTCTTATTGTTAAATGTTAGTTAACTGTTAGAAAAACGTTATCGCTTGTTGCATCGTTATTATAAAACGCGATCACTGTTTAATTAGTTATTATTAAATGTAACCCCTGTTTATTTAGTTATCATTAAAAGTTTGGGGGCCTCGGTAGCCTAGCTGGGAAAACCACCCGACTGGACTACCGACGTTTGGACAACCTGTGTTCGATTCCCGCTGGGAGCAGTGTGAATTGTACTCGTGGTTGGAAAAAAAAAATACCCCCACGGTCGACCCAGTCGTTGGCAGAAATGGGTACCAGGGTATTACCCTGGGAAGGTGAGGAATGTCGCCTCTTATCTGAGTTTCGATGCTTGAGGCGACACTATACAGAAATCTCCGAACATTTCTGGATAGACGGCCGAGCACATATGGGTGGAAACTCGCGTGCTAAGACGCCGGTTCAAGTCTCGTACTTTACCTTTACCTTTACCTTTATAAAAAGTTATTCCTGTTCATTTAATTATTATAAAAGTGATCAAATTTTACTTGGTTGTCATAAAAGTTATCCCTGTTTACTTGGTTGTCATAAAAATCATCCCTGTTTACTTGGTTGTCATAAAAGTTATCCCTGTTTACTTGGTTGTCATAAAAGTTATCCCTGTTTACTTGGTTGTCATAAAAGTTATCCCTGATTACTTGGTTTTTGTAGAAAGAAGTCTTGAATCAAACAATGTTGGTCTAGCTGCTCAAAAAATATTTCTAAGTCACCGAACGAAAGCCAAAAGAATGAAGATTATTTTTAATTCAAATAAATACATGGTCTATAGTTAAACTACTTGTTCACTTGACACCATGCATGTCCGTACTTTATTACAATGGTTAACTGTCAGTGTAGTGTTTGTTGTATATAATTATTGTTTAACATTTCGTTTAGCGTTCAGTTTTTAAATTCTATTCAAATCCGCTTTAAAGTTAGTATCAATCATAATAATTAATAGCAATTACTCAAGAATCACTGCCTTTCAAAACTAGAAGAGGAATTATTGTTTACTGCAGTTAAATGCAAACTTGTTTGTTTGTTGTGGCATTCACAAGTGACTCGTTTAACAAATACAGCGTTCAATGACATTTTGAAACGACTCAAATGACAAAATATTTCCAAATATGCCAGGACGAAAAAAGATACGAAAACAAATTGAAAGCCAATTAAATTGTCAATAGTCAATATTTACAAAGACAACGCAACGATTACAAATGTCCCTATTCCGTCATGTCTCCCAGCCCATTTCTAAACTGAAGAGACCTAAAGTATAAGGTCGTGTGATAAAAATACAAAAACACCCAGGAAGACAAGTTTGACATTTCTGCAATTAAACCTCCACACCCTTCTGCTAATAATACAGGCATGCCTTTAGTAGTTGAAAAATAATGATGAACAATTAGGTCACTAAACATCACGTCAGTCTGATAAATCTAGCGATATCATTGGTTCCTATGTTAATAAAAGCCATTGTAAGGTTGCTCTTCAGTAATTTTAATAATGCCAAAAATGTGTACATTATTATTCTATTGAATGTTCACATCATGAGTTAATATATTCACTGAAAGATAACAAAATTGAATGCGTTTGAGATTAAACCAAAACTCAAACTTTATAAGTATCATTATCAATGACACGATAACTTTTACTCATTCTACTGATCATGCATTTGCTCACTGCATTATGCCAGAGAGATGAGATATTTCCACATTTTCTTAATGGCGCCACTGCATTATGCTAGAGAGATGAGATATTTCCACATTTTCTTAATGGCGCCACTGCATTATGCTAGAGAGATGAGATATTTCCACACTTTCTTAATGGCGCCACTGCATTATGCTAGAGAGATGAGATATTTCCACATTTTCTTAATGGCGCCACTGCATTATGCTAGAGAGATGAGATATTTCCACACTTTCTTAATCGCGCCACTGCATTATGCTAGAGAGATGAGATATTTCCACACTTTCTTAATCGCGCCACTGCATTATTCATCGACAGTCTATGCACACAGGCATTGCAATTTAAGCTAAGTAATAAAACATGGTATTAAACTAATCCGTCATGTAGAGATTGGGTTGTTAAACAACGCTAGTTCAGACGTTTCCCTGACAAATGAATTGAATGATGAGTTCATGTAGATACGTTGAAGGGATTCATACACAGACACACTTGATAAGAACGAGTTCTTCATTGTTTTTAAGAGATCAAGTTCGCTTTAGAATCGACAGTTTCTAGATTCAGCGAATTTAAAATAAATAGCGGGTTGTTTTTGTTAAAGAAGGGCACCCTGGCGTGATACCTAGCACATCAGCCATGGTATATGTCGTTGATAAATGTAGAAAATAGCACCATACTCATTATATGTCTTAGTACGTTGAGGAAAATCCTTAAACCCTGTATCCTTAATGAGCGTCAATCATGTTCCTGTTCTCGTCGTGTTTCTACACGAGTTTGAACTTTAAAGCAAATGTTTGAGTTGCATGTTTTGTGTTCTTGTGGACTTTATCTTTTGTCTTTCTTGTGGAGTTAGCATGAAAAATTAAATAAATCGATTCATATAAATAAATCTTCAACTTCAGTGAAAGATGCAGGCAGTTTAAGGGTTATGGTTCCAAATAATAACATTTTCTAGAACATGGAGTTCTGATTTGATAACCAGAGCCGTAGAAAAGCAAAAAATGTCCCCCCCCCCCTTTTCCCCTCGAATGAAAGAGATGCTGAAAAAATAAGTCAATAATTTCTCAAACCTACAAAGGAGAAAACCCAGTTCGAAATCTTTCCAGCTAACGAAAGTATATAAATCAACGGCTTAGCGACAGTGGAAAAGCTGCAAGATCAGTTTATTCATGCTTCTTTTATGAAGATTGACATCAAGCTATATCATGGAACGTTTCCAGAAGGATAACTCTTCATTAGAAGCAGAGTTGATAGGTTTTCAATGTTATTTTGTGCTGATGAGTGTTGCTGCAACCTGAAACACTGAATGGTCTGTCTGGAAATAGAATCGTACCATTTTGTTTTCATTTGCATTCATATAGAATGTGCTCTCTGTTTTCTATTTACTCTTGTGTGGCTTTGTTTTCCAATATGAATGTGGTTAAAATAACAAATGTAAAAATAGATTTACAGAAGTACTTCTTGATAATCACTCATTAGAATGTAATTAGCTCAACAAAATTACAATAGCTTTTGAATGAAAAAGAAAACCATCTTCTCGTTGGAGTTGTTAAAAATAGTTTTTTTTTTAAGTGAACAATTTTATGTTTTATTGCAAAATAATTGTATGTTTATTGAGAATAAATTATTTAAATATATTATTTTGTTATTGCAAATGCGATGTTTCATTTTTAGTTCTCACTTATATCATTAGTACATTTGTCTATGTTTGCAGGAATGTGAAATGAAAAAAAAATGTTTCAGATAATGAGGTATTCACATTTATGAGTAATTTACATTTTATGAGTTGCACTTAAAGTGAGATTCAATGTTGTCCCTAGCCATGCATTAACAGATGGTATATTTCCCTTCCCCAATGCCCCCTTTGTCACCATCAGAACCTATGTGTGATTATAAGAATCAATTACACTGCATTTAGGACAGGCTAATAGACGCTCGCTCCTTCCAAACGAAATTACATAGACCGAAAGTCCATGCGGTTCGCTGACTAGGCACACATGTGATCAGTAATATCGGTTGCCCAATCCTACATTTCCCTCGTTTAATTCCGATTCTCAAAATTTCATAACTGCATCTCATCAATCACTTTGTCACTTTCAAAGAAACGACCATAGAGATATATTGAAGTCTGTACATGGTAATTTATTACACATTGACACAGTGATTGATTGATGAAGGTGCGGTTATTAGACTTTACATATATAAAATTATCTCTCTTGAGAGAGTTCTCTGTCATCGACAGAAACTGGGAAATATTGTCGTCAGATGGTGGCACATGCAGAATAAAATTATTATTTAAAAAAAACACAGCAACATTCAAGGAAGAGATCATGTCAAAAGCAAGAGATAAAAAGTGCAGGATAAAGGAGATAAGGGCAGATAACACAAATTTATCTTGTTCAGTCTGTGGTCGGATATGTTCATTCAATATTGACAGATACAGTCATGCGATAAATTGCTTAGTAAAACATCCTGCGTAAGACACTAATATATTACCAATTTTCTAACAAATCAGAATTGAGTTGATTTGAAAGAAAAAAATCATATTTTGAGTAACGAAACTTCCCACAAGAAAGTGGTTACATTGTTCCTAAAACCATGAAGACGAATACGTCACATTATCATGATCATATGTCTCATTAGGAATAACTCTAAAATAGTCAAGAACGGTTAATCTCGACACATCCTCCACATTCCTGTTCAGATGTAGCACATAAGAGCGAGAAATAAAAAAATAAAAAATTTGATATAGTTAAATATTTAGGTAATTAATGGACCATGAATATGAGCAACGTTTCGACTCAATAGGTCTTCAGCAGGAACACACAAACAACACACGCACATATATCGAATCAAATTAGTCCTACATCGCTAACTAATAACGAAGCATATAAAATAAAATAGTGTCGAACTAGAATGTGAAATAAATATCAGTCCTGTATACTGCGCTGTGGCCAGAAGGAAAATGAACGAGTGGGTGCAGGATACGCGGTGTAGTTGACTAGCCGATGGGTGGGTCAAAAACAGGTAGAAGGGTTCTAAAAATAGTGTCCACATCTAGGTCCGTGTGCATGCACAAAACACAAAGAATATACCGCAGGAATAACGGGTACCCAATAGGAGGAATGAGAAATGGCTCACAGTGCGGTGAAGAACATGTAAAAGGTAACGTACCACGCATTGCAGGTGGAAGGGATAACGCCTTGCACAAAATTAAGCAGCCCCGACAAAAGAGATTTAGGGGACCACCGAAGTATAACAGTGTGGTCTGGTAGAGGAATGCTGTGAATAGCGTAACATGTGCATACGCTACTGTGCTCCTACATGCACAGAAGAGTAGAATATGCAACAAGGAAGGAGCAGCTACAGGGAAACTATGTATACGAGCGTGATACATTCATGCCTCGTGGGGTCAGCGAACCATACATAAGACCAGCCACAGTTTTGATGCTGACTAGTCCGGGAACTAATTCTTCAATCCCAATCTATTCGTCACCTCCCCTTCTCCCAATCATCACTTCCTGTTAATGACTTTTGCTCTTGCAGATGTTAAAATCCACTCATTTTGATTAAATTCACATTCATCTTTTTTCCCACTACTTTGATGAAGACTCATCAATCTAATTTGACAAGTCAAATTTCGCAACTCTATTTACATAATTCAAGCTTCATCAATTAAATTTCGAAATTCAAACTTAATAACTCAAACTTCATGACGCATGTTTCATAACTCAAACTGTATAACTCAAGCTTCATTAACTATGTTTCATAACTCAAACTGTATAACTCAAGCTTCATTACCTATGTTTCATAACTCAAACTGTATAACTCAAGCTTCATTACCTATGTTTCATAATTCAAACTCAATAACTTCAGTCTTCACAATCTAAGATTATCAACTTGAGCTTTATAACCTAAGCTTAATAATTTAAGCATAATAACATACACTTCATAAATAAAGCTTCATAATCTAAACTACATAACTTAATTTCATAACTTGAGCTTCATAATGTAAGCATCATTATTGGAGCTTTATAAATCGAGCTTCATAACTCGAACATAATAGAAACTTCATAATTGCAACTTAATAAGCGCAGCCTGATAGCTGTAACTTAATACAAGTAATTTGTTAGTTAATCGTTGAATTACACTCAGCGCACATCGAACAACTGCCCACAGAAGCTCAGATCCTCCTCAGCAAATCCCGCAGTGTGATTCGATAACCTGGTTCACTAGTCCTTCCCTATTCTCTCGTGTCTCTCCTGAACTAAGGCAACATTCCTCTTTGACTAGCATGAAGATCTCGAGAGTCGCACCAGCGTTACATATTCATGCAAAGTAAGTAAGTACAACTTCATAATTCTAATGATATAGTTCCACTTTAAACACTGAGTTTTCTAACTTCACCTTCATTTATCGAGTTTTATAACTCAAATGCTAGTCCGAAATTGCGATTCAAACATCAACCTCCAATTTCTCTAACTTTATAATTTAACAGTTCCTCTAGCGTCTTAATTCTTTCCAAAACAGATCTCCTGCAATTTCTCCATCTCCAACCCTACAAGTCCTCTAATTTCCCGATTCCTGCGTCTGCAACCCAACAACTCCTTGGTTTCCAACCCAACAACTCCTTGGTTTCCAACCCAACAACTCATTCATTTTCACGATTTTTCAGTCCCCAACCTTACAACTCCTCCGTCTTTAACCCTATAACTTTTTCATTTCCACAATTCCTTAGTCTCCAACCCTGAGGCTCCTCAAATTTCACAGTTCCTGCGTCTATAACCGTATAACTCCTACGATTTCATGATTCCTCTGTCTCAAACCTTACAACTTCACCGTCTCCAACACTACACCTCTTTCGTCTACAACCGTACAACTCCTCCAATATCCCAATTCATCAGACTCCAAACTTACAATCCTAATCTCCAACCGTACAACTCCTCCGTCTCCAACCCTACACCTCTTTCGTCTACAACCGTACAACTCCTCCGTCTCCAACCCTACACCTCTTTCGTCTACAACCGTACAACTCCTCCGTCTCCAACCCTACACCTCTTTCGTCTACAACCGTACAACTCCTCCAATATCCCAATTCCTCAGACTCCAAACTTACAATCCTAATCTCCAACCCTACAACTCCTCCGTCTTCAACGTTAGAACCAAACGACAGTGGCCCACTTTAAACTGCTACCAACTCCAATCACACTACTTTCAACGTGACTCCATAACACCGACATGAGAAGTACAATTGGTCACAAAGAAGGATGTGTCCTGCCCACTGCAGATAAAATAGCACCCATTGGACTTTGAAGTTGCTATAATTAAATAATAAATACAAAATGACGTCATTTGCTATCACAGCATTGCATTGATTTGATATCTATTCTAACTACAGCATTTCCTGTAATTTTTTAAAAACTGCTCATTTTACACCACACGGTTTTCCGCATGTCAGGCTGTCTTTCATCCTATATTCCTTCAATATAGTATTCTCTTTCTTTATACCAAAAATAATTAAAAAGATGCCTTTTTTGATTACGTGATATTTTAAAGACATAAAGTCTAAAATAGAGTTTTTATTTATACCAAATTCTAGTTGAATCGAGGGCTGTTGAATAAGTTATGTATCTGGTTAACACTATCCCAGTTCTATAGTTTATCTATTCGTTCGATCTGAACTGCCACACTGTCAAAACAAGACGGAATCTAATTATTTGTAGATAAAAAAAATGAAACCAAACAAGTTTACTCTTACTGTTGGACATTTTACTTTTAAAGTCGACGGTTGAAGAGTATTATTGAAATAAACCGAGGGTGAGTAGTTTAAAGGTAATACGATACTTAAACGGTTTTTCAGGCTTGAAACCATCGTGCGTGTTGTGTACTACACCCAGACTCCTCTAATTGTGTCTCTGACATCAAATTTTTGTTGTCAATGATTGGTTTCTGGACAGGAAGGTCTATGGTTCAAAGTCCAACACAGGTGGTGGTGATTTTTCCAAAAATAGAACAAATGAAACAGTGGTTTCCTCATGTCGTTACTCTCCCTTGATCTCTCGGGCAGTTAGATCAGATGTCTAACACTCTTGAATAATGATCTCTCGGGCAGTTAGATCAGATGTCTAACACTCTTGAATAATGATCTCTCGGGCAGTTAGATCAGATGTCTAACACTCTTGAATAATGATCTCTCGGGCAGATAGATCAGATGTCTAACACTCTTGAATAATGATCTCTCGGACAGTTAGATCAAATGTCTAACACTCTTGAATAATGATCTCTCGGACAGTTAGATCAGATGTCTAACACTCTTGAATAATGATCTCTCGGACAGTTAGATCAGATGTCTAACACTCTTGAATAATGATCTCTCGGACAGTTAGATCAGATGTCTAACACTCTTGAATAATGATCTCTCGGGCAGTTAGATCAGATGTCTAACACTCTTGAATAATGATCTCTCGGACAGTTAGATCAGATGTCTAACACTCTTGAATAATGATCTCTCGGGCAGTTAGATCAGATGTCTAACACTCTTGAATAATGATCTCTCGGGCAGTTAGATCAGATGTCTAACACTCTTGAATAATGATCTCTCGGGCAGTTAGATCAGATGTCTAACACTCTTGAATAATGATCTCTCGGGCAGTTAGATCAGATGTCTAACACTCTTGAATAATGATCTCTCGGGCAGTTAGATCAGATGTCTAACACTCTTGAATAATGATCTCTCGGGCAGTTAGATCAGATGTCTAACACCCTTGAATAATGATCTCTCGGGCAGTTAGATCAGATGTCTAACACCCTTGAATAATGATCTCTCGGGCAGTTAGATCAGATGTCTAACACTCTTGAATAATGATCTCTCGGAAAGTTAGATCAGATGTCTAACACTCTTGAATAATGATCTCTCAGACAGTTAGATCAGATGTCTAACACTCTTGAATAATGATCTCTCGGGCAGTTAGATCAGATGTCTAACACTCTTGAATAATGATCTCTCAGACAGTTAGATCAGATGTCTAACACTCTTGAATAATGATCTCTCGGGCAGTTAGATCAGATGTCAAACACTCTTCGAATAACGGCAATTAAAATGAGGTCGTGTTTGCACTGGAGAACGTTACGCAAGAACCATTGCTGTTAAAATAAAAACAAGAGTAGGCCATGGATGTGGCCGCTGTCCGAGCAGAACTGTCAGCAAAATACCTATCAACACCGTGGACCCCGATAGCTCAGTGGTTAGCGCACTGGACTACAAAGTACATGAGTTAGGGTTCGATCCCAAACGACGGCTTTCGGGTTCACCCAGCCTTTAATGGGTACCGGATTTGTTTCTGGGGAAAGTAAAGCGGCACGGGCGTAATACCGACCACATTACCCCAAAAATCATGTGTCGAAGGTCTGTAAAAAAATTTATTGTCACTAACACTATATTCCCTATACGCCACTTGGCGTGACGGGTGCACTTTACTTTTTTACTTACACCGTGGATCCCAGGTATGCTGCTACAGAGTTTCTTCACGTTGGTCAGAGTTACCTTCCGATTACCTTCCGATTTTCTCGAGATTCCCGAGAAGGATAACGGAACACCTATGGGTTCGTCCTGTGTGCAGTAATGATGATCTTAACAACAACTTGAATAAAGTGTTCAAGAAAATGTTCTGTTGTCCTATTGTCCATGATTTGCATCCATATGTGAAGACTGGCTCTACATAGCATTTAAGAACTCTTTTCCTGTTTCTATTGTGAACAATGGATTGCACATTATCTTCCTCATTTTTTGGAAAGCTGCTTTTACCTGAGCCATTCTGCATCTCACCTCTGTTGTACATCTACCATCTGAGGTTAACAAAGTTCCCAGATATTAAAATTAATTTACCAGTTTTAATATTGTTCCACTTGTCTTTATTGTGTATTGCGGTGATGTCTTTTTCTTTGTTGCTACCATTACTTTTGTCTTTTTGCTATTGAACCTGAGTCCTTTATTTTTGCTTTCCTTCACTGTAATGTTTAACATTTTTTGTAACTCGTTTTCTCTCTTAGCAAATAAGATTGTATCATCAGCATATCTTAGATTATTTATATTATAACCTTCAATTGTTATGCCATGCATACCTCTTATGGGATCTCAAAATAATCTCACTATACATATTAAATAAATCTGGTGACAGCACACAACCTTGTCTAACACCCTGTTTTGTTAACTAATATATTAGTAATGAAATAGGTCTTTCTTAATTTTCTAGAAGAGAAAATAAAAATAGATCTGATACAAACTGATTCCAAGACAATTCAAAGTCATCCTCAATAATAATGTTCTAAAAATAAGACACTAATAACCACAAGACAAATTAATGATATCAGAGATGTAGTTATCACAGACCCAGGATTAAGTGTCAAGATGCAGGAAGTATAGTCCAGTTGAAGAATCATTATCATGTGCCATATCGGTTGGGGTAGGCGATCATATCCTTCCACATTTCTCTATTCTCAGTCCATCGATTCAGTTCTGTTGTTGACTGTTTTCCGTGCCATGACACCGAGCTATCCAGTATCTTCTCTCTCTCTCTCTCTCTCTCTCTCTCTCTGTCTCTCTCTCTCTCTCTCTCTCTCTAGTCCCTTTCCCTCTAAAGTAAGTATAGTCCCATGATAAAATGAGTACAGTCCCAAGATAAATTAAATTTAGTTTAAAGACAAAATTAAAGAAAGTATTGTCCCATGGTATAGTCAGTGTAGTCCTAACGTATATTGAGTATAGTCAAATATACATTAAGTGTAGCCACAAGATCAATTAAGTACAGACTCAAGGTAGAGTACCCTTAATCCCAAAGTAAAATTAAAGATAATTGTTCCAAAAAAAGAATATCTACAGCATGGAAATCAATGTAAAGAGAGTCATCCAGACAAAATAAAAATATCCTTGGTACAAAATGACGAAATCCTCAAAAGTCAATTGATATAGCTTCAAGAATAAAGTTAAATAGTATAAGTTCCATTAGTGATGTGGCGCTTTCAAACAGTTGATACGTGAGACATTTAGACGCTACGTTGGATACCATTTGATTCACTGTTTGTGCCTCTACGACTGAGGATCGACTGCTGAAAGTACAACTTGCAATGAATGAACGATATCTGAGTTTTGTAACATTCTTGTTACATGCTACACCTAGGCTGGCTCTAATTGTGTGTGAGAGATCTCTGACCTCACGGTTGTTTGTCATTGATTCTTTAGTTTTCAGTTGATTTGCTCATTTATGTATTTCCATGAAGATAAAATACACAAGCTTCTTCTACTATAGAAGCTGTATCTTAAAATATAACAATTTGTGTAGTTAACATGGAATATTGCATCTATCGAGACTCTCATACTTGTAAATCTTTGATCTTTTAGTGACGAGTATTAGATACTAAAATATAACAACTTGTGTAGTTAACATTGGAATATTGCATCTATCGAGACTCTCATACTTGTAAATCTTTGATCTTTTAGTGACGAGTATTAGATACTAAAATATAACAGCTTGTGTAGTTAACATTGGAATATTGCATCTATCGAGACTCTCATACTTGTAAATCTTTGATCTTTTAGTGACGAGTATTAGATACTAAAATATTCGTACACAAATAGTTACTTTAGCTAAAAATGTTACATTGTGTATGTGGTGTCACAAATTGAAACCACTTTCATAAAACACCAATTTTAATAATAAATTAAATGTACACGTTTCAGGCCATCTTCATCCATTAATGCTACCAAATTCTCAATATCAAAACTAAAATGTATTTTCAGATAAAAACAAACAGCTATGGCCTAAGAATAAACCCCTTCGTCCCCACAAAGCTAGAAACTGCAGTATCTGTTTACAATATTAACGTTCCTCATGATAGGTTAGAGAACAAAAGTCAACTGTTAAAACCCATGGGGACACTCGCTTCCTGGTTCACACGCCATGGCTTGATTCCAATGCTGATTAACGAGCATATAAAGGCCTGGTCTCGAGGAATCTAATTAGTTATTAACTATTTCATTTCAAACTAGTATTGTCTATTGCACTGCCCATGCCCACAGCTTGATTTATATGTCTGGCTTGTATAGAGAGTAATTATAAACATCAAACGTAGACCTCCCAGTGTTGTTAATGATACGTGTACTCAGGTACTCGAGTTCCTCCATCAAATGTTTATTTTTTTTTTTTAATTTGTTTTTTTTTTATGTAAACTTCCATCATACTTAAAAGTCGCAATTTTAGCAATGTGAAGTTATATTACTTTTGTACAATCGAAATGAGACTATTCTGCGACTATATTTACTTTTGTCATTTAGCACGTTATAGGAAAATAAGAAGGTTCAAGGTTAAGTATTCAAGGACTGAATAAAAATAATGGAATATAGTGTTAGTGTTAAAATTTATTTAACAATCTGCACACTTTATTTGTTAGTCTGCTCATTATAACATTGGTGTTGTTTTTCTTTCTCACGAAATGAGGCACCATTTAAAGGCTGTGCTAACTTACAAGCCGTCGGTCAGGATCGATCCCAACTGTTTGTATCAGATATTTCTATTCATAAAACAACTTCTTGTACCTGGTATATCAATTCACAAAACAACTTCTTGTACCTGGTATATCAATTCACAAAACAACTTCTTGTACCTGGTATATCAATTCACAAAACAACTTCTTGTACCTGGTATATCTATTCACAAAACAACTTCTTGTACCTGGTATATCTATTCACAAAACAACTTTTTGTACTCGATATTTCTATTCACTAACCAACTTCTTGTACCCCGTTTATCTATTCACTTCTTGTACCTGGTGTTTCTATTCACCAACCAACTTCTTCTACCCGGTATTTCTATTTAGTAACAAACTTCTTGTACATGGTATATCTATTCACAAAACAACTTCTTATATTCTGTATTTCTATTCACTAACCAACTTCTTCTACCCGGTATTTCTATTCACAAAACAACTTCATATATCCTGTATTCAGCAACAAACTTCTTCTACCCGGTATTTCTATTCACTAACCAACTTCTTCTACCCGGTATTTCTATTCACTAACCAACTTCTTCTACCCGGTATTTCTATTCACAAAACAACTTCTTATGTCCTGTATTTCTATTCACTAACCAACTTCTTCTACCCGGTATTTCTATTCACAAAACAACTTCTTATATCCTGTATTCAGCAACAAACTTCTTCTACCCGGTATTTCTATTCACTAACCAACTTCTTCTACCCGGTATTTCTATTCACAAAACAACTTCTTATGTCCTGTATTTCTATTCACTAACCAACTTCTTCTACCCGGTATTTCTATTCACAAACCAACTTCTTATATCCTGTATTTCTATTCACTAACCAACTTCTTCTACCCGGTATTTCTATTCACAAAACAACTTCTTATATCCTGTATTCAGCAACAAACTTCTTCTACCTGGTTTATCTATTTACAAAACAACTTCTTAAATCCTGTATTCAGCAACAAACTTCTTCTACCTGGTTTATCTATTTAGAAAACAACTTCTTATATCCTGTATTCAGCAACAAACGTCTTCTACCTGGTTTATCTATTTACAAAACAACTTGTTATATCCTGTATTCAGCAACAAACTTCTTCTACCTGGTTTATCTATTTACAAAACAACCTCTTATATCCTGTATTTATATTCACTAACCAACTTCTTCTACCTGGTTTATCTATTTACAAAACAACCTTTTATATCCTGTATTTATATTCACTAATCAACTTCTTCTACCTGGTTTATCTATTTACAAAACAACTTCTTATATCCTGTATTCAGCAACAAACTTCTTCTACCTGGTTTATCTATTTACAAAACAACTTCTTATATCCTGTATTCAGCAACAAACGTCTTCTACCTGGTTTATCTATTTACAAAACAACTTGTTATATCCTGTATTCAGCAACAAACTTCTTCTACCTGGTTTATCTATTTACAAAACAACCTCTTATATCCTGTATTTATATTCACTAACCAACTTCTTCTACCTGGTTTATCTATTTACAAAACAACCTTTTATATCTTGTATTTATATTCACTAATCAACTTCTTCTACCTGGTTTATCTATTTACAAAACAACTTCTTATATCCTGTATTCAGCAACAAACTTCTTCTACCTGGTTTATCTATTTACAAAACAACCTTTTATATCCTGTATTTATATTCACTAATCAACTTCTTCTACCTGGTTTATCTATTTACAAAACAACTTCTTATATCCTGTATTCAGCAACAAACTTCTTCTACCTGGTTTATCTATTTACAAAACAACCTCTTATATCCTGTATTTATATTCACTAACCAACTTCTTCTACCTGGTTTATCTATTTACAAAACAACTTCTTATATCCTGTATTCAGCAACAAACTTCTTCTACCTGGTTTATCTATTTACAAAACAACTTGTTATATCCTGTATTCAGCAACAAACTTCTTCTACCTGGTTTATCTATTTACAAAACAACCTCTTCTATCCGGTATATTTATTCACTTCTTGTACCCAGTATTTCTATTCACTAACGAACACCCCTGCTTTAGTTATCTTCATGATCTCCATGGTCAAACTACTGGTAGTTGCCGCGAAAGCCCTGCTGTCCTCCTCTACTGTGCTTCCTCTGACGTAGACCGTACTCGCCCACCAGATTCGACTGTTCGGAACAACAGATCCATCAGCATAAGTGACTGTCGCATCCCGTTTGTGAATTTCCATAGATCCAGGCTTGCACCTCTTCCTCAACGACAACAGGATTTTATTGTCTGCATTCTCTCTTCAAAGTCTCTCTCTCTCTCTCTCTCTCTCTCTCTCTCTGCGTTCAGGACTCAATCAGAGTAAGGATTCCAGACCCTCATATGAAGTCAGCTGTCAGGCTAAGTGTGTTGATCGCCCCCACAGACAGAACATCACAATTAGAGTCTGTCAGATCCAATCTGACTGAACACCCGTTAATACGTTGCACTGTGTTCTGCGCCAGTGGCCCAGTGCATCCGATTTCAGCCAGCATTTTATTCGGGTTTGCTTTCCCTAGCCTTTGATTGTACTCTCTTCAAAGTGATGCCAGCCATAAAAAGACGTAGAGCTGCTGGAACCCGTATCTTATCTTCTTCAGGTTCAATTTGCCCAAGTGGACAAATATCAGGACTCACCATTCTTCTCTTCTTCTTTTCTCTTTCACTTGTACCTAAAAGGTGTCGTGGTTTATATCATTTGTCGTTCTTGTGCTGCTCGAATTGTCTGAATTAGTGATTTTCCTTTGTTGTTACATGTCTCTGTCACTGCATCTATCCATCTTCTTCTGGGTCTTCATCTTGGTCTTTTTCCATGCATTCTCGAGAAGAACGCCCTTGATGGTGATTGGTGAGGATTCATTCTGACCAGGTGGCCAAACCATTTAAGTTGTTGTTGTTCTATATATTCTTGGCAGGGTTTTGTTCCTACCATTTTTCTTATGGTTTCATTTGGTATTCTATCTCTTCTTGTGTTGTTTGTTACTTTTCTCAAGCATCGCATCTCACATGTATTGATCTTTCTTAAATGTGATTTAGAAAGGGTCCATGTTTGACTTTCATAGCACAAAGTTGGTATGAAGATGCTATTTATCATTTGCTGTTTAGCTGGCATAGAAATGTTTGGATGTCTTAACAATGGTGAAAGCTGGTATGTGACAGCATTTGCTTTTTGTATTCTCATGTCAATTTCTCTGTCTAGTTTTCCATCTTCTGTGAACATTGTGCCTAAATACTTGAATTCCTCTACTTGTTTTATTTCTTTGTCTTTGATCTTGATGTTTAATGGGTGTCTTAATTTGCTTATTCTTATAGCCTCTGTTTTTGCTGTGTTAATTTTCATACTGTAGTTTGTGCAGCTTTTATCTAGAGATGTTAAATGCTGTTGTAGCAGGTTTTCATCCTCGTATATTAGGCATTGGTCATCTGCGTTACTCACCATTAAATCCTGTTAATTCATGAGAAATCTGTTGAACAAGGTCCTCAGCCAGCGCTATCCACGATCTTCCTCTTTTAAGCCTGATGCACTTTCTCCGGCTAATCTCACTTTGTAGTGGATCAGTACTGACTCGGAGTTAAGCACGTGTGCCAGACATCATTATTCTGTCTGCGATGATGGAAAAATGGAGATACCGCCTCGCTCTACAAAGTGTGGCTTTCGTGCATCCACGTATGGTGCGCTCATATTGTATTCGTTTGTCATTCAGGATGCGTGTGGCTGAAAACTAGAATAGCAAATAAAAATAAAAAAAAGGAAAGTGCCCTCGTCACGCCAAGTGGCGGTTAGGGAATATGGTGTTAGTGACCATATATTTTACAGACCTTCCGCACATGATTTTTGGGGTAATGTGGTCGGTATTACGCCGGTGCCACTTTACTCTCCCAGAAAAAAATCCGGTACCCATTAAAGGCAGGGTGAATTCGGAAGCAGTCGGTTGGGATTGAACCCTACATCTTGTCCTTTATAGTCCAGTTCACTAACCACTGAGCTATCGAGGCTCCCTGCATCCAACCAAGTATGGTGCGCTCATATTGTATTCGTTTGTTACTCAAGCTGCGTGTGGCTGAAAACTAGAATAGCCAATGCATGCTCAATAACGGAAACCACCAGTCCTTGGTATAGAAGGATGAGAAGATGCTTTTCACAGTCTGCCGTCGCCATTACCCTCATTGCTGAGTGAACTCTTCCTAGCTTCCATAACAAGTTCGAAAAGAAACAATTCATTAGTGGAATCGCAAAATAAAATGTCAGTTGCATAATTCAGCGGATAAGTAATATACATCGATTTAAAGCAAATTGTATATTAGACTAGAGGATTTTATTTACTTATTTAATTTTATGTTTGAGGCATTCACTAGAAGTTATCTGTTAATAGATTAGCAAACTGGTTTTTTTTTAAAAAACAAAACGATATTTATAAAGAGTTGTTTTCAGACGTTGATACACTTTTAGGTTAGTTATCATCTCTGAAAATGCATTTATTTTGTTTCGGTTTTCTATACATCAAAGAATATATGTTTTGTTAATTTACGTCACTGTATATATATAAAGTAATTTTTGTTAGTTTAGGTCTTGTTTAGATCTATGAAAAATATATCCGATGAATTATTTGTTTCCAATGTCAGTTATTTAGAGCAACAACAACAATCAATCAAAATAAATGTAAAATAAAAAGAACACAGTGCAAACTAGCTAAACTAACAAAAAGACAAAATAAATTATAATAGTTTGTCTGCCTTTCTATTAGTTTAGCTGGCTGCAGTAGTTTTTTTTTTTTAATTTTATCTCTTTAGCTCTACTCGCGGTCCACGCATAGTATTTAATATTCTATACGTTTTATATTTGATCTAAGGATCATGCGATCTTTAGAGAAAGAGCCAAAGAGGTGAAAACAGATCTATACCTTAGATTATACCAAAGCATTTGACAAAGTAAAGCACCAAGAAATAATCAACATTTTATAAGGCATAAATGTAGACAGTAAAAATCTAACAATAATAAAGAACATGAACTGGCAATTAACAGGAACCATAAGAATTGGAAAACAATTGGAGACAAGGTTGTGTGGTGTCACCAGATTTATTTAATATGTATAGTGAGATTATTGTGAGATCCCATAAGGGGCATGCATGGCATAACAATTGGAGATCATAATGTAAATAATCTAAGGTATGCTGATGATACAGTCTTAATGGCTAAGAGAGAAAACGAGTTACAAGAAATGTTAAACATTATAGTGAAGGAAAGCAAAAATAAAGGACTCAGGTTCATAGCAAAAAGACGAAAGTAATGGTAGCAAAAAAGAAAAAGACATCACCGTCACACAATAAAGACAAGTGGAGCAATATTAAAACTGGTAAATTAATTTAAATATCTGAGAACATTGTTAACCTCAGACGGAAGATGTACAACAGAGGTGAGATGCAGAATGGCTCAGCAAAAGCAGCTTTCCAAAAAATGAAGAAGATACAGTGCAATCCATTGCTCACTATAGAAACAAGAAAAAGAGTTCTTAAATGCTATGTAGAGCCAGTCTTCATATATGGATGCGAGTCATGGACAATAGGACAACAGACAAGAAAATCACTGGAGGCTGTAGAAATGTGGTTTTACAGAAGAATGTTGAGAATACTATGGACAGCTAAGAAGAATAATGAAAACATTCTGAAAGCAGCGTAAGCAAAGAAAGGGCTAATTTCTAATAATAGAAAAAAAAAGCATAATTTTTGGCCATTTAATGAGAAGAGAACAACTGGAATATATTGTAAAAGCTGGGAAAATGTAAGTACAAAGAGATAGAAGAAAACAAAGAGGAAAAATACCAGATAGCTTAAGAGAATGGCTTAGCAGAAGGTCAACAGCAGAAATGATAAAGGGGGACTGGTTGGTCTCGAGACAAGACGCCGGCCTCGAGACAGAGAGATTGTGGGTTCAAATCCCGGCTATACCAGTTGGGATTTTTATTTATGATTTCTCTCTGCGGCAACCACCCTTGGTTTCAGCAGCGAGGCCCGGTCTGAAACGTCAATTACTCATCGACGGAAAAAAATATGAGTACTTCCAAAGTAGGAGTTATCTGCCTGTGCGGCGAGGGACACCTGTGCACACGGCTGCCAACGAAAAATGGATTAACACGCAAAATTCAGTTCCTAATCTCCAGGGACTTCGTCAGAAGTAAAAGCTGGCGAACGAAAAACGAAATGATAAATAACTGTAGAGATCGAAATTTGTGGAGAGACATGATCATCTACGCCAGCAGGCATGGAACTTGATAATGATGATGGTGATATTTGTTCTTATCTCAATCAAAATATATCAGCTTGGGAGGAAAGTTTAGATTGTCTATGGCTACCATATTCAGTGCGTAAACGGAAATTGACTTTGGTTAATGTTAGCACGGAAAATAATGGGACAATAGCGAAGACTGAAAGTTCATTTCAGACTGACCTGCGGATATTGTCTGGCTCCAATAACATTATCAGTCCTGAGATTGGTTCTTGTTCACTTCAAGAGTGACTTAATATTAAAGAGTTACTGGTTTTCTGGTACTTAATCTAAAAAAAAAACATTTAGTTGTTGTTTGTTTAAAGGTTAAGACCTTTATTGAGAGCTTTTCTGTAAATTAGTAAATCACAGTGATAAATGCATACAAATGTGAAGCGGCTGTAAAGTTGGCATTAAAGCTGAAAAAAATATGTAGATAAATGCGGTACGGTATCAACTTTACATAGGTATAAAATAACACAAAATCAAAAAGATTTTGCGGCTCGTCAGGCCTTCTGGTAGAACACGATATTATCATCATGTGACATACCGGTTGGCGTCGGTGATCATGTCCCTCCACAATCTTCTATCTACAGTGCATCGTATCAGTTCTGTTGTTGACTGTTTTCCATGTCCAGGCCTTCTGGTAGAACACTATATACAAATATAAATATTTACTAATTAAACCGTTAATTAAGGAAGACATTTATGTATATGCAGCGGTCTCAGAAAACAAGTTTACGATCGTTGTGACTTTTTTATTTTATTTAGGAGACGTTTTTATCGAGGTGTCAATCAAATCTAGGAAACTCCTTTTTTTGAGATATCTTTGAAATCTATCAAACATTTTTGGCGTTATCTTGATGACTTGCGAACGTCTGTCTCGAGATGTTTTTAAAAATATAGAACGTTTATTTGCATATATCTTTGAAATTTATCACAATATTTTTGGTTTATCTTGATGACTTACAGTCGCCTATCTCGGGATGTTTTTTGAAAGATATAGAACGTCTATTTGCATATGTCTGAAATTGTTGAATATTTCTTTGGAGATCTTTTCGAAAACGAGGGAATTGTTCAATAGATTTGCTTCGAGAGGTTGAATATTTGAGACTACCTAAGAAATTCAGGAAAAATTAAAATGTAGTTACCTTAAGCGTTAGGAGGCATCTATAACAGGACATAACAAATCTAAGTAAAACATAAGACATTTATTCTATTTTTCTCGCCTCAAAATTATTTGGTTTATCGCTGGAAGATTCTTGGTCAGACAAAGTAAAATAGCATGGGACATCTTATCTCAAAATTCTCGTTTCTGCAATGTGAGGCCATCATTTAACCCCACCCCATTACATCTCATATGCCCTAGAAGTACCATTTTCTATTTTCTGTAAAAATAAAATAAAAAATCTCGCTGATCTTAACGAACTGAAATAACCAGATTGATTCGTTCTTTTCATAGGGGGAGATAAATTATTACATCTTGAAGCTCGTTGACTTTAATTCTATAGCCGTCGGTGGATGAGTCCTGGTCTCAAATAGATATCACTAGCACGTGTGACGTAAGGACATTCAGACATCAATATTAAAAGAAAAAAAAATTCTACCAAAAAGAGAAATAAATCAGATAATCCGTCTACGTCTAAAGTTATTGATATTCCCGACTTAAGTCACGAACTAAACTGATTTTGACTATACACCATATACGCCATGTATTTTATTCATAGTTCAAGTGTTATTGCATTAGATTTGACGTTGCGGTCATATGTGTATTCTTTAAAAGGTCTAACTGAAAGAACAAAATATATATCAAACTTGGTACTGCCTATGATGGAGTTGAAAGATGAAAATTGACAAAATAACGCTGGCATATACATACATACATATATATATATGTACTGTATTAGTGTGTATGACGTGTTCTATTAGACGTGTTAATATGCATCTCTTTTGTTTGATAATTCCTCGCATTCATCTTCACTGGTACTTTAGGTGGGTGTTCATAACCCAGTAGCTGTCCCCTCCCCTTTCCACTCCCAAAGCGTCAAGAAGCTAAAGGGGCCAAACACTTGTTCGATGGAGTTCACCTCTGATGATCAGATTGCTTCCTGTTGCGAAGATCTGAATAGAGGGTTTACTCCGTCCTTTGTGTCTAGTGATTCCTCACCTTCATCACCTTTTGTGGGTGTTTGTTGCGTTGCCCCGTAGTTGACAACCCGCTGCTGTTCTTGGTCTTTCCACATCTAACTTTGTGAACATAATTATTGTGACCATCTTTTCCTCTCAATTCGATTGATATTCTCCTGACATACTTAGTATACTATTTGAGGGGGCAATCACAAGGAGATAACAGAAAGACCTCAATTTACTAACTGTCGATATGTTAACCGTACCTCAGAACTACAGAATTGATTACAAGCCGTAGAGATAAACGTCAGAAGGTTTCGGAAAACTCATAACTGAATTAGGGGGCCTCGGTGGCCTAGTTGGGAAAACCACCCGACTGGGAACCGACGTTCGGACAACCCGTGTTCGGTTCCCGCTGGATGAAGTGTGAGTTGTACTCGTGGTTTTAATATAAAAAAATACCTCCACGGTCGAACCAGCCGCTGGCAGAAATGGGTAACAGGGTTTTACTTTGGGAAGGTGTGGAATGCCGTCTCGCATCGTGACGTTCGATGTTTGAAGCGACACTATTCAGAAGTCTCCGAACACTTCTGGATAGGCGGCAGAGCACATTTGGGTAATAACTCGCGTGCTAAGACGCCGATTCAAGTCTCGTACTTTATCTTTATCTTTACCTTTATCTTTATCTTTATCTTTATCTAAACTGTATCGTATAGCGAACGAAAAAAGTTTGTAAAGGATTACATACGATCGAAGTACAAAATAATCGTTTGAATTTTGTGATGAAAATCATAATCGAAATGATTTGATCACGTCTCTGGATGAATTGTTGACAAAGACAATTGTGCAAGGAAAAAAGAGGAAAAAGAAAAGGTAGTCAGAGAAAGAAATATGAAGACCTCACAGGTACCAAAGAATAACTGTAGATAGAGATTAATGGAGAAGATGTATGAAACTGTCAGCAGTGCCCCAAAGATCACACGGATTACTGGCTGAGAAAGGAAGGGAAAGAGTTGTCTATAATAATCAAACAGGGCATACACTGTTCAAAAATGCACCAGAGGTAAGGACCGTAAATATTGATTGAAAAACGTCACAGGAAACACTTGTTCCAACCTAAAAGAGAATACGACTCAATTTGAATACATCGATTGTCCTTAGGTTGTTGGAATTTTGAAGACTGGATCAGAAGAAGTAAGAGATAATTAGAAACAGATAAAAGAATGTTTAAAATATGAATGCAGGGTGCATGCCATACGAATCATTAGTGTATAAATCTTCGTGATCTCAAAAAAAGAACTGAACACCCTTGGAATTTTTTTTTTTTTTTTTTAATCTTCGCTTGAATCTATTGTTTCACTTCCGTCGAAGACCTAACAACATTGGTTATGGCTGTTACGAGTACAATCAACGTTTCCCCGTTAGACATTTTTTTTCTCCTGAATCGTTTGCTTAAACAGTATATTATTATGATTTTCTGTGGAGATCTGTTGCCGGCGTCATCTGTTTCACAGGCCTCATAAAACTTCACAGACTCGTATGTTTTTTATCGGGAAGACTCTCTTTATCGGGAAGACTCACTGGAGAGAAAAATAATCACATACATGTTACTACAGCTTTAGGACTACAAGGCAGAATGAAGAGAAAACAATGTTCGACTATAAAGTCTTCATCAACAATATAAAACAGTACAAAGTAAAGTACCCCCATCGCGCCAACTGGCGTATAGGGAATATGGTGTTAGTGACCATAAATTTTACAGACCTTCGGCACACGATTTTTGTGGTAATGTGGTCGGCCCGTGTCGCTTTACTTTCCCAGAAAAAAAATCCGGTACCCATTAAAGGCTGGGTAAACCAGAAGCCGTCGGTTGGGATCGAACTCTACCTTTTGTTCTTTATAGTCCAGTTCACTAACCACTGAGCTATCGCGGCTCCCCATCAACAGTATGGATACAACAAAAACATAACCATGAATGTAGTCAATACATGTTTATATTTCATTTATTTATCTAATTTCTGTCTACTGATGAAGACTTTATAATTGAAACGTTTTGTATTTTGTTCCATCTTATACTTGTAAAGCCTGAACATACACCTTTATGTAATTCTTATATACTTTATCGCTGCCCCGCATATATGTTATTATATATACACGCCTATCATATACACGCCTATCATATACACGCCTATCGTATACACGTCTATCGTATACACGCCTATCGTATACACGCCTATCTACACGCCTATCGTATACACGCCTATCGTATACACGCTTATCGTATACACGCCTATCGTATACACGCCTATCGTATACACGCCTATCATATACACGCCTATCGTATACACGCCTATCATATACACGCCTATCCTATACACGCCTATCGTATACACGCTTTCTACACGCCTATCATATACATGCCTATCATATACACGCCTATCGTATACACGCCTATCGTATACACGCCTATCATATACACGCCTATCCTTCACTGAGAGATCGCTTGCCGCTTACTAAAATATGAAGCCCCTGGTACTATGATACAGCTGAATCCTAAGTTTACATCTGAGAGGATTGTACAAATGTCAGGACATTAAGATATTGAATATGTCTTTGGCAGTCTCTATCTCTCTGCTTTCCTACATATGCCTCTCCACCCTCTCTATACTTTTTCACTTTTTAAAAATACTTTTCCCCATAATCCCTCTTACCTCTATCTCTCCTCTCTCCTACATGTAACAATCCATATGCATCATTAACGAACAGCTGCTTAATTGAGCTTAATCGGACACTTTTCTGTATACAGTTATGGCGTTCATGCTTAATGCACGATAGACGTTTCATGATAATACCAATAGTCCACCAGCTAAATTTGTGAGCACATCTGTGCTATAATTCATGCGTTTTCATAAATGAACAACGAGTCTGCAGATAATTTTTATGATCTACAGGTTATTCAGAAAATAGCATTATATATATATATATATATATATATATATATATATATATATATATATATATATATACTCATACACCCACACATTTACTACATGAAGGAACTGAAAACGTAATACATTTTAGCTTTCCGAACAAGACAAGCCTAAATAAACAGTTTGATCTCGTAGGTCTTCAAATGTGTACAGAAAGATTCGAAGCAGATCACAAAAATTAAAAAGCCGTGGGAAATCGAGCTGTCAAAATGGGAGCAAGACGGATAAATCACTTCACAAATACTGATTAAAAAGAGATGTATGATATAGCATATTGAAGAACGGTTCTAAAAAAATGTATAGCCCTGGTCATATGAAAAGCAAGAAAAGAGGAAGTGTGAAAAGAAATTCAAAGGAAAGAAGACTTCAATTTCAAACTGTCGAAAGAAACATTAAGTGTCACTAAACAAACCAGTGAACAGTTATAATCCAGCTACAGAATTTCAGAGTTTCGTTGAACACATACAAGTACAATGAATGAAAACTGTTTGATGATCTGATTTTTTTTCTGTGTGTTTGAAGGAGCCCGTTTGTCCATGACAGCTGTCCTAGTTAGCCATCTTTGAATGGACCCAAAGGCAAGAGAAATCAGAGAGACCTTAGGGAACAGTACGAAGTGCAATAACAAAGTGGTAGTTAAGTAAAGTGCCCCCGTCACGCCAAGTGGCGTATAGGGAATATGGTGTTAGTGACCATAAATGTTACAGACCTTCAGCACATGATTTTTGGGGTAATGTGGTCTGTACTACGCCCGTGCAGCCTTACTTTCCCAGAAAAAATCCGGTACCCATTTAAGGCTGGGTGAACCCGGAAGCTGTCGTTTGGGATCGAACCCTACCTCTTGTCCTTTGTAGTCCAGTTCAAATAACAAAATGGTGGGCTAACAAAATTCACAATGACACATCGTTTCTGAAAATTAAGCCAGGAAAAGCTTACATCCTTAGGTATTTGGGTATGGTTATTTGATTATGGAAGGTTATTGAAGGCTATCCTTAGGTAATCTCCTGAATCTGTATTAGATGGCATATTGGCAATTACACGGGGTATCTAAGATTCTGGCAGTTCATAGACAGAGGTAGAGAGATACTTAACGTGGATTACTATCCATCCCTCTGCAAACTGGTCAGAACTGCTTCGAAATGAATGACAATATACGTAGTTATTTAATCGTAGCCAGTCTGTGTGCTCTGGGCCAACAAGCCAGCGGAATTAAATTGAAGCAGCTAGGGAGGCGTGAGCACTGGAGTCATCTTGACGAGACAGTACCATTTGAGAAACAATGTACACATACATATTTGCTTTAGTGTATTTAACCGCTTGTACGCTGTTTACAAATGTGCTTGGATGAATCTGTGTATCCAAGTTTATATATATATATATATATATATATATAATATAGTAATAGTTGACTATGGATTTTTCAGTGCCCCTAGAAATGTTATTTTTTCTTTTCTTTCGCCGTGTATTCTCTATATTTCTATGAATCTGTCTCGCTCTTTATTGAGTTGTAGCTTTATGGATATACATACATATATAAACAAACATATATGTTTACTGGATTAACGGTTAACAAAACGATAATTTGGATTTATAAAGAACAATGGGACAAGGGAAACAACCTTCTATATGAGAATGTTAATAGAAAAATATACAGAAGTAAACAAACCAATATATGCATACTTTATAGACTACACCAACGTTTTTGCCAGAATACACCATAAACAAATAATAAAATGTCTGAAAGATATACATCTGGATGATGCCGACATAAGACTGATGTGTAGATTATGCTGGGAAGAAACAGCTATGATAAAATAAAACGAAAACTCTGCACCTACTTTTATAAAAATGGAGGAATAAGACAGGGCTGCATTCTATCACCATGTCTATTTAACTTGATCAGCAGATCTTGATGATTAGCAGATCTTCAAAGACATCATGGAGATGCCAGGACTAAACATCATGGAATTAATAAATAATTTAAGATATGCCGATGGTACCATATTAATGGCAGAAAATTCAGAACTATAACTAGTGACAGAGAAAAGGAACATAATATATGAGGAGATATTGAAATAGATGGAAAGAGTTCAAGTATATAACTGTCTTGGACATAATATAACAAATGATGGAAAATGTTAAAACAGAAATAAATAAAATAATAGAAATGACAAAAAGCAATTTTAACCAAATGAAAATACTATATACTCACATCAAAGCAAATAACATCAGAACTAAAACTACGAATTGTAAAATGCTATATTTACTCAACATTCCTATATATATAGCAGAAACAGGGACATTAAATAAGAAAACAGAGCAGAAAATTGAAGCCTTTGAAACGTGCATATATAGGAAAATGTGGAGAATTGGGTGGAAGAAAAACTGCTTGGAAGGAAAGGTTCAAGCTAGACGAGGCAGACCAAGACTTAAGTGGACGGATAACATCAAAAGGTTATCAGGTGAATCAATGACAACGTGCACCATCAAGACAAGCGATAGAATAAAATGGTACTCCACTGTAGCCAAACTTCGATATGGAGACTGCACCCAATATATATATATATGCACTAGTATATATACACCACACAAACACACACCCGAGAAGTGAGTGTGTGGTCTCAGAGGTAAGACACCGGCCTCTAGATTGGAGGTTCATCTCGCCATAGGATTTGAGAATTGTCCTCTTCATTGTGATTATTATTTTTGGCTTTATCTTACACCGGTTTCTGGGTAGAGAGATTCGATGTTTAGTTCTCTCATATAATGACGTAGAAAGGGGGTTCCGTTTGCACGTTAAAGAACTCTTCTGAATTAAAAGTCGAAAAGAGTAAAGACCAAAATTGACGTCTTCTGGCCACAATTGTTCGGTAATCTACACATGTTTCTCTCCGATATGTGCGGATATCGTGGATTACCGTAAAATAGCGCGACGCAGGGTATCCACCTTCACTTTCGGACGATATTCGATTAATGAATAACTATCATCATTAAGTACCAAATCTTAGGGTTCGATCCCAACCGACGGCTTGCGGGTTCACCTAGCCTTAAATGGGTACCGGATTTTTTTTCTGCGAAAGTAAAGTGGCACGGGCGTAATACCGACCACATTACCCCAAAAATCATGTGCTGAAGGTCTGTAAATTTTATGGTCACTAACACCATATTCCCTATATGCCACTTGGCGTGACAGGGGCTCTTTACATTTTTTTTAAGTACCAAATCTGCTGACGTAGGTGATCATGTCTTTCCACAACTTTCGATCTTGACAGTTATCATTTCTGTTGTTGGCCTTCTGCCAAGCCATTCTCTTGAGCTGTCCGGTATCTTTTCGCTTTGTGTCACTCTATCTCTTCGTCCCTCAATTTTCATAGTTGTTACAATATATTCCAGTTGTTCCCTTCTCATTACACTTTCCAAAAAATGATAATTGTTTCTTCCTAATATTGGATACTAGATCTCTTTTTGAGGATGTCCATTGTTTTGCATACAAGAAAATCTTTGGAGACCACATCAATAGGGTTCTTGTAGAAGAATGTTGATAATACCATAGGTGGTTTAGAAGTAACGAGAAATTTCTAAAAGAATTAAATTAAAAAGGAAATCTTGTAACCAAATTCAAGAAAAAACAATCGGCATTTTCCACCATATAATGATCATTTTACTTTCATTAAGAGGATAATACCAAGTAGCAGAGAGCATGTTTTCTGTGTGAATGTTTTAAGTAAAGGGAGTTAAAATACACAGCCAAGCTTAAATGACATAAGTTTGTAGATGTTGATCCCGGAATGCAAATAAATTATATTTTGATGTATTTCCTGCAGGCCGTAGGCACCGGAAGTGTGTGGTATTTGCTCTTTAAGTGATTTCCGCTGTAGCCGCTTATAGGAAATTCCTTTTCTCATCAGATCGTTGTGAATTTGCATTTGAAAAAAGTTTTTCGCTTCATCTCTTGAAAGCTGGTTTACAATTTATTTCTTTATAATAAAAATAAAATCTCTGAGTATTCTTTCTTGTATTTTGCCCTCCAATGCCACTCCCCTAACCATTAAAACTCATACAATTTTAATCTTCCCATTTTGTTCTGAGAATTGGGATGTCTCCGTGAATATGATAGGGAATGAACGATTTTAAACAGCTAGAGAGTACGCCATGAACCAAATGTTGGAATTCATTTTCGTTCTCTGGAATAAGTGGAAATTGTTTATAAACTATTTTTTTTTAAATGTGTTCAACAATGTTTAGTTGGAGTTTGTATTTGTTAATTGTGTGTATTATTGTAGGGACTCTCATCAGTCACGCAGAGTTGATGCACAGTGAAAGCTCTTGCAACCAAGGTCTGGGACTGGAGATTAGACGCTGGCCCCTGGACAGGATGTTTCCAGATTCGAACCCTCCACACGCGTTTGACTTTTTCCACTTTGAATTCCTGGTTTCTTCGTGGCTCTACACCTGGTCTCTGGGTAGTGAGATTCAACGTTAACCATCGCAAAAAAAGGGTCCCAATGTGCACTCTAGGCACGTTAAACAACCCTTGTGAGCTAAAAGTCGATAATAGCAGATCGAAAAGATCGCTACTCGGGAAAAATTTTTAAAAACAAACCTACCCTTGCTGAAGACGGATATGTCGGGACGAAGGGTGCAGATATTGCTACTTTGCCGTAAATTAACGACACAACGCATCAACGCCCTCTTACCGGGCGAACGGTGGGAAGAAAATAACATATATTATTAGATATCTGAGTACAATAATAATTGTCTTGTACATCAGAATTAGGAAAATAGTATTCTAAATTCGGAATATGGAGCAATCACACACGAGTAATATTAAACTCAAACTAGCCTTAAGAGTCTTAGTAAGTGCACACTTCACACAAAACAAACGTAAAATAATTGCTCTGTCATCGATGCCGTGACTTCATTGCTGCTCCATCAACTAGGATGGCAGTCAAACACAATATGCTAATTGAGTATCCGTGTACATTTTCTAACGAATCTGATGGTATCATGAGAGCATCCAAAAGTCTTCAGTGAACGGATCGTCTGGACAGCAAAATACAGGACGCAGTGCATCCTTAATTAAGCAAAACATAAAGGACACAAAAAAGGTGAATTTACCAACTGGGATTTTAATAATTTGTGAAAATTACAGTAAAGCTATTTGCCAAATTTAAATACATATTAGATCTCATAAAATTACACAACAGTATATTCGACCATTATCGTCTACGTTTAAAAGCAAGTTGTTGTATATCTACGGTATGACCACCATAGACGCTGTTTAGCTATGCAACTTCCCTTACAATTGATTCTTCCAATAATCGAATGGCGGACCCAGATAGAGATTGAATAAAGCAAATTAATGTCACGAAGTATTCAATTCTTTTCAAAATTTTGTACCATTTCTTAAATTTATTTCCCTTGTGCTACAATAGTACTCTAATTGTTTACAGTGTTTATTTATATCATTAATAGAGCGTTCTTTGTATCTGAGCTGAATTTGCTCAACACACATTTACCATATTTTATTTGAGTTCCCCATACAATGCTAATTACAGCATAACTTTAATTTTAAAAAGTTAAAAAGTAAAGAGCCCCGTCACGCCAGGTGACGTATAGAGACCATAATTTGTGTAGACCTTCAGCACATGATTGTTGGTGTAATGTTGTTGGTATTACGCCCGTGCCGCTTTACTTTCCCAGGAAAAAATTCCGTTAACATTTAATGATGGGTGAACCCGGAAGCCGTCGATCAAGATCGAACCCAACCTCGTGTCCTTTGGAGTTCCAGTTCACCATACAACTTTATTAAACTAATCATGCGATGACCTCACATGTGGATATAGTTGTTGAAGATTACGGAAAAGCAAGAGAAGAATAAAATGCAACTGTCGTTCTCTCACATATAACTTTGTTTGTAATATATTGCCGATATTTCTTTTCTAAATAAAGTCATCAAATTACTTGGTATATGTAAAGTAGGTATACGTGGTTGTTATAAGTTGCAATGGGATTTCCCATTGTGTATGACCTTAATCCAATAACAGCGTGGCTGGGTGGTCTGAAGGTAAGACGTAAGGCTCAGTTCCACTAGTGGGAATATTTTTTAAAAAATGAAGAAAATTGAATTTGTTGTTTCTTCGTGGATTTACCGTCTCCTGGTCTCTGTGTAGTGATATTCGATGTCTAGCCCTCTCTGTGTAATAATAGTCGATGTCTAGCCCTCTCTGTGTAATAATAGTCGATGTCTAGCCCTCTCTGTGTAGTGATATTCGATGTCTAGCCCTCTCTGTGTAGTGATATTCGAAGTCTATCCCTCTTTGTGTAGTGATATTCGATGTTAATCCCTCTCTGTGTAGTGATATTCGATGTTAATCCCTCTCTGTGTAGTGATATTCGATGTTAATCCCTCTCTGTGTAGTGATATTCGATGCTAGCCCTCTCTGTGTAGTGATATTCGATGTCTAACCCTCTCTGTGTAGTGATATTCGATGTTAAACCCTCTCTGTGTAGTGATATTCGATGTTTATCCCTCTCTGTGTAGTGATATTCGATGTTAATCCCTCTCTGTGTAGTGATATTCGATGTTAATCCCTCTCTGTGTAGTGATATTCGATGTCTGTTCCTCTCTGTGTAGTGATATTCGATGTCTATCCCTCTCTGTGTAGTGATATTCGATGTTAATCCCTCTCTGTGTAGTGATATTCGATGTTAATCCCTCTCTGTGTAGTGATATTCGATGTTAATCCCTCTCTGTGTAGTGATATTCGATGTTAATCCCTCTCTGTGTAGTGATATTCGATGTTAATCCCTCTCTGTGTAGTGATATTCGATGTTAATCCCTCTCTGTGTAGTGATATTCGATGTTAATCCCTCTCTGTGTAGTGATATTCGATGTTAATCCCTCTCTGTGTAGTGATATTCGATGTTAATCCCTCTCTGTGTAGTGATATTCCATGTTAATCCCTCTCTGTGTAGTGATATTCGATGTTAATCCCTCTCTGTGTAGTGATATTCCATGTTAATCCCTCTCTGTGTAGTGATATTCGATGTTAATCCCTCTCTGTGTAGTGATATTCGATGTTAATCCCTCTCTGTGTAGTGATATTCCATGTTAATCCCTCTCTGTGTAGTGATATTCCATGTTAATCCCTCTCTGTGTAGTGATATTCGATGTTAATCCCTCTCTGTGTAGTGATATTCCATGTTAATCCCTCTCTGTGTAGTGATATTCGATGTTAATCCCTCTCTGTGTAGTGATATTCGATGTCTATCGCTCTCGAATAACGGCAAAAAAAAAGAAATAGGAGGTCCCATTAGCAGTCGTTCACAATAAAGAACCCTTTACAGTTAAAAATCCAAAAAAATTTCCTCTGCCCGGGTAAAGTTGTCAGTAAAATTCTTCAAATTCCACACGCACAGATTGATCGCAGGTCGGACTATGGAGTTCGAGCACTTGGGTTAGGGTTCTCCTCTCAGATTCTCGATCTTTCGAGGGGGCTTTGGACTAATTTGATGTGCAGTAATGATGACCATAACATAATATAACATTACATACATAGCATTACATAATATATCATAACACAACATCCAATGACTACGATAATCTCTAATTTTACTAATTGAGATGAGCTGATTATAGTCTCTCAATAGATTTAGTTACGTAATATTATTTTATGTTTGTTTTATATATTTCTATAGTTTAATTAATACTATATATGGCTGTGGACTTATACCACGGTGGAGTAAGTTTGTTAGTTATTTATATCAGGCGTCACATAGATCACAGCACAACTTAGTCAACAATCACATCACAATGTTTTAACAACGTCTTGACGTATTCAACAATCACAGACTATGCAAATCAGGTTCATCCAAGCTTATTGAATCATTCTCTCGGCACATGATAAATTAGTGGTAGTACTTAAAATTATAAGATTAATGATGTTCTTTATTTGGATCTCCTCTTGAAGTTAACACATCTCGGTTATGGAGTCATCCCTTAGTACTTATTTTCTGTGATTTCTTTAATGTTAACCTTAATTCACAAACTATCTTGCGTTACATTACTCACTATTGTCTGTGGAGCACAACTTCTGAATTTACTTGTAAACAATTCACAGCTAACTGATCCTAAGTAACTGCGGCTCTCTCTCTCTCGCTCTAACTCTAATTGTATAAGTCCACACTGTTATCAAAACTGCCTTCAGCAGCTCGTCTAGTTTACATTTCTGTTTCTGATCTAAGTTAACTGTAAACTCTTCTTGTGTATCAGACTAAATGCCTAAATCTCATTTGCATAATTTATTAGCTTACTCTTTACATAGGCTTCGCGCAGTTATCTCTCACCCAATCAGAATCCTCGAGATTAAATTGTATATGAACTTTGTGTCAAAATTGCCAAAACAAGGCCAAATCTTGGCCCTTCGATGACCTTACTAACTTGTTCCAAAACATCGCTACCATAAGTCTTATTTCTCCGGTCAACTTGACCTTCTCCAATTTTGTTTGTTAACTTATTTCCTGGACATGTTGATGGGTCAAGTCATGTGACCATTCCTACCTTTTCCAGTAACAGCTGAGAAAATTCCACTTTTCCACAACTTATACCCTCAAACCTCATCAAATATCTCGGAAACCACTGCCCGGTTTACCATGATTTGTTGCATACCATTGTGTTATTGGTTATTGGTTATGGAAGGCCCCGGTATCACTGCAAACGAATTAAAATCCATAATTGCTCAACCGCCCGTGCCAGTGGAATCACCGAATTACTAACTCATCTCCCAAACAAAGAAAGTTAGCTGTAGTCCCCATCATAGCAGTTTCAGCACACGCCAAAAGACATAAGGCGAAACCGCACAGCAAGTGAACACAGCCAACTGTTCACTGTCATACGATATCAGCATTCATCGTAAACAATTGCAATATTGGAACATGATCAAAACGGATGAAACACACAGCTCACAGTGTGCACAGAGCACTTACATCAGTAGCTCCTGCAACAAGCCGGACTTAGAATATGAGGAAACTGCAACCAGGAACACTTTTCAGACATAGCCTTCAATGATTCCTGCCGCCTATCCACCATATTGACCGGAATTTCACGTCCTCCTGAAAATGATGATCGTCATATTTTTAAAATGTATAGCGCTTGATGATGTTAGGGCATCGTGTTTGACTCCAATTCCGAACATATAAAACACAGTTCGTCGTCAGACTATCACCGTCGCACATCAAACAACAGACCGTAAGATTAGCGTATGGCCGGTCTTAGGATATACGATGAGCCATTATGATGACGTAGCACACACACAATGGCTGCGCCCATGGATTCATGATTACTCTAGTGAATGCAGCTTACAACGAATGAAACACGGTGCAAATTCCCTAAAGAAATAAAACTTCGGCTGACTTGACGGAGCCCACCACATTAATGCGTTGTAAAATGTAAATAACTTGCGTCATTTCTAATAATACACTAATATCATTTCGACTTGAATGCAGAAAATTGCAATGTAAAGCCGAAATTAATCAGATCCCAAAGCAATTTCTGCAGAAATCAAGAGAACGTGACTTAGTTTCGCCATCATGGAAACTTAGTTCCGCCATCATGGAAACTTAGTTCCGCCATCATGGAAACTTAGTTCCACCATCATGGAAACTTAGTTTCGCCATCATGGAAACTTAGTTCCGCCATCATCGTGTATTGTCCATGATTTAACAAATGTATAATTTAGAATTACAGTTTACTTAAAATGGCTGGTTCCATCAATTGTAAATGCAACAATTACTGCGCACCTAGAAATAGAACTTACACTAAGTTTAACAATTTTTTTACTTTTGATATCCAATGGACGTATCATCAAAATTTGAGCAAAATGATACAAATAGTACTGTGTTATAGATGTTGGTTTCGTCTTTACATATTTCTGTGAAATAATTATCAATGTTGGTTTCGTCTTTACATATTTCTGTGAAATAATTATCAATGTTGGTTTCGTCTCTACATATTTCTGTGAAATAATTATCAATGTCAGAAGGAATCAAACGTGTAAACTGTAAAAGCAAAGATGATAGTGAATGTTTCTTATGCTGAACAAATTATGCATTATAATTAGTTATATTCATTATTAAAGTGTAATATACTGGATGATTGGAATGGTCCTGAAAGGGCCTGTTTTACAAATTGATGCCAACATGACTATAAAATTACTAATTACTATGAAATTTATTTTGCGACATACTTCTTCAGAATAATGATTCTCATTCAGAGTCAGATGAGTCTATAATAGGAAGAATAGTTTTCCCAATGCACTTTCTAAATATGTGACCATTTATCTCGGAGTGATGACTGTCTGTCGACTTAGAAACAAAAATGAGTTTAGCATTCTGACACAGCCGATTATGTCTGCTACCTGCATGTGCAACTATAAAGCGCTGCCCTTTGCTACTAGTTACCGATCACTTAATACATTCATCAGATAACTGCCCTTTCATTTCACTTGTGTGGTGAGCATTGATTCATGTTTCATTTAATATGCAATATTATAACCGACTTTACGCATTTCCTTGACTTCACGTAAATACTTGCTTCTCACAGCTACTAGATGTGGCTTCTCACAGCTAGTAGATGTGGCTTCTCACAGCTACTAGAAGTGGTTTCTCACAGCTACTAGATGTGGCTTCTCACAGCTAATAGATGTAGCTTCTCACAGCTACTAGATGTGGCTTCTCACAGCTACTAGATGTGGCTTCTCACTGCTACTAGATGTGGCTTCTCACAGCTACTAGATGTGGCTTCTCACGGCTACTAGATGTGGCTTCAAACAAATGGTATTTTTTCCCTCCAGCAACTTTCTAAAAGTAACGCTTGCACTTCTCAAAACTCTCCATATTTTCTAAATTTCACTTCTTTGCTCAAAACAAACATTTGAAAAACTTGTCTTCCTATAAGGTCTTTATAAAAATTATCTAACACTTCCTTTTTTCCTTCCCTTTTTTGTTTTCCGTGAACATAAATATACACATTCTTGGAGCCAACGATAAAATGACAGTTTACTTTATCCAAAAATATACATTCGTCTCTTCTCAGTGTTTGACAAAGAACGTTAAAGAATCCTCCATTTACTCTCTCTACATAAATATTGGTAAATCTTCATCGCTATGTTTTGAAGTGTAACGTATTTTATCAGCCTCATTGCAATTACTCAGAGTCCACGATGAGTTTTATCTTACGTCTTTATAAATGCGTTTAGAAGACACAATAAATTTACGGTTTGCTAGTGCTCAAAGTGCGACGTGATTCGTGCACGAGAAAAGCGTGCCAAAAATAAGGATTTAGAAATTCTTCACGTAATGTAGACCACTGGAAACTAAACATTTTATTTCACTAGTATCATTATGTGTTTCCGTTTTTGTATACCACACACAGGTCAACATAAAAATCATCTGTTTGTTTCCAATGTATTTTTGTGCATATAATATTGCAATAAACAGTTGACAAACAACATTTCAACAATTGAAACCGCACGGTTATTAAGTTACATTGTTTTAAAGAGGTGCATGAATTCTGGAACGGATTATAGCTTTCTTTTCCTGTGAGTATACGTCAGTAGTTTCCTACTTGCAGTAAATCCGGGTATTCCTATTACATATTTCAGTTATCCGATTCTGTCTGTGAGTATCGTGCCAAAAGGTTTGTCCTTCACATCATTCACCACAAGTGATGGAAGCGGCTGTTCTTCCTTGATCTTGTTAGGGGCCATGATTATTCTGTTAATAACGCACTTTATTGTTAAGAACATATATATATATATATATATATATATATATATATATATATATATATATATATATATATATTGCATAATAATCAGTGAAAACCATCGTCGTAATTTCTTTGTACAATCATTAATCGCCACATATAACGACAACAACGTTAAGGGGGGTTCCCAAGGAATGTTGAGAATACCATGGACAGCTAAGAAGAGTAATTAAGAGGTTCTGAGAGAGGTCAAAGCAAAAAGAGAGCTAATTTCCAATGTTAGGAAGAGCCAATCATCATTTTTTGGCCATGTAATGAGAAGAGAACAACTTGAATATATTGTAACAACTGGAAAAATTGAGGGACGAAGAGATAGAGGGAAGCAAAGAGAAAAAATAACATACAGCTTAAGAGAATGGCTTGGCAGAAAGTCAACAACAGAAATGATAAATAGCTGCCGGGATCGAAGGTTGTGGAGAGACATGATCACCTACGCCACTAGGCCCTTGTGCTTGATGATGATGAATAATTAGTGACAGTGAATGGCATATATAATTCAATTATTTCTTACATATTTGTGTTCTTTTACGTTTTTTTCTGATGATTGCTACTCTCTATCGTCTGGTCTTGCTGGTCTTGAGTGAGCGAGAGATAGGCTTACGATGCTGTGTGCCATGACTGGCAATACAATGAAATATCAATTGTGGTTATGCCAGTTGTATCTGATATTTGCTGATGTTGTACTCCAGAGTAGCTGTCATGAGAATCACGTTCCAGTAGGACGATGTAGATGATGATGTTGAATATAAATATAGAAGGAGATTAGGAAAGTAAAAAATACAACTTGATTAATATATGGGGCGTTGGATCAGCAAATAATGAACGGAAATAATTATCTTTGTCAGTTCTACAGAAAAGAATATGTGATTATGATGCCAAAGGTAATTTATATAATAACAACATATAGGATATATAATTAGATATGACAATAGGATGACGGCAAAATAAAAAGAAACACAGCTAAATTTTTTTAAAGGAATATCAGTTTTTAGAAAAGATGATGGGGATAAGGCCATAGTCAAGAGTAGTTGTGAAGCATGCAAGACATATGTCATGGCTTTTATTTGAGACTTCATAAAAGGCGTCTTTCTCCGTACGCGGATAGAAACATGTGACTGCCTGATCGGCGGATGAATTTAACAAATGTTTGTAAGTGTGTAATAAGTGAAGCTAATGTATCTTATCTCTTATATTTCTCAAAAGGATTTGTGTATGTTTGTGTGTGTATGTGTTCTGTGACCCCAGTGCTGATATTTCATTGATGTCGTGCCATTGTTGCTGCCTGACTGATTACATTGTTACTGTTCCATCCATGTTCTGTTATTATAACAGTCAGCTTCATATATCAACATTGTTGGACATGCGGCCGATGGCGTAATGCTGATTGTCTGAGTTGTCCACACTGAACAATTTCAGTAAATGCCCACACATTCTTACTACATCATATCTTCTGACAGGTGTAAAACCACGAGCAGCATCTATTACCTTTTCACTTTGCAGTGATGTATCTAGCATTCATTAACCAGGAAAAAGCATTCGACAGAGAAAGCAGAGAACAACTGTGGGAGATACTAACAACATACGGAGTAAGCCAACATTTAACCAACCCAATTAAAAGTCTCTACATCAACAGCAGCTGCAGGGTCAGAACAGCAGCAGGCTAAGCAGACCACTTCGAAGTTAGATCAGGTGTAAGACAGGGGTGCGCACTATCACCCTACACTTTATATTACATACATGGACTATATATGCAAGTTAGCTAACCCATCAGAGACAGAGGAGATCAACGAGCTTTTATTTGCAGACGATCAGGCACTAATACATGAAACAATAGAAGACCTACAAGAACACTTAAACAAACTCAACAGCTCAGGCACAAAATACAACATGAAAATCAACATCGACAAAACAGAAGTCATGAAAGTCGCCAAAAATAAACAGAACATTAACATAACTATAGAAGGCAGGAAACCAAAACAAGTAGAGAAATTCAAATACCTAGGAAGTTTAGTGACAAACGATAATTCACAAACAGAGCATATAGAATCAAGATGCAACAAAGCTTGTCAAATCATTGGACAATTATCACCACTATTGTCCAACAAGGAAATAACACTAGAGGCAAGACGTGCACTATACAATACAATCTTCATCCCAACGTTGTGCTACTAATGCCAGACCTGGACCCTAGATTCAAGAACAATAAGAAAAATAACCTCTACTGAGATGAAATGTGTTAGACGAATGACAGGAAACAGTCTGAGAGATAAGATCATAAATGAAGAACTGAGAAAAAAGCTAGGAATAGCCCCGCTATAGAATATATAAAGAAAAAAGAGATAAAATGGTTTGGCGACCCACGTGACAGGACAGAAAGGTCAAAACACAACACAACGAGCCTTCAGAAAACATTGTGAGAATACCAGACCCAATGGTTGATCACGAAAAAGATGGATGGATGGAATATTAGAAGCACTAGGAAACATAGCAGCAGCAGAGGCGAACAGAAGACCGCAAATTATATCTCCCCTCGACGCTGAAAGGCAAATTAGGAAGGAAAGGAAAAGAAGAAGAAGAGGAAGACTTGATGTATCATTTGCATCGTTTCGGTAATATGTTATTGGTATTGAGACAGAATGAGACAGAATCGAACTCGTATATGTCAGCACTTTTCTTGTTATCGCCCACGATTGCATTTGCCATGACAATTTGAGTTTACATTCGACAGCTAAGTCGATAAGTAGAAAAAAAAAATCCCAGAATTTATAAATAAAGGCATACACAACGACCAACAACAAACAACCTACTTCTGACATACATGGTAGGAAATATACTGAAAATAACTTTGTTATCTTTATTTTGACAACTTATTTTTTAAAAAGTATTACGCGTGTCATGTCAAGTCCTTTTTTATTATCGTTATTTTGAAAATAGAAAATAAAGTACATGACTTCAGTAGAATAATGACGCTTTGGGGCTAACGTTAAAGCCGTTTAGGATTGTCAAGAATCATCTTTCCTAGAATGTCTTGTCTGATAGAATAGCATAATTGCAGAACACGATGCGTCAAAGCAAGGTGTTCTCAAGCTATAGCGTAGAAACAATTATCTTGAATGTTTGGGACTAACAGTTTGGATGCACATTGACCACGTGATCGCAAGTTAGAAATGTACAATTGAATTTCAAATAATTGACGTTCCTGGCCATCACAAGCTGCATCTCGACGTAGGAGAAATCGAGTTTTAGTTTCAAATGAAAATGGAGGATAAAACATAGGTCTTGTGTTAAACTGATCAGATAATTATCACAGGTGGTGACTTGAATATTGAACAAAACAGTTCGTAGGCTGCAGCCTGGGCTATTTTTAAAATACAATTTCTACCCTTATTGAAAGATAACCCAAATTTGTGAACCTAACCTGCTGAACCTCGCCAGTGCTACGACGCTCGTACATTGTGCCAAGATCTTCCTGTCAAACAGAGAACAAGATTACAGTACTTATAAATACTGTACGAGAAGAGCGCTGAATACTATCTATTTTAAGCAAAAAATATGTTACAGATTACCTTTAATATTATCGATGTGAACTCCTATGGTCTCCAAATATAATCGTTAAAATAAGTGTACTAGTTGCACTCATAGGAAGACATCGAAGACTTTAGAACATTAAAGCCTTAGTACCTCCTCATTGCCCGCAAATAATTTGTTCATTCCAGAACCATTTATAATTTTAATAAAACCTGCGAGCTTAGAGGGAAATCCTGAAATTACCCAAAACCTGTGACGTCTTCAACTATGCGAACTATAGACGGCTGACGACATTTCACCAACAGGCACCCGTTCTCACAGTGGCTCACATTGGCTTACATTGGCTCACATTGGCACACAGTGGCTCATAGTGGCTCACATTGGCTCACATTGGCTCACATTGGCTCACATTGGCTCACAGTGGCTCACAGTGGCTCACAGTGCTGAAAATGTCACAAAGTTTGGATGATTTCTCTCAGCCCAATGACCTCATCAATACTATAAATCGCCGTGGTTTACTTCTCTAAATGGAATAAGTAGTGGACGAGCTAAATAAATGAATATATATATATATATATATATATATATATATATATATATATATGTTTTTTTTGCTCCTTAAAATACGTTTCTCTCTTCATCCCATATAAAGATAAAATGTTGATATACCACGCCTTAGAAGCTATGGGGTACTTACATTTGTTGAGTGGATATTATATTTAGTAAATTATATTGTTATATTTATCACATGATTTTATTATTTTAACAAATCACGCAATAAGTCACAATATTTTTAAGATAACACCTTGATCAAGACCAGTGTACTTGCGGTCTTTATTTGTAGAGAAGCTCTTGTCGGTGTGAGAATTAGGTTCATCTGGAGAAACACACATTCAGCGGAAGAAATGAGAACTTTGTTGATAGTGGTGATTAGCTGCAATGTGCAGTGCGGTATTTTCTTCTTATTTGTTAGGATTTCACTAAAACCGCTTACAGAATAGCTTTCTGAAATTCTAAGCTTCCTACATAAATCTTTTCACTTCAATCTCATAACATTGCACTTTCCTACATTTTCGTTTCTTCTTTAGACAGAGGGTATTTTTTTCAAGCTCCTAATAATACATTATATAATCAAAAGAACGATTCACATTTATTAATCGGTTGTGTACTTTCCAGCAGACCGATTAGAGGCCACAGAGATGGGATTTCTCAGAAGAATGTTGAGAGTTCCATGGTCACATAACAGGAACAACGAGGAAATTCTTAAGGAAGTTAACACAAACAGGGAGCCCCCTGGGGGCCTCGGTAGCCTAGTTGGGAAAACCACCCGACTAGACTACCAACGTTCGGACAACCCGTGTTCGATTCCCGCTGGGAGCAGTGTGAATTGTACTCGTGGTTGGAATAAAAAAAAAATACCCCCACGGTCGACCCAGCCGTTGGCAGAAATGGGTACCAGGGTATATTATCCTGGGAAGGTGAAGAATGTCGCTTCGCATCTGAGTTTCGATGCTTGAGGCTACACTATACAGAAATCTCCGAACATTTCTGGATAGGCGGCCGAGCACATATGGGTGGAAACTCGCGTGCTAAGACGCCGGTTCAAGTCTCGTACTTTACCTTTACTTTACCTTTAGGGAGCTCCTAAAAAACATCAGAAAGAAACAATCGACATTTTCCGGGCACTTATGATAAGAGTAAAGTTGGAATAATTATTTACAACTGGCAAAATACAGGGAAAGAGAGATCGCGGGTTACAAAGAGAGAAGATACTAGTTAGCTTAATGGCATGACATAGAAAGTAGTTAACAACAGAATTGTACCGAGGAACCGTAGAGAGAAATTTGTGGAGGAACATGATCGCCTGTGCCAATATGAAAATGGCGATCGTGTTATAATAGTAAATATTCGATCATATGCCAATATAGCACAGGCGATCATGTCATAAAAAGAAATATTCATGTGATAAATGTGCTAAATATAATATATCCACTCAACAAATATAAGTACCTCAGAGCGATTTGATGATGGCACATGATGGTGTACTTTTCACAAAGTTCAGTTATTTAAACTTCAAATTGTCAACTGCTTGCACATCTTCAAGAAGCTGAACTCCTTTTATTCATGCCAAAATCAGAAACATGCCGTCACTTTTTTATTGTTGTCGACATCCAGGGAGTGTCGATCACTGCTCGCAGTAACAGTAAGAGATATCTTTATTACTAATTTTGAGCCAATACGAACTGGTATTTATAAATTCAGTGGTTGCTGGGTCACACGAACCCAACAACACTAGCTTACAGTTTCTTTAAAAATGTTTCTTGGGTTGTTTGATCTCGGGTATGTATTCTTGCTGAAAAAGCCAGAATGCGTTATACATTTATGTCTGTATGGTAAAAGTAAAGAGCCCCATCACGCCAAGTGGCGTATAGGGAATATGGTGTTAGTGACCATAAATGTTACATTCCTTCAGCACATGATGTTTGGGGTAATGTGGTCGATATTACGCCCGTGCCGCTTTACTTTCCCAGAAAAAAATCTGATACCCATTAAAGGCTGGATGAACCGGAAGCCGTCGGTTGGGATCAAACCCTACTCCTTGTCCTTTGTAGTCCAGTTCACTAACCACTGAGCTATCGCAGCTCCCATTTATGTCTATAACGCTCTGTAAAATATATAGTTGTAGGGGAGGGATATAGAGGATTTGAACTTTACCGGTATATGACGCCGCATGTATAAATCATAGAAGTCAATTTCAATCTTCAACGCTATCGTCTTTCTACACTGCTCCACCAGTAACACACTGAAGTAGTAATGGAAACTGTTGAAATACATGAATTATGCGTCATGTATACACAATGTATCAACTGATAATAGAGCTACAACTATGATATGTAGTCTATTTCTGTCCGGGAGTGGAGGGGAGGGGAAGGGGAGAAGTTTATGTGGGACAAGTATACGAAGTACAACCAAAGGATGATATGCTGATCAGTTTGTAGAGTTTTTATTTTAAATGTTAGGTTAACTCCTTGATGTGCAGTCCTGAAGTAGTCTATTCCCCAAAGAATGGTTATATATAACCGTTATATAAAGTAATAAACACATTTCATCAATATTAAATCATCATTATGTACCTAATCGGCTGGCATAGGCGACCATGTCATTTCATAATTCTCTGTCCACAGTTCACTGTATTAATTCTGTTGTTGACTATTTAACGCGCCACGACGCCAAGCTGTCTTGTATCATCTCTCTTTGTCGTCCGCGATCTCTCTTTCTCTGCTGTAACTAAGTTTTCCAACTTTCCACTTATCGTGGTATGCTCGAAAAATGTGATTGTTTCTTTCTGATACTTTTTTTTTAAAGAGCTCTCTTGTTGTGTTGTTGGCCTCTAATAGTATTTTAGTTTCTTAGTTTAGATTGGTGTCTTCTGCTCTGGGGCTGGTCTGATCAACAAGTTACGGATTGAAGGGGCGATAGTTGCAAATATCTGCTCCAACTACATTGGCGGGGGTAGGAAAGTGGCTCTCAAACAGATCACAAACCAGACCGACACATTTGATGCTTTCTATACAGGACACGGATGTGGACCAGAAGCCGCAGTTGATAGCAAAACAAAGACCAATCTCTATGACAATGACTGCACACACACGCAATGGAGAAGTGGAACCAATTCTGTTTTCTGGTATCTGAACTTTGCAACGCCCCAGAAGACTCACACCATTAAAATCTATCATTGAGCTAGCACTATGATTCGGGTAAAGAATGCCACTCTAAAGGCTTTCTCTGACAGTGGCGGAGTAGTGTTCCAGTATAATGATATATCATACCCTAATTTATCTGTGAACGCTATTGTAGTCAAAACACAAACGCCAATGGCACACATTAAGATTGAGTTCTCACCGACCATTTCGCAGGCCGACAGTGCACTGACGGTATGTGAGGTGCAAACATTTACAGACACTTATTGTCTGGGCGAGCATTCTTGGTCGCTTTGTACAATGTGTAGTGGGTGTAGTAAAGGCTGCAATGTCATCATAGGTACTTGTCACGGCAACTGTTCACATGGGATCTATGGACACGACTGTTCCGGGTAGTGTCTCAGTGTCTGTCCATTATTTGAGGAAAAATCCGGAAAATGCCTACAATGTAAACATCTTGGCTATACCTGTAATGACACTTGTCCCGATGGTAATTTTGGGCTACAGTGCGAACAGGTGTGTTCTGATGGCTGTGACATCATATGTACTCTCAAATGTCCGGACTACTGTTTCAACGACACCTGTGAACAGTCAATCGGGAATCTGTACATGCAAGAGAACGTTCTATGGGTCAGACTGCACTCTCAAATCTCCGGACAACTGTTTAACGAAACCTGTGATTCCCACGTTCAGAAGAGTCTGCCGACTACAACAAGCCCAAGCATATGGACACTTTAATGTGTTTCTGTGCTAGACATGGTTCATTTCTTGGTGTTTTTTCATGAAGCCATGGCTCATATCTTGTTGTGTTTCTGTCCTAGCTATGGCTCATATCTTAGCTTGTGTGTGCTGGCCATGGCACATATCTTGGTGTGTGTCATGTTAGTCATATCTCATATCTTGGTGTGTCCGTGTTAATCATGTCTCATATCTTTATGTGTGTCTGTGTTTAGTCATATCTCATATATTAGTGTGTACCAGTGTTAGTCATATGTCATATCTTTGTGTGTGCATGTCTGGGTTAGTGATATCTCATATCTTTGTGTGCATGTTTATGTTAGTCATATCTCATATCTTTGTGCGTGCATGTCTGTGTTTGTCATATCTCTTATCTTTGTGTGCATGTCTATGTTAGACATGTGTCATATCTTTGTGTGTGCATGTCTATGTAAGTTATATCTCATATCTTTATATGCATGTTTATGTTAGTGTTGTGTCATATATCTTGATGTGTGTCAGTGTTAGTCATGCCTCGTATCGCTGTGTGCATGTCTATGTTAGTCACATCTCACATCTTTGTGTGTGCATGTCTGTGTTAGTCACATCTCACATCTTTGTGTGTGCATGTCTGTGTTAGTCACATCTCACATCTTTGTGTGTGCATGTCTGTGTTAGTCATCTCTAGTGACTCGGGCAGATGGTGCTCGTAAACCTGGGAGGGCCGACCATCTAAGGGCAGAATCCACCTACAAAAAAGACAATCTGCTGCCTTGCAGGAAGATTGGGGACAATCAAAGGCTAGGGAAAGCAAACCCGAATAAAATGATGGCTGAAATCGGATGCACTGGGCCACTGGCGCAGAAAACAGTGCAACGTTTTAACTGGTGTTCAATCAGAGTGGATCTGGCGAACTCTACTTGTGATGTTCTGTCTGTGGGGGCGATCAACACACTTAGCCTGACAGCTGACTTCACGTGAGAGTCTGGAATCCTTACTCTGATTGAGTCCTGATCGCAGAGAGAGAGAGAGAGAGAGAGAGAGTTTCTTAGTCTACTGTCCATGATTCGCTTCTATAAGTCAGAGTTGGCTCTATATAGCGCCAATTAACTCTTTCTCAGTATCATATACCGTAACTTTTATTTTGAGTTATTTTAGCTCTGATGGACATGGAAAAAAATATATTCTGCCATGGATTAAATCCACGTCAGCCATATCTGGAGAACGGTAGTTATCCATTCCATCACAGAAAGAGTAGGCGAACGTTTTTTAGAACAATGAAATACATTGCCATGATACACTTCTGCAAAATGCATTGTCAATGAGCAAAGTAGGAACAGAGAATGCTACCATAATAAGGGTACAAAGAGCGAGAGTTGCATTCAAAGCACTATGAAACATGGAAATCCAAAGAAATTAGGCTAAAAACACAAATATACTTTTTTAAAACTCCGTTGTTAAATCAGTCCTATTATATGGCTGTAAAACATGGAGAACGACGAATAATAGTCACAAAGTTACAAACCTTCATTAATGGATCCTTGTGCAGAATAAAAAGATGAAAGTAGGAGGGCAAAATCACTATTGTAAAATTATGGGAAAAAAAGTTATATTGCCAATCATCATCATCATCAAGTGCCATACCGGTTGGCGTAGGCGATCATGTCCTGCCTCAATCTTCTATCTACAGTGCATCGTATCAATTCTGTTGTTGACCGTTTTCCATGCCATCACACCAAGCTATCCAGTATTTTCTCTCTTTGTCGCAGCGGTCACTCTTTCCTTTTATTTTGCCAGTTGTAACCAAGTATTCCAACTTTCCTCTTCTCATGATGTACCGAAAAAATGTTGATTGTTTCTTTCTGACGTTTTTTAGTAGCTCCCTTTTAGTTTTGGCCTCTTTGAAAATGTCCTCACTGGTCTTTTTAGCTATCCAGGGAACTTTCAACACTCTTCTGAGAAATCCCATATCTGTGGCCTCTAATTTTCTTTTCATTTGTTTGTCTACTGTCCATGATTCGTTTCTTAGGTCACAATTGGTTCTATATAGCACCGATGAACTCACTTTCTCACTTCTATTGCTATAGATTTGTTGCATAAGATATTTTTTTCATTTTCTGAAATACTATTTTGGCCTGAGCTATTCTGCTTTTTATTTCTGTGATGCATCTTTCATCTTATGTTATTATTGTGCCCAAGTATTTGAAACGTTGCACTTGTTTAATTGGCAGTAGACAAAGATAAGACGATGGCGTTGGATAGAACACATATTGTGGAAGCCAACCGGAAGTATTAAAAGAAAGCCCTTTTTTTGAAATCTCTGGGGAAGAAAGAAAAGTGGAAGACCAAAATATTCTTGGAGAAGCAAGGGGAAACAGAGATGAAGAGGACGGGGAAGACATGGAGCGATCTTAAAAGAATGACAAGAAACTGGACGGCTAGGAATGTATTTGTAGAAAACCTGTGCTCCACAGGGAATGGAAGAAGTCAAAGAAGTTTCTCAGAAAGGATTTTGATGACAAGATAAAGTGTGTTCTGTAACATACTGTCTTAAGGAGGTAAGTTTTAAACTAAATCATATAGGCCACATCGTTTGGAAGTTAGGTGGCCAGTGCTTTTTAGGGCTGTTATTTAATCTTATTATTATCTTATTAAGATCAAAGATAAAGAAATAAAACTGGTAGAAGAGTTCAAGTATTTGGGCACAATGTTCACAGAAGATGGAAAACTAGACAGAGAAATTGACATGAGAATACAAAAAGCAAATGCTGTCACATACAAGCTTTCACCATTGCTAAGACATCCAAACATTTCTATGCCAGCTAAACAACAAATGATAAGAAGCATTTTCATTCCCTTCTTTGTAACTATGAAAGTCAAACATGGACCCTTTCTAAATCACAATTAAGAAAGATCAATACACGTGAGATGCAATGCTTGAGAAAAGTAACAAACAACACAAGAATAGATAGAATACCAAATGAAATCATAAGAAAAATGGTAGGAACTAAACCCTGCCAAGAATATATAGAACAACAACTTAAATGGTTTGGCCACCTGGCCAGAATGAATCCTCACCAATCACCATCAAGGGCGTTCTTCTCAAGAATGCATGGAAAAAGACCAAGATGAAGACCCAGAAGAAGATGGATAGATGCAGTGTCATAGACATGTAACAACAAAGGAAAATCACTAATTCAGACAGTTCGAGCAGCTCAAGAACGACAAATGATATAAACCATGACACCTTTTATGTACCAGTGAAAAGAGAAAAGAAAGAGGAAGAATATTTATTCTTCAGGAAGCAGTGAGTCAGGTGTACATTTTTTCAATAGCTGGGTCATTGTATATTGTTAGGCTGAAGTAATGCCCATTTAGAGAGTGTGATCTATGCATTGGTGGTAGATCCAGATTTGAAGATATTGCTACTAGGAATAATAAAGTGGATTGTTATTGTGGTCTAATCACTTCACTGTTTTCTTCAGTTACCCGGATCAATCTTCAGTGCGTTTAAGGAACAACTGTATTCTTCCACTTCATCAAAAGTCTCTAAAATGTTTTCCACTTCTTCAAACGTCTTTAAAACTGTTTTCACATCTGCAGTAGACTTTAAGACCTTTTCCACTTCTTCATTAGTCTCACTTTTTACACTTCTTCAATAATCTTTAAAACATTTTCCACTTCTTCAATAATCTTTAAAACATTTTCCACTTCTTCAATAATCTCTAAACATTTTACACTTCTTCAATAATCTCTAAAACATTTTTAAACTTCTTCAATAATCTCTAAACATTTTACACTTCTTCAATAATCTCTAAACTTTTCCACTTCTTCAATAATCTTTAAAACATTTTCCACTTCTTCAATAATCTCTAAACATTTTCCACTTCTTCAATAATCTTTAAAACATTTTCCACTTCTTCAATAATCTCTAAACATTTTCCACTTCTTCAATAATCTCTAAACATTTTCAACTTCTTCAATAATCTCTAAACATTTTCCGCTTCTTCAATAATCTCTAAACATTTTCCACTTCTTCAATAATTTCTAAACATTTTACACTTCTTCAATAATCTCTAAACATTTTCCACTTCTTCAATAATCTTTAAAACATTTTCCACTTCTTCAATAATCTCTAAACATTTTCCACTTCTTCAATAATCTCTAAAACATTTTCAACTTCTTCGATAATCTCTAAAATATTGTCCACTCCTTCAACAGTTTCTAAAAATGTTCTCTACTTCTTCACTATTCCCTAAAATGGTTTCAATTTATTCAGTCTCTAAAATTATTGACTTCGTTGCTACTATAAACACTGCCCTCTGTGAACCTACAGGGAGAAGGAAACAAGAAAACCTAGAAATACATGGAAACGAAACCTTGAGTCAGAGATTAAAAAATAAATTATGCATGGACAAGATTAGATGAGACAGCAAAGAAGAGATGGGATTGGAGAGCTGTCGTTGACGGTCTACGCCACATCTCATTGCGGCACTTATCCCATCCCTTGAATTTGCCGGCGGGGTCTGGAATATTGCCGGAGAATGATGCAGAGACGAGCGGTTCTGAGGCAGAGTTCTTACCTCACCCCCGACAGGGAAAAACAAAAACAGGTTGACTCTACCGTGATCGACCCCCGCGAGTTCCCCAGTGTCGACTTTACTAAGATTGTCAACTGTGACATAATAGGTCCCACTAGATTAGTTCTGAAGTGTAAATTGGCCGTATAAAAGTTAGATATAACTGTAAAGTAATTTTAAAAATGTCACCGTTAACATATAGTGTTTTGATATTTTTTGTGTAGTTGAGTAAAGGGACTCCATTTCCTCTTCGGTAAATCTTACAGAGAATCACGATCTAGTACCTTTCTCCCAGAGTGCCTTTCATTATCATCAAGTATCGTGCCTGCTGGCGTAGGTGATCATGTCTCTCCACAACTTTTGATCTCAACAGTTATTTATCATTTCCGTTGTTGACCTTCTGCCAAGCCATTACAATCATGAATCACAGTGCCTTTACTTCCATGATAAAAACTCATGTACCTATTTTTCAGTTGAGTTCAATTGCCGAATGCATAATTCAAACCGTAGCGAAATAGACAATGACCAATATGACAACAGACTGGTGTATAATTGTTGTCATCTTTGTTTATTTAAAGAAAATAAATAATTATAAACACAATCATCTAAATTTATCATGCAGCTTTTCTCAGATGGAAGGGAAGCCAGTAATACACACAATAATCTGTCATAGTTTGCGATTCTTTTACGCACACACAAAAAATCCTTTAATGTGAACACATTTACAATACTCTTCCATTCGTTGGGATTATTGTTAGCAATGAGAATAATCATTACATTTGAACAAAATCGGCTGTCATTATTTTTTCACTGACTCCAAGGTTTGTTGTAACGTCAAAACCTGAGATTTTCTATGAATAAAATATGAGTTTTGGAAATCATGATTCCCTTTGGGCATTGAGCATGAATGAGAACATTCTTGAAATAGAATTTTATATGGTAATTTTGTTGTGTTTTGTTGACTCTGTTGTTGATTTTTGACTATAAATATTTTAAAATTAAAAATTAATTTTCTTCTCAAAATGGTTTTTTTTTCTTTCTGCTTTTAACTTTGACCATTATTGTTGTTTTATTTCAGAACTTGTTTCGTTAGCTCTTCATCCGGCTCCGCTCTTCTCTAACCTGTCATAAAGTTTCATCATTGGCATCATATCACCATCATTATCATCCATAAGACGGTGTCACATCATACAAGTTCGCTGCGTACCTCACAAGTCCCTTTTTCCGGACGATCTATCTCAGTATAGTAATTGATGCCTACTGCAGATGCCCCTCTTTCTTCAGTGTGTATTATTTTTGTCTCTTGCGCTCTTTTTCTTCTCAAAGTTGTGTCCCACTTGTTGGTTTGGTTTTAATAAAACTATCTTAACCCCATTACTGGGGTATGCCGTGAGGGGAGGCAAATATTTTTTGGAGAATAAAGGCCGCTTGTCCTGAGCAGTACCCACAAAGTGTTCGTTTATGAGGTTTTATTTCACTCCCGATAAGAAAAAAAAAAACCTTTTGACCCTTCCGGGATTCGAACCCACACTCTCCTGGTTTGGAACACGGCGAGTTATCGTTTCGGCCACCCGCTCTCTGTTGTAAAACTGATAATAAAAAGAAACAGTCATGATTTAGTCATGCAAAAGTCCTCATCTATGGAATTATTTCCCGCAGTGAATATTGCCACGATGCATCTTTCTAGACTTATACAACCTACAAGTTATCTAACCACCAGTAATTGATAATTTAATTAAACATTTTAAAAAATCAAAATATATTAAAAGTATAAATTTCAACATAGGATAAATTTGTCATTTGATTAGTAAAATAGACATTTTAAGTGATACTTTAAAATACATACATTTTACAAGTAGCTTTCATCTGTCTTTTTTCTAACGCAATCTTAGTAGACAGATTTCACGATTTATAACCCTTCTTTGATCAGTTTTGCTTGCGTTTGCACTTTGGCTCACCTTGAACTGATTTGATTGTTTTTGTGCCCTAGCTGACCCTGATACTACGTCACGAAAAGTTGAGCTCCTGACAGATTTCGCCACGCTGATTTTTCCTGTTAAAGTTTCTAAACATTGCTCCACACGGCTGTTTCATGCTGATACTTTAGTAGATTTGTTCATGAATATAACATTTTCAACAATAAATGTATAAATACCCTGTTTAAATAATAATTAATGATTTTACATTAAAAATATTTGTACAGGAAAATAAGATGCGCATTCTGCTTGTATTATATACTTAAGTTTCTTAGGAAATGATATCTTAAAATGTTAAAACTTTTGTGGTTAAAAATTGCATATTGCCCTGCTCTAAACTCTACGATTTGTCAGTTTTCGATCGTTTTGTTATGAGTAAAAAAAAAGGATAAAGAGCCCGTCACGCCAAATGACGTATAGGGGATACGGTGTTAGTTATAATATTTTTACATACCTTCTACACATGATTTTTGGGGTAATGAGGTCGGTATTACGACTGTGCCGCTTTACTTTTCCAGAAAAAATGCGGTACCCATTTAAGGCTAGGGAACCCGGAAGCCTTCTGGTCATTTGTAGTTAAGTCCACTTACCACTGAGCTTTCGCGGCTTCCTTTTGTTATGAGTATTAGCTATTAACCTGTCAGGTCGGGTAATTTTACCTGCTACTGTATGCAGTAAACAGTACAACCTGTGGCTGCCCTGCTGCCTTGCAGGTAAGCTCGGGAGAGTAAAAGGCTAAGGGAGGGTACCCTGAAGTAAAACAACCCCACTGCCTTGTGGGTGAGACGCTTAGTCAAAGGCTAGCGGAGTCAACCGTAAACAAACCGACGGAAAGCAACAGAAAACCACCTTCGTAATTTCTTTGTATAATCATGAATCGCCACAACTTTAGACCATGTAATGAGAAGAGAAAAACTTGAATATATTGTAACAACTGGAAAAATTGAGGGACGAAGAGATAGAGGGAAGCAAAGAGAAAAAATAACAGACAGCTTAAGAGAATGGCTTGGCAGAAGGTCAACAACAGAAATAATAAATAGCTGCCGAGATCGAAAGTTGTGGAGAGACATGATCACCTACGCCACTAGGCCCGGTACTTGATGATGATGATGATGATTAGCTATTAATATATAAGTTATAGAAAAATCAAACTTTAGCTATAAACTTTACTTTTGGTGCCTGGTATCCCAAACTGAGAATGAAACCACTTCCATAAAATAGCATTATTTTAAAGATTAGTGGAATGTACTAGACTCCGGACATCTACACCTAAAGATACTGCAACATTTCCAAAATTATATCTAAAATACCACTTTAGATTAAAACAAGCAGTTTTACCCATAACACACATAACGTAATATGTCGTGTGAGTATGAAGTATATAGTTTTAAGTTTTATTACATGAAGAAGTATGATGCTTTACATGCTTTATCTTCTCTGAATTTTTCGTGTCAATTATCTTTATCTCTAGAACATGGTGAACAGGAATACGCCAGTAAAGAAACGAGATAATTATATTATATTAGGATTTTTAAGGCAACGTGCAATCACTACACACATTTCATACTTGAATGAATTTCCTACACATATTTTTTCGATTCACTGATTGAGAAGCTGCAGTTATATCAGCCAAATCTAGATACAATAAAACATTATTGAAGTTTCAGATGATTGATAACATTTGGGTATGAAGTATGTGAATCCACGTGGCAGAAGCTGTGAAGTTGATTTCTATATTGATAGCTTTATGACTTATGATATTTCTGTGAAGTTAGAAATGCACGGATCGATCAATATTAGAAAATTCTACAAGCAGTGCTGATTACATATTGATAAGAAATCCACTTTGCGGCACCAGTGACGAGTCTATAGTGCCCTCTCCGTCTCTCTATCTCTCTCTCTCTCTCTCTCTCTCTGTGTCTCTGTCTATCTCACGAGATTAAGCAAAATGTGAACATTGACGTATTTTTAAAAAAAATGTAATACGTTATACACTTTCCCAGTTTGTCAAACTAGTCGCACATTGACGTGAGTATCATTGAGAGAGGAAGAGACTGCCTGACCCTAAAGACATGTCAATGAAAGATAGTTACTGATTGCTACACTGTCAACGATTAAAGAGAACAAAGTTGAAAGAAAGCATTTTTTTTTTTGCAAAAAAAAAATTGCTGTCATGTAAAAATACACATCAAACTCTCACGACTGTACTTACGCAATATATCTCATATAAAGTAGTTACATCTAATATCTTTCTCTAAAAATAAGAAATAATCGATGCCTTTGATGAAAATATAGACACAATATAAACAGCTTCAGTGCTCATTTCGCTGAAAGGCAAAGTACCTCAATTATAGTAAATAATAGTTTGCAGTTACCACAGAGAGTAGGTTAGTAAATCTCGTGCTGTCCTTACCACTCACCAGGTCATTGATGTGTTCCTCTAGTGCACGTGCTCTATCTAGTCGCTTTTATGCTACTGGAGGAATATGAGTTTTTGGATGATAATTATGTGTAAGCTCGATTTCTTATCATATTGATACCACATATTGATACCACATATTGATACAACATATTGATACCACATATTGATACCACATATTGATACCACATATTGATACCACATATTGATACCACATATTGATACAACATATTGATACCACATATTGATACAACATATTGATACCACATATTGATACCACATATTGATACCACATATTGATACCACTTATTAATACCACAAATTGATACCACTTATTGATACCACATATTGATACCACATATTGATACCACATATTGATACCACATATTGATACAACATATTGATACCACTTATTGATACCACTTGTTGATACCACATATTGATACAACATATTGATACCACATATTGATACCACTTATTGATACCACATATTGATACAACATATTGATACCACATATTGATACCACATATTGATACCACATATTGATACCACATATTGATACAACATATTGATACCACATATTGATACCACATATTGATACCACTTATTGATACCACATATTGATACCACATATTGATACCACATATTGATACAACATATTGATACCACTTATTGATACCACTTGTTGATACCACATATTGATACAACATATTGATACCACATATTGATACCACTTATTGATACCACATATTGATACAACATATTGATACCACATATTGATACCACATATTGATACCACATATTGATACCACATATTGATACCACATATTGATACAACATATTGATACCACATATTGATACCACATATTGATACAACATATTGATACCACATATTGATACCACATATTGATACCACATATTGATACAACATATTGATACCACATATTGATACCACATATTGATACAACATATTGATACCACTTATTGATACCACATATTGATACCACTTATTGATACCACATATTGATACCACATATTGATACCACATATTGATACAACATATTGATACCACATATTGATACCACATATTGATACCACATATTGATACCACATATTGATACAACATATTGATACCACTTGTTGATACCACATATTGATACCACTTATTGATACAACATATTGATACCACATATTGATACAACATATTGATACCACATATTGATACAACATATTGATACCACATATTGATACCACATATTGATACCACATATTGATACCACTTATTGATACAACATATTGATACCACATATTGATACAACATATTGATACCACATATTGATACAACATATTGATACCACATATTGATACAACATATTGATACCACATATTGATACCACATATTGATACAACATATTGATACCACATATTGATACCACTTATTGATACCACATATTGATACCACATATTGATACAACATATTGATACCACATATTGATACAACATATTGATACCACATATTGATACCACATATTGATACCACATATTGATACAACATATTGATACCACATATTGATACCACATATTGATACCACATATTGATACCACATATTGATACCACTTATTGATACAACATATTGATACCACATATTGATACAACATATTGATACCACATATTGATACAACATATTGATACCACATATTGATACAACATATTGATACCACATATTGATACCACATATTGATACAACATATTGATACCACATATTGATACCACATATTGATACCACATATTGATACCACATATTGATACCACATATTGATACCACTTATTGATACAACATATTGATACCACATATTGATACCACATATTGATACCACATATTGATACCACATATTGATACCACTTATTGATACCACTTATTGATACCACTTGTTGATCCCACATCTTGATACCACTTATTGATACCACTTATTGATACCACTTGTTGATCCCACATCTTGATACCACATATTGATACCACATATTGATACCACTTATTGATACCACTTATTGATACCACTTGTTGATCCCACATCTTGATACCACATATTGGTACCACTTATTAATACCACTTATTTATACCACATCTTGATACCACATGTTGATACCACATATTGATACCACATGTTGATACCATTTTTTTAAAACTTATGGTAGAGATGGTTGATTAAAAACACATAAAGTGTATACGGCATGGCGTGTTATTGGTCTATCTTATTCTTTTAAACAAAATGACCCGACCACCTTCAATCAACGTCTTATGTGAGAAACACTAAACGGGAGAACCATTTTGGACCTGGAGTTTGGTCAGATAATTTATTTTTTACTGCATGCATTAACATAAACTATCTGCAGCTACTCCCTGCTGCCTTGAAGGTTTGTTCGGGAAAGCCATAGACTCATGGAGTGAATCTTAACATTAAACAACCCCATTGTTTTGTGAGTGAAAGGCTAACGGAGACATCTGTAATTAAACCAGTAGAAGGCAACAGAGAACTACCATTGCAAATCTCTTGAGTGAAGTTAGTCTAAAACATTACGTGTCGCCACAACAAACTCACCCAATATAAGAATATAAGTAACATGTGAAGATCATTTAAAATTAACACAAGAACAAACTGTTGATAAGTTGTAGCTGTGATGCAATTCGGATATAAATTACAGTAAACAACATTAAATATGAAACATTGAAACTGTCATAATTTCACACAACGTGCCCATGTCTCGGTGGCTGAGTAGCGTGCGCCCCGCTGCTGATCAGGAGGGTTGGGGTTCACGTCTCAGATGTGGTGATTTATTTTTCGCACCGACAAGGCTTCCGGACTCACACAGTCGCTAAAAAAGGATTATATATATTTTAAAAAAAATATTGTTCGGCCTGGCGTGTTATCGACTACTTACCTCAAAAATGTAGGTTAGTCATAGAAAAAAGTTAGTCACTAATAATATATTCCCCATACCCCAATCAAGTCATAGAGAAATCCTTTACTCTGCCTACGTCACAATAATATATCGGCTAAAACATTTATAACAAACACACGTAGAACTCGTTAGAAAAGGCAGTGATAAGAAATATTGAAACCACTATACCAGTACTGTAATGTAGTGAATTCAGGTGGGAGGGCGAATGAAACAACAGACTGGACCGCCTTGGGAGATCTGTGAACGTAGATATTCACATCGTCAGCAAGACTGGCAATTCTCAAAGGATAGAGAAGGGCCGATCTGCCCAGATCGTGTAGCTGTTCTGTTGTCTCAAAATTATTTAAATCAGACAACTGATTGCTTATTGGTACATGACTAAGGTCAAGGCGGCGAAGCAAAAGTGTGATTGGTTAAAGCACTGCTTCTTAATAGTATAGATATAACGACGGGTTGCTGTGATAAACTAAATGATAACACTTTAGCTGTATATAAAATTATATTTAATATTATTATTTAATTCTGTACGTGAGGAGAAAGCTAAGCGAAACAGTTCATGTAGAGGGAGAATCTTAGTCCAGGCTGACAATTCGATAAATATATTGAAAAAAAAAATGAACAAGGAATAAAAACTAAGGAAAGGCTCGTTAATTTATTAAGATTGCTTTCTTAGATGAAACAAATAGAGGTCGAAGACGTGCATCAGCGACAGGGCTGAAAGTTGTCAGCGGCTCATATCTGATGACTTACGTCAAGATCAGTGAACCGGAACTGTCCAGATCCTACTCCACCTCTTCATGGTGCCCCTAGAAACAAACTAACCAGTCTAGTCTGACCACGTGAGTAGGGAAGGCAACTTGGAAGTAATAAACCCCGTGCTGAAGTCGGATGTATGTTCGACCGAAAAACGCAAATATCAAGTCTCAAGGCATCTACTCACACTCAACATTCTATTCAAGGCGGATGACCAAAAGAACTATCATTACTTTCCTATCGTCGCATGAACGTATAAAAAAGGGAAAGAGAATGAAGAACGTCCTTTAATTATAAACAACTCCGGTCTTGAAGGAAGGAGGGGAAATAAACAATTAGGAAAACATTTTCCAACACTGTGCCGAAAAGGGATATACTGGATGGACCCAAGGTGCAAAACTGAGAACAACAGAAACCATTAATAAATTAAGAAGCATGCTCCATTTAAATTATTAATTAAATTGCCTATAATATTTGAAGTCTTACAACTAAAAATGAAAAGAAAACTACTAAACACAATTCATAAAAAAAAGAGATCGTTGGGCATGCTAAAAGGCACAGAAGCCAACTGACTGAAAGTAATCTTGGAAAGGAAAATACAAGGTAAAATAGGCAGAGGCAGGCCAAGACTAACATAGACGAGTAACATCAAAAAATGAACAAGTCAGCCTATGGCAACATGCACTATCAAAGCAAGAGACAAGGCGGAACGGCGCTTCATGGTAGTCAACCTTCGATGCGGAGACGGCTCCTGATGATAATGATGATGATAATATCATCACAATTAACATGAAGGCCGTTTTGACGAAATGATTGCTTTTATATTAATATGAAATTGTTGATAATCCTCACATTCGTTCACTCTTAATCATTATTCATTCTGTAGGAAAAATGTGTTTTTGTTTTGATACGAAAAACTGGCACTTAGATGCGATAACTGCGCAAAGTGAATGATGTCTCTTTGGGCAGATATAAAGCTAGAAACATCTGATCTCGCTAAAGAATTTGTTAGACCGGAATTTATCCTCAATCTTCGATTTCTACTCACTTGGCCAAACTACATCGCTTATTTCTGATAACCAACACGAGAATTTGGAAGAGGATCTTTACCAACTCTGGTTCTGACGCTAGCAGACAGCTACATGTCACCGGCTGCTGTGTTCATGCGCTGCGCCTGTGTCGCATTTGTTCCTGTTAATTGATTTTATAAAACGTCATATGTTTCAGTCACCTAAGGGAGCACTCCCAAGGGAGAAAGGAAACTGCAGATATTGAAAACTCATTGCACCTAAACAGTTCAGAAAGTTTGGTACTGTTTTCGTGAATTCGTTCCCATAGAAGCACGACAGTCAGTTCCTTCTTGTTTTGCAATAAATCGTCCGCGTAGGTTGCTATGGGGATTGAATTATAATAAATCCTCTAGATAACAGACGAATACTTCGAGCCGTGTGTTTGCAAGGCCACTAGTCTCTTATAGCAGAATGATTGGATGCGGGTCAAAGCATTACAGCGGTTTTCAAACAATGGATCAGTCCGTACCGCGCTTTCAATCACTGGTGCTTCATTAATACCTGTATTTAAAAAAAGTAAATACAATTGTTTACAATAAAAGAATTATAAAATTATTGAAATAAGTGTTTAATTATACTTTATTGAAAAACAAAATCAAATGTGTAATAATTCATTCTGAGATAGTTTTTGGAGACGTAAAAATACATTTACTCTGCTATACATAAGCTTTGATGAAGATCGCCATGCAGTCATTCTTTGTTTGAATTGGTTTCGAGCTTTCCGATTATGACATTTTGGGCGGTAAAGGGACTGCTGTAATGGAGACATAAAAAAGTAAAGTAAAGTACCCCCCGTCACGCCAAGTGCGTATAGGGAAATATGGTGTTAGTGACCCTATATTTTACAGACCTTCAGCACATGATTTGTTTGGGTAATGTGGTCGGTATTACGCCCGTGCTGCTTTACTTTCCCAGAAAAATCCGGTACCCATTTAAGGCTGGGTGAACCCGGAGCCGTCGGTTGGGATCGAACCCTACCCCTTGTCCGTAGTAGTCCAGTTCACTAACCACTGAGCTATCGCGGCTCCTACTAATTTTTAGGGAATTAGTAAAACCCAGGTGTCCTCGCCAGGATTACGAACCCCGGCTGTTGCCGTGGTAAGCCAACCGCCTATCGATTGCGCTAACCGGACACCCGTAATGGAGACATGGATGTGTTAAATGTAAACCCGCCATAGAGGACACTTATGTGTTATAGGTTAATTTGCAAAATTATAATTTCTGAATGACATTCTCACTTCTTATTTGTTTGTTTAATTTTTCTTTATATTCATATTTTGGTGTTTACACGGTTGTTGTTGTGCTTATGCTACGAGTTGATACGAGCAGAAGCTGTTTGACTTATGATTATAACGAATCATAATGGCTGTCTTGACAATACCGAATTCGATCAATTTCACAATTTTGCTGGAAAACTGTCTGACTAGAAGTACCGCAATGCTAGGTCTTACATTATACGCAGGCTGTTACCAATGAACGCCCACTATGAGGCTAGGTCTTGGTCACCTTAAAGGGCGCTGACCCTGCTCAGGCGCTTCAGCTTAGTTGTGTTCACACGGACCAGACCAGTTCTTATGGTCAATGTTCCTTTTATCGAAAGGACTCATTCTAAATCTCCAAAAGACTTTAATTATAATGTAGAGTTGGTGAGTTAGATTTCTTATTAGTGTGTCCGTATTCAATCATGTCTCATATCTTTATGTACATCTGAGTTTAGTAATATCTCATATCTTAGTGTGTATCTGTGTTAGTCATGTGTCATATCTTTCTGTGTGCATGTCTGGGTTAGTGATATTTCATATCTTTGTGTGCATGTTTATGTTAGTCATATCTCATATCTTTGTGTGTGCATGTCTGTGTTTATCATATCTCATATTCATGTGTGTGCATGGCTATGTTAGTCAAATCTCATATCTTTGTATGTGCATGCCTATGTTAGTCATATCTCATATCTTTGTGTGAATGTCTATGTTAGATATGTGTCATATCTTTGTGTGTGCATGTCTATGTCAGTTATATCTCATATCTTTATGTGCATGTTTATGTTAGTCATGTGTCATATATTTTGATGTGTGTCGGTGTTAGTCATGTCTCATATCGCTGTGTGCATGTCTGTGTTAGTCACATCTCATATCTTTGTGTGTGCATGCCTGTGTTAGCCACATCTCATATCTCTGTGTGTACATGTCTGTGTTAGTCACATCTCATATCGCTGTGTGCATGTCTGTGTTAGTCACATCTCATATCTTTGTGTGTGCATGTCTGTGTTAGTCACATCTCATATCTCTGTGTGTACATGTCTGTGTTAGTCACCTCTAGTGACTCGGGCAGATGGTGCTCGTAAACCTGGGAGGGCCGACCATTTAAGGGCAGAATCCCCCTACAGAAAAGATCATCTGCTGCCTTGCAGGAAGATTGGGGACAATCAAAGGCTAAGGAAAGCAAACCTGAATAAAATGATGGCTGAAATCGGATACACTGGGTCACTGGCGCAGAACACAGTGCAACGTTTTAACGGGTGTTCAATCAGAGTGGATCTGGCAGACTCTAATTGTGATATTCGGACTGTGGGGGCGATCAACACACTTAACCTGACAGCTGACTTCATGTGAGAGTCTGGAATTCTACTCTGATTGGGTCCTGATCGCAGAGAGAGAGAGAGAGAAAATCCTAAGTCGTACACACCGTGGCGACTGCTTTGACCAAGCCACCTTTATGTCGTGAGCCCGCGACATACACCAGCAACGGTAATATGTGTCGTAAAGATAGTTTTTTAGTTTTTTTTTTATACACGATGGTGTTTATGACAACGAAAGTTTATGAATATATTTATTCAGGTTTATTTATTAACCGGTTAGGACTGAAGATAAATCGGTCAAGTGTATGGGTATCATTATTAGGATGTTTTTTTAAATTTTCTTCTCCTGTGCTGGGCTGCTCTACCAGACTAGATTGTCTTCTTCTAAACCTGCTTTCATTCTGGTAACCTTTTTGCAACTATATTTGTACATTTTTCTGTTACAGACTGCAGTGTTTCTGTACCAATCAAAATAATGTATTACAGTCTGACTATCAGCCAATACTTGGGTCAGAAAGATGAAAACCGTTGATCCGTTCAATTCCACGAACAGTTAACACTGTCGGTCAAATTAGTACGCGCTGTCGGTCAAATTCTTTGCCCTCCTCAACTGGTGTAAAGAATTGACAAGCTCTGTACTGAGATACCAGCAACCAGTAGTAGATTGTGGTAGTGATTTTCCCTAGAAATCGACGTTACTGTTGATTAAAAGTCTTTGTCAATATATGCGCCGATTTACTTTTATTTGCTTTCATTACGTTTATTGAGATACTTCGTTACATCCACACGCGCACGCACGTCTGCAAGATTCCATTCATTGTTTAAGACAAGACAATAAACTCCTCTTATATATTTAATTCTAAGCGACGGACTGAAGATGGGATGACATTTAGTGTATTTAGAATGGTCGTCATAAAACAATAATAATACAATCATCATTTTTTGGCCATGTAATGAGAAGAGAACAACTGGGAAAATTGAGGAACAAAGAGATAGAGGAAAGCAAAGAGAACAAATACCAGACAGCTTTAGAGAATGGCTTGGCAGAAGGTCAACAACAGAAATGATAAATAACTGTCGAGATCGAAAATTGTGGAGAGACATGATCACCTATGCCAGCAGGCCCGGTAGTTGAAGATGATGATGATTTAGAACTATATTCAGACATAGACAACTTCCTGTCCTACAGCAACAAAGTAGCAATGGGTGGTCCGAAAAGAAGGTTCACAGTTGTTAAGGAAGCTAATCGTTATCAGCTCCAAATGGGTAAGACTATCTCATTTCTGGTGTATGCTGGGGGTACATATAGGACACTACACATGGGGGCCTCGGTACCTTAGTTGGGAAAACCACCCGACTGGACTACCGACTTTCGGACAACCCGTGTTCGATTCCCGCTGGGAGCAGTGTGAATTGTACTCGTGGTTGGGAAAAAAAAAAACCCACGGTCGACCCAGCCGTTGGCAGAAATGGGCACCAGGGTATTACCCTGGGAAGGTGAGGAATGTCGCCTCGCATCTGAGTTTCGATGCTTGAGGCGACACTATACAGAAATCTCCGAACATTTCTGGATAGGCGGCCGAGCACATGACGGTGGAAACTCGCGTGCTAAGACACCGGTTCAAGTCTCGTACTTTACTTTACATAAAGGCCGTTTATAGATCGATTCGGTAACAAAATGAACGTCTTTAGAGAATCTATGTTTTCTGCTCATTCCTCGCACGGCCGTTTGTCACTGTTATTTTAGTTGTTTCGTTTCAGAAACATAAAATACAAACGCATATTCTAGGATGCATGGAAATGGTTAGAAGAAATGTTATCTTACATTTTACTAGCATTTGTGATTTTAAAAAATCGCGATTTCACACCAGTATGGCTCAAACTGTCGTCGATCTTTCTCTGTTTCTCCCTTAATAAGCATTATTATATAGCATACCATTCATGCACAAATTATTGTTGCTATATATGTAGTTTTTGTGTGCTGAGTCACAAAATGATTCTACTTTCATAATTTTCAGTTTTAAGAATGACTGGAATGTACTAAAATCGAGGAAATGTTTTCCGTAAATGCTGCTCTCTGATCATAACTAAAACGCACTTTCAGACTAAAGTAAATAACTGTGCTCTGTAATCATTTACAAGTTGAATCAACTATTGACCCTATGTACTCGAGACAGATAGGTTGTGGGTTCAAATTCCGGCTGCACTGGTTGGGATATCGAAACATGATCAAAACGGGTGAAACACACAGCTCACGGTGTCTACAGAGCACCTAACTCAGTAGCTCCTGCAACAAGCCGGACTTGGAATACAGGACATCTACTATACAGGGATGCCCATACAGAGCCTTTAACCATAAAGGCATCAAACCACAACGGACTTGGAACTAGTTAGCTAGATGAACATAGTCGAGCAAGATCCTTACAAAAACAAGTAATTAACATGACAGTAGCCTAGAATGAAGATATGTTCTAAATATTTATAACATATGTATCTAATTTGGGACCATCCATACCATGATGTGTAGCTTCTTTGTGCTGTCCGTGAACATAGCCCTGAAGGGGTAGACTTCAAGGAGACATGTTATTTGTGTAATTGTTACCATAGCCCAGTATCTCGGTGTAGCGCTTAAACAAACACGTTATCTATAAATAAAGTTATATATATATTAGTAAGAACTGGATCAGTCAACTTTAAGTGTTGTAAAATTAATTTAGTTCTTCAATTCTATATGACACTTGGTTATATCACAGGACTACATTTTTCACAGTTGCCTCTTACTGATATTTTAGTTAGTTTACCCTTGTGTCTCTTTCTTCATAAACATATCGTACATTGATTTCTACTATGGTACGTTCAATTTGATTAGAAGAAGTTGTAACTTACATTTTTAAGATAGTTGTGGTCTAACATTCAAAATTACACATCAGAAGGTGACAAATCTGTCATTATTTACATATATAATTTGTTATATGCTTTATTGTTTGTTTCTACATATACCAGTCATGTATATTAGAAATGAAAGACTTTGTGTATGGTGCTGCAAACTGAAATCACTTACCTAAAATATTACATTAAAATATGAGTGGAATATAATCATGACAACTTCAACCATAAATGGTGCAACATTTCCAAGATTATAACTAGAATGCTACTTTTAAGATGAAAGAAAACAACTGTGTTTACCTTTTATCATTCTGTAAATGATATCTCTAGCTCTTTCTGGGTTTCGTGTGGAGATAAATCCACATACGTAAAAAATAACCATTGCAACATGGCTATCACATGATATGAGAGACAATGTAAATCCACACTTATAACCATTGCAACATGGCTATTGCATGATTCAGGCTTCCACAGACGAAAGGTGACATGTGCTGCTGCTATAGAGCTGGAGGATGCATACAACAGAGTACCATTTGAATACTTCATGCATATGCACCTCAAACTGGCGGTGCACCTCTTCCTCATTAGAAGGATCGCTACAGCACTGTTTCAGAGGAAGGTGATACTTAGATGTGGAAGTTGGTCTTCCGAGCTATCCACTTATCCAGGGCTGCTACAGGGCTGATCATTGTCACCAGTTCTATTTAATGTGTACACAATAACGATCACAGAAAAGCAGCTGGATGGAAAGAGAAGAACTATGGTTATGTTTATGGAAGGCCCCGGTATCACTGCAAACGAATTAAAATCTATAATTGCTCAACCGCCCGTGCCAGTGGTATCATCCGAATCACTATCTCATCTCCCAAACAAAGGTAGCTGTAGTCCCCGTCATAGCAGTCTCAGCACACGCCAAAAGACATCAGGCGAATTCGCACAGAAAGTGAACAAAACCTTCTGTTCCCAGTCATACAATATTATCGTTCATCGTAAACAATCAGAATATTGAAACACGATTCAAACGGATCAAACGTACAGATCACTGTGTGCACAGAGCACTTAGTAACTCCTGCAACAAGCCGGTCTTGGAATATGAGGAAAATGCAACAAGGAACACTTTCAGACATAGCCTTTAATTGTTCCAGCCGCCTATCCACCATATTGACCGGAAGTTCACATCCTCCTGAAAATGATGATCATCGTAATTTTTTTTAATGTAAAGCGTTTGATGATGTTAGGACATCGTTTTTGACTCCAAAGCCAAACATAAGAAACAGTTAGTCACCGTATTATACCCATCGCACTTCAAACAAAAGACCGTAAGATTTCCCTGCAATGTGAATTTGTGAAATTATATTCCAGTTCACATGTCTAACCTCTATCTCGACTTTTGCTGATAATATTCTGGTATTTCGACAGGGAAGAGACAGAAGTGAAATCGTCTCCACAATGCAAAACGGACTCGATCGCATCTCTTCCTGGTGTGGAGTATCCGGTGCATTAGTTAATCCTAATAAAGTATCAGTTGCATGGTTCTCACCTAACAATCATATTGTTAACACGGAAACGCCGGTGGTACGAATGGGAGCTGATTAGGTGACAAAGGGCAGGTTGACGACATACCTCGGAGTTAAGTTTGATCGCAGCCTGTGATTTTGGGACCACGTCGACCATGTGATAACAAAATCCCGCAGAGGATTAGTCGCCTTGAAGGTCATGGCAGCTGCCAACATCGAGCAGAGGCTACTCATACTTTTGTTCTAGGGACTAGTCCTCGTACCAATCGAGTATGCCCTGGCGATTCTTACTGTCAGTAAGACGCAAATTGACAAGCTGGAGTAAATACAGAATTAAGCTATGCGCATTAACTTTGGGTGTACGAGGAACACTCCCTGTGTTGCAATGAGGTGTATTCTTGACTTTTCAACCATGGATGATAGGATCAAGCTCTTGAGGACGAGAGCATACCTGATGATAAGTGCAGATAAAGAGCATCCATTACATCATGAACTCACCACATTGAAGGGTGTCAGGCTAAAAAGAAGCAAATCATGGGTGGGCCTAGCAGAAGATGTCATCAAACAGGTCTGTGGGCTTACCAGTATCAACACTTGCGAGGAGTGGATACCGATGTCTAGGTCATTCAGGTGGACATTCTTGTGTATTGTCACACTCGACAGGAAATGCAGGGAAGAGAACTCAGTCGTGTTAATGCGGAGGTCAACGGTCTCATCTGGGATAACACGGATGAGAAAGATGCAGTCATCTATACAGCACACTTGGCAAGCAGAATAGTCAAGGAAGACAATGGTGTATATATTATGACCACGAGTAGCATGACGATAGAGGTGATGGCAGTGACCAAGGCATTCATCTGGTTATAGTGAGAAGACTACGCCCACGCCTGTATACTGACTGATTCGGTGAGTATGATAAGAAAAGTGGACGCGGGTTCTGTTCGCATGCAATGGGTGGAATCATTGCAGAAGTAAAAAAATACGTAAGGTCACCTTTTTCTACATTCCAGGACATACGGGAGTACGAGGAAATGAAAGAGCGGACAGGTTGGCTAGCTGCGCTATTGTTGAGGACGTTCATCCAACGGATCGGGCGGACATCATCAATGCCCTACGGGAAGTGGGAAGGACACAGGACTTCGAAAACCACGAGTTTACGTCACTCCTTCGGATGAAAGAGATGGGAGTTAAGATGGGCACAGCCAGAAAGAAGAAACTTAGTGGACGTGTAAGAAGACTAATCAACCAACACTGAACTGGAGTCGTCAGTCGCTGGACTCTGTGAGAGTTGCTGAGGAGGGGATCTGAGCAACTATGGACATGTTCGGAATGAAATGATGATGACTTGCTAATAACTCAATACTGCATAATATGAGAGACAAGATAAATCCGCACTTATAATCATTACAACGTGGTTACTGTATGGCATGAGAGACAAGATAAATCCACACTTATAACCATTACAACGTGGTTACTGTATGATATTATAGACAAGATAAATCCATATACATTAACATACAACTATTGCATAGTGCTCACTGCATGATCTGAGAGATAAATTCATGGTCTAATCCAAACAAGAGACTGATTATATGAAATAGATAACGAGGAAAGAAAGAGAATGAAACATTTATTACCATGTGGCAGGTCCCATTTAAAAACAGTACCACTTAGTACTTGACTTGACTTTAGTAACTTAACGTGTCTTATTTCACTTTCCTTATTCAAACGTTAGTTATTCAAATATCGAGGCACTGAATAAAAATACATTGTGGTATTGAATTGTTGCATTCTATTGAATACTTCTTTCAGTTTATTCTTTTATTTGCAGCATATAATATTAGTACAATGGCAATAGTGCAGCAGTTTATTTTAAATGAGTGAATCAAAGTCCCACATGGCGAAAATATAAAAAAAAAAATAAAAATCTGTCATAGCAAATAATAATCAAATTAAAAAAATATCAAATGTTTAGTTTGTAAGAATACTGGTGGTATTATCTACATATTTTTTTTCAAATAACAGTCGCGGTTGAGTAAAAGTTACTTACTTTATAATGTTTTCATTATGGACATATATCATTGATGCTGTTTTACAAATTCTTTATGATCGTTTTAAGAAATGGGCGTAAATTTAAATGCCCATTAAAAAAAAAAAAAAAAACCAGTCATGTTATTTTAGTTTCGTTGTTCGGTTTAACAAAGCACTTGGTCAATGTGCACTTTGCAATATTGTAGGAGGAGTAATAAAATAACGTTAACAAGGCAGCAACAATATTTCAAATGGCGTAGTAATACTAAGTAGTTCCACAAAGTTATTCGCTGACCGTGCCGCCTGTGCGTGGGCTCCAACCAAAAGTAATTCTCCCTTACATTTCTAGAGAGCAATTCCTATCTAATATAACTTAGAAGAAAAAGTCTGAGGTTTAATTAAACGTGCAAGTAGAAGTATCTAGCACACATTTTTTTTTTAAATGAACAATAGCCTCTTGGATACCTTCAACTGCTAAATTGCATGCGCTAATAAAACCACAGTCAAGTTGGCCGACCTCTTGCAAGAATGCACTAACGAAAAACAACGCTCAAATTATAAGCTGCGTAATGAGATTTATGTAGATCGCTCTGGCCTGTTTCATATTGCGTCTGTACCCGACGCTGCCTTTATAGTGGAACAATTAAAACCAGTTGGTAACAATCGACGACAATGCTACTTAATCCACGTGGCTTGGCGCATGAAATTATTCACAACAGAATTGTTGTGGCACAATGTCTCCGATAGTTGCGCGCCATGAACTTACCCCCACCGCCGGAACTGAAGAACTTGAAGTATTGTTGAGACGTTTTCAAAGTGACCGAGATATATGTCCTTGCACACTGCTTTATTACTGGCGACAAATGCTAGGGCCACTAATTTCAACTAGAAACTAAGAAAGTCACTAAATTTTGGCGACATACGTTAAGGACAAACAGAAGAATTCCGAGCGACGCGGTCAACAAAATTATCCTTGTCCTGTTCTAGTGACTGTACAAATAGCGACCTGGAACATTTCATGCACACGAGAGTCACTGTCAGAAAATGTCGTTCTGTGATCCGCTCTATCATTACTTGAAACCTGCAGTCAGGTCATATATCGCGACTTGCTCAGCTTTTGCGTTTTGCTAGAGCTTCATAATGCGTGGCCACACACGACTTCTGCTAAAGTAACGAACATTAAGAGTCTAGTCTGTATTTGACAGTCTCTTCCATGCCCTAACATATCGATCGGAGATCGAACCAAGTATTTTGACCTCAAGGAGGCACTCTGTGGAAAGAAGTTCAATAGAGAAGATGAAATAAAAGAAGTGATGCTTACCTGGCAATGCAGTCAGTCAGAATACTTGTATCTAGTAGTATCCTGAAATAGGCAAAGCGTTGACAAACATTCATTGTTCGTAGATCCTATTTTTAGAGGTAAATATTTTATATTCTATTTGCCTTATTGTTTTTAAAATTACTACTTTTTTTTAACCTACCCTGGTAAATAATCATTTAGTGGACAAGTAATACGTTTATGTTTACATTTATTGTAATACGCCGTGCCAAACGTATAGGGAATATGGTATTAGTTAGTACCCACATTGATCTATAACCACTGCAAAATTGTGTATCTGTACTCTGCCAGTAAAAAATCAATAACAAAAATTAGCAATTGATGAATTACACATAAAACATAGATACAATTATCGTGAAAGGCATGAAAAATATAATTACAAAACATACGATCGAATGCGAGGGAATCAGATGAATAAATAATGTTCTGTAGCATAGATAATGTTATAGGAGTGTGAGGTAGACAATTCATTGTTTGACCATAGCATATGAAGGAGCCTGTTATCTTTCTCGCTGTCATTACCGACATGTCTCTGCGAGCCAGGTACCCAAAATGTATTTTTAAAAACTGATTTAGATTGAAAACATTAAACTGGGATTGAAGACATTAAACTGGGATTGAAGACATTAAACTGAAGGGATTGAAGACATTAAACTGGGATTGAAGACATTAAACTGGGATTGAAGACATTAAACTGGGATTTAAGAAATCAAACTGGGATCGAAGACATGTTCACACCATTGCCCGCCCAACTTGCTCTGTATTCGGGGCTGACTTTATAAATTCCAAGAATTAAATTACTGGTGTGGTCACGTGATTACAAACTATATTTATTTACTGGATTCCAATCTGTGCTATATCCCTCCCCCTCACCCAACAAATAAATAAAAACCCCATATGATGTTTTCATTCCTCCTTTAGAGGGTTGAGGCCGATGGCTGCATACAGGACTCCATTACTTTTGACATCGCTGGTAAAACAAATGATAATAATCATGTTTGTGATAATCAAAATAAAACCATTAGTGCCTTCAAACGTAGCTACTTTGTCAACGAGGATAAATGGATCAACACAATGCGGTGAGAGTAACATTAGAAATCTAAGGAAACAGCGTGAAAACATGTATGACTCCAAGGAACGATATCTAATGTATGACCCCCGAGATAAATATGTTTCTTTTAATTTATGACTTATGACTTATGACATTCAACTTACTTTGTGAAGTTTAAGGTGTCAGTATTGAATTTATGATACCAAGATAGAGGTAGCGTCTAAGAGTTTGAGAATCACTGCTACTTGATGCTGACGATACCCAAGAACAGTCGTCATGAAGGAAATAATTTGTCACCGGTTATATTAACAACTCTGGCGATGATGAAATAACAACTATAAGAAATGTATTGCCACTTTATCCAGATTGAGACATTTTTATTAGAAACAGCATCTAAGGACAGCCGGCTCCACTTGTCAGGCTGGCGCCACAGATTAGTGTCTCGTTCTACAACGGATATAGTTGATTATTGATGGAAATGTAATGGCTCCGCCTCTAAGTCTATCCTACATTTTCATTTCATTACATCAAAGGCTATATTCCCAGATGGAATAACTGTCTTGCTCACGGATGTTTAATACAAGATACAATCAAGACAAACAGTGTCTGCTCCCAACGGGAACGAAGATATTCTTCTGTGCTTACCTCTAGACGTTAGTATTTATACGTTCAAATATAGCAATGTTCAGTTCTAGTATGTGGTGATACTCCGTGCAGTTTGTTCTGATTTGATACTGGGGACGTCCACAAGAGCGTTCTGTTTAAAAAAAAAATGTTGGGCGTGTTTGTAGCAGATGTCCAGAAGTCATTGTGCTACATTCACACTTATCAGAGATTTATATCCTTGGGATATTTATTAGGTGGGGGGGGGGGGGGGGGGGGGGTTAAGGCAAAGAAATGCAAATGAATGCATAAAAATGCGAAGCTGCAGTAAAGCTGAATTCGATGAAAAATTGAAAAAATTATTAGGTGCTATTTCCACCTGTTATGGCCTTTTCGGAGTCTAAAAATATATGGAATGAACCACATCTCAGCAGCAGATCCACCAGTAGGAGTGGTGCAGCGATAACACGAAATAATAGAACATGAAACAAGATATCTCACGGCATGATCATCATATCCTGACTGCATTCTTCCATGAATTAAGGCAGTTAACAAAACTGTAAAAGCAGATAAATTCAAGCCCCATACTACTTCTTGCAACGGAAGCAGCAACAACTGCTTTGATTCATCATATACAATTACATAATATATCTGTTCCATGAATCATACCGTCCAATGTCATGACATTGGCTGCTTCATCGTCCATTGCGTGTTGTCCCGGCATCCATCGCTGCACCGCCCGCACTGTTGGAGCTGCTGAGTTGTTGTTTACTGGATATGACGTCATTTATATATGTTGATCCAGAGTCGTTGAGACCTCGCTCTTTATTGCATTGAACAGTAAAAATACTCACATTTTGTCACTTCTAAAATAATGTTAACTTCCACGGTGGCCCCAAAAGGATAACCGAACTACTTCGAAAGTATTTACCACACAACACAACACTTATCAAATAAGTGACTTGTTTAAATGAACACAATTTTCAATTGCTTATTGGAGCCAAGTCTACCGTGTACATTTTAAAGACTCGTAACAGTAAAAGTAAAGTAAAGTACCCCTGTCACGCCAAGTGGCGTATAGGGAAATATGGTGTTAGTGACCCTATATTTTACAGACATTTAGCACACGATTTTTAGGCTAATGTGGTCGTATTACGCCCGTGCTGTTTTACTTTCCCAGAAAAAAATCCGGTACCCATTTAAGGCTGGGTGAACCCGAAAGCCGTCGGTTGGGATCGAACCCTACCCCTTGTCCTTTGTAGTCCAGTTCACCAACCACTGAGCTATCGCGGCTCCACTCGTAACAGTAGAGAATTGTTTTTCCCTAGTATTAATGGTACAGAAGGCTAATTCAGTAATCGTGAGGCTACATTCCATATGCATAACTGCAGTTTTTTTGCTTTCTACTCCTCTAGTTTGGTAGTTTACTGAGTGTTTTATCAAAAGACACTCCCAAAATTATATTGTGCCTCATCTTTTTCAGTTCTTTGTTTACCCTCTGTGCTTTTGAGCAAGATAACCACGCTCAAATCTAGTTCTGCTGGAAGCCTCAGTCTTATGATCATACATTTGAATACCTTTAGTAGCCTTGCTCTGCTTAGTTCTGTTACTACCTTGAGATGTGTATCATTCTCATATTTGTGTTCGCCTTAAGATGTGTATCATTCTCATATTTATGTATGCCTTGAGATGTGTATCATTCTGATATTTGTGTATGCCTTGAGATGTGTATCATTATCATATTTGTGTATGCCTTGAGATGTGTATCATTATCATATTTGTGTATGCCTTGAGATGCATATCATTATCATATTTGTGTATGCCTTGAGATGTGTATCATTATCATATTTGTGTATGCCTTGAGATGTGTATCATTATCATATTTGTGTATGCCTTGAGATGTGTATCATTATCATATTTGTGTATGCCTTGAGATGTGTATCATTCTCATATTTGTGTTCGCCTTAAGATGTGTATCATTCTCATATTTATGTATGCCTTGAGATGTGTATCATTCTGATATTTGTGTATGCCTTGAGATGTGTATCATTATCATATTTGTGTATGCCTTGAGATTTGTATCATTATCATATTTGTGTATGCCTTGAGATGTGTATCATTATCATATTTGTGTATGCCTTGAGATGCATATCATTATCATATTTGTGTATGCCTTGAGATGTGTATCATTATCATATTTGTGTATGCCTTGAGATGTGTATCATTATCATATTGTGTATCCCTTGAGATGTGTATCATTCGCATATTTGTGTACGCCTTGAGAGATGTGTATCATTCGCATATTTGTGTATGCCTTGAGATATGTACCATTCTCATATTTTTGCATGGCTTGTTTGATGTGGAAAAACCAGGATATACTCTTCAGGTGGGTAAACTGTTTGACTTGTACGCAGATTTGTTGTCACTGTATGTAGACTTGTAGTAACTGCGTATAGACTTGTAGTAACTGCGTATAGACTTGTAGTCACTCTATGTAGACTTGTAATCACTGTATGTAGACTGTAGTCACTCTATGTAGATGTGTATTCACAGTATATAGAATGTAGTCACTCTATGTTGACTTGAAGTCACTCTGTGTGGACTTATATTCATAGTATGCTTACTTATAATCACTCTATGTAGACCTGCAGTCACTGTATGTAGCCTGTGGTCACTGTATGTAGACCTGTAGTCACTGTATGTAATTCAAACATTATTTTATGCCGATTATTTCTTTTGTCGTCTAAATTCTAAATGGTTCTCTTCTGGTCACTCCAGCTGATTATCATAAACATTTAATTTCTGTGAAGATTACTAACTTATATTTCTGTGATGATTACTAACTTCTATTTCTGTGATGATTACTAACTTATATTTCTGTGATTACTAACTTCTATTTCTGTGATGATTACTAACTTATATTTCTGTGATTACTAACTTCTATTTCTGTGATGATTACCAAGTTCCATTTCAGTGATGATTACTAACTTCAATTTCTGTGGCGATTATTAACTTCTATATGTGTTGTGATGACTAATTTTTATTTATTTTGTGATTACTAATTTCGTTTGTGATTAATAACTTCCATTTCTGTGGTGATTATTAACTTCTATTTCTGTGGTGATATCTAACATCTATTTGTGAGTTGGCATGACTGACAACAGTTGGCACTGGATACATAGTAGGCAAAGATAAAATGTTTTTTTGTGTGTTCATATGCAACTTTTTGTTTTGTATGAAAGGTTTAGCTGTCTCATTGATCTGTTTTTCTTAGTGGGACTAAAAAAATCCAAATTAAATAGGATTTAAAGACATTAGGAAAATATTTAATTTGTCTTACTTGTTTTAATTCCATTTAATTCCTATATTTTTTTTTAGCTATTCTGTTTATTTGCTTTCCATACAAGACATGACTTTTTCTATATAACCACATTTTAAGAGCAGGGATTAAGCAAATAAAAGATTACATAAAATAAAGATTTAGAGGTAAAGAAAGAATTAAACGATAATCTTTTAAAGCATGCAGCTAAAAGGCCTTCGCATTTTAAATGGATTGTCAAATTTTTAAAAATATTTTTTTTAATGTACTGAAACTGAGAATGTATAGCCAGGACTGAAAAGAACAGCACTAGAGGTCAAAAACAGCTGAACTGAAATGTCGTGACGGGACCTTATGTGTCTTTTTGTAAATTTTGATACGTGCATCTGTATAGCCATTGTTGATACACACACTACAATTAAGGGACGTGGTGTCAAAAACGTTATAGAAGCTCATGCTCAAACAACACAAAGGGCTTATTTATTATAAAACGAGCTAGATACACAGAGAAACATTTTAGAACTAACTAATGTTAAAAACTCTTCATTGTGCAAATAGCTCGAAAGCCAATCTTACAACGCACGATAATTGTCCTTCCAGGAAATATATTAAATAAAGAACATGTTACATTTGAAATTAGAAAACGCAAATCAGTTTTGAAAAATGACAATTTTATATAAGACCATTTCAGAAACTTACTGTTATCATCCAACACAACCAAGATATCATAATATAACACAACTTGTCAAAATAAGTTTATAAAAATAGTTTTAGTAGAACGTCTCGGCAACCAAAAACTGATTAAGTGAAGAAAACAAGAAGAAATAAATCTGGTAGATGTTAGAACTTTTAACAATTTGTAAATTGATAAACCCACACTAGAACAACTATGCAGTTGACAACCATTAAACTCCTATGGCTAACCTGCCCTCGTTACTTAGTGTGATGACTCGAAGCTGCGGTCTCTTTATCACATTACGTAAGTTTATTAATATAGCTCACTAGTTACGCTTAATATAGCTCACTAGTTACACGTTACTGTATCTCACTAGATAGAAATACTAGTTATATTGTTGTCTCCATAAATCTATAAAATCCATAAGCGGCCCATTTATAACGTCTAAAGCAACTGCTGCTGGTTTCACAATCACCAGGTTCAGACAGAAAACCAACGCAACTCTTTTGACTATCACAGATTTATATAAATGATACATCCACTTTTGTATGTATTCTGTTTAGAAATATCTCCTACGTCCATGCACGTAGATGTATATCATCTCACAGAACAATGTCATACAATCTCGACTCAGACTTGAATCATCATCATCATCAGCGAGTGCCTTCTCCGCAACGAAGGTTGGCTACCATGGATCGCCATTCCACTCTGTTTCTTGCTTTGATGGTGCAGGCTGTCATAGATTGACTTGCAGACTTGAATATATTTGTACATTTTCGTCCTGAACATGACACTAATCTATGGCAAGTAACGTTCAACTGATTGCAGAAACAGATTCTACAATTAAGAATCAAAATATCGATCTGATGTAATCAACAATTCTTTCCGTTATGAGTTAGTGAATTATTTATTGGTAATCATCATTGCATTCCGAACATGTCCTTAGGTGCTCAGTCCCCTCCACAACCTCTCCCGCAGCGTCCAGCGACTGACGACTCCATTTCTGTCTGGATTGATAAATCCTCATATGCGCTCACGAAACCTCTCGTTTCAGAATGTTCCCTATCTTTATTCTCATCTTTTTCATCCCAAGGTGGGATGTGAACTCATATTTGTCCTTCTCGCATCTCGAAGGTTATTAATGACGTTCACCTCTTCATTGATTGACCGTCCTCGACGCCAGCACAGCTAGCCAACCTATCCCTTCTTTCATTTCCCCGTTCTCCTGCATGTCCAGGGAAGTACACAAAAATGACTCGTGATTACGTATACAGACATGGGCGTTGTCTAGTGACTTCAGCCGGATTAAAGTTCTGGTCACAGCCATCAACTCCACCGTCATGATACTCGTGGTTATAACGTATGGCCCGCTGTCTTCTTTGACTGTTCTGGTTATTTCTCCTATGAACCATGCATAATCATCTTGCTCAAAGTGCTGCTCCTACTGATATCTGTAAGTTTATCACATCATCATCATCATCATTGAGTGCCGTCTCCGCATTGAAAGTTGGCTACCATGGAGCGCTTTTCCACTCTGTCTCTTGCTTTGATGGTGCAGATTGTTATAGGCTGACTTGTCCATCTTTTTATGTTACTCGTCCATGTTAGTCTTGGTCTGCCACTGCCTCTTTTACCTTGTATTTTCCCTTCCAACATTACTTTTGGTAGGCTGTTGTGTTTTTTTAACATGCCCCAAAAATTGCATTTGTCTTGTTCTAATTGTGTTGAGTAGTTCTCGTTTTATTTTTAGTAGTTTTAAAACTTCATCGTTTGTTTTCTTTTCTTTCCATCCAATTCTACCTATTCTTCTATATATCCACATTTCAAAGGCTTCAATTCATTCTCTGTTCTGTTTTCTTGTCTAATGTCCATGTTTCTGAACCATATATTATGCACTCAATTATGATGATGAATTGTTGTAGATCTTTAGGATTTTCTGCTAGTAGTACAGTATCATCATCATATCTTAGGTTATTGATTATCTTTCCATTTATTTGTAGGCTTGGCATCTCTAAGATGTTTGTAAAGATTTGCTCAGTGTACAGATTGAACAAACTTGGTGATAGGATGCATCCCTGTCTTACTCCTCTTTTTATATCAATGGGTGTAGAGTTCTCGTTGCTATATTTTATTATTGCTGTTTACTCCCAGTACAAATTACATATTAGTCGTATGTCTGTGTCATCTAGATTTATATCTTTTAGGTAGTATATAAGTTGATTAAGGTGTATTCTATCAAAGCTTTGGTGCAGTCTATGAAGCAGACATATATTGGCTTGTTTACTTCTATGTACTTTTCAATCAATGTCCTCATCCTGAATATGGCTTCTTTTGTCCCACTAAGCTTATCACAACCTCCTTAAATAGTGAGTCCTGCCAAAGCTTGGCTTATTGACATTTGTTCAACCTCCATTGGTCAGTTCCGGCAAGTTATGGAACCCGCTTGACTGAACGTGTGGCAATGGTTTTATACTGTTAGGTCTGCCATCCAATCAATATCCAAGGTGTATCGTGTATAGATGTAACATGTAGTACTTGGGTAGGGTAGAACAATTGTCTTGTTTGACCAATATTGATCTGTCATACCAAAGTAAACGAAACTACAACAAATCCTCCAAACTCTGAATACCACTAATCAATTTCTATAAAAACGTATCAAATGTGAATAATTTTGATTGGTTACACAGTCAGCGTAGCTTAACTGCTAAGGTCATGTTGCCATGTATCAACAAACCGGAAAGAAAGACTTTGTGTAGAAGTAAATGCTTCACAAGTCTTGGTACACTGCAGATTCATTTCCACTAATTGGTCACCAGCAAGTACATCACGTTGCCACAACAGCATACATTTCTATGTTCAAATGTGTCTTATCGTGAACCTTCTGAGAGGTAGAATGACATATTTATGTTCATTGATATAGTGACAGTACAACAAAAAGGAAGCCACGTGACTTTGCGATCTTCCGCTTTATTATCATATTTCAGGCAGTGCCATTATCCTGACAATAATTACAAAGAAAGCAATTCTTGAAATGTGTAAATAAAACAATATTAGATATTGAATAGAAAACGTTTGCTTCTGCAATGTTTATGATATATCGCTGTCCCTTTTTTGGACAAGTATCACTCAGTTCTGACAATGCGGATTAGTATTTCAATCTTTCCCCGATAACACATAATTAACTCAGTATATATGCTGAACTCTGTAGCATCGGTGAGAATCTCTGGGACAATTACATACATCTGATTGATTGTTTATTGTGAAGTTTTTAGAAGATTTCTGTTCTTTTTGAAATTTTTACCTCGTAGGAAAATACAGAATACCATTACTTCAAATGTTAAATTACCAAGGGATCTGCTATATGCACAACTTTAACATCGCACCTTATTTTTATGATCAGTCTTCTTCGTGCTATATCCTTTTCTTAAAATCAGGAATCATTGGAGAAAATCAAACTAACTGGCTGACTAACTAACAAACTGACTAACTGATAGTAATACTGACTCAATGATTAGTTAACTGATTGACTAATTAACCAACTAGCGAATCTAGATCCTAATTCCACCCCTTTGGAGTAGATCTGGTAACAGCCTAACCGGTCTGATCAAACCAAGAGGGACAAAGACACAAGCCAGACAAGATTCCAAAATAGTCAGATTTAAGTAGAATTTTGGTTTAAAAGACGAAGATACCATTTACTGCTGAAAGTTACATACTTCTATGGCCAGTTAACGTTCAATCAATGATGGGCGACAAATGAAGAAGTATCATTGAGAGAACGTAGAACAAGAGAGATTCAACTATATGATACACTATATCTTTCTCTACCGGTGCCTGAGTATATATTTCTGGGGGAAGACTCTCAAATGCAAATTTCAAAATTGTTTCAAATTATCTATTGACCTTTCGAGCCGTAACCGGCCCATAGGGCGTAGACCAAGATACACCTTCTCCTATATGAATTTTTTGTTCTAGCAGTTTTCTTTTAAAGATATTTTATCAAATCTTGCCATCTGTCTCTGTTCTGTGCAAGCAGTTCTATCTCATTGAGGGAGCCGATTCCTGCTGCTCTTGCCTCTTTCATCAATGTTCTTCTCAGTGTCTCCCTGGGTCTTCCTCTTTTTTCTTTTACTTGTTGTTTCCCATATGAGGGCTTGCTTTGCTATTCGGTTATTATCTCTTCTCATCACATGTCCAACGTATGACCATCGTCTTTTCTTTATTACTGAAGATATTAGTGGTTGATTGGCGATTCCTCTAATTTCCTCGTTTGTTTTGAATTCGTTCCATGCTATACCAAGTATTTTCCTTAGACATTTATTTTCGAATGCGTTCAACTTTGTTTATATATCTCTTGTTGTTTCCCAGCTTTCACACGCATACGTAAGGGTTGATAGTACATTTGATTTGAATAGCCCAAGTTTTGTGTTTGTGCTGATGAGTTTTGATTTCCACAACTTTTCAAGGCTTCTGAAAGACATTGCTGCTTTAGCTATTCTGATTCTAATTTATTTGCTCGTATCCCCTTCTCGATCAATGTGACTTCCAAGATAGATAAAGTGATCGATCTCTTCTACTGGTTTGTTTTCCATGTATATTTTGTCACCTGTTGGAATTAAACTTTTCATGACTTTAGTCTTTTCATGATTGATCTCAAGCCCAATTTTGCTGGCTATTGATGATAGTTCATTTGTGTTTTCCTGCATCGTTTTTATCTGACTGCTGATGAGAACTATGTCATCAGCAAAGTCGAGGTCCTCCAAATGGTCTCCTTGTATCCATTCGATGCCTTATTCAAATTATGGAAGCTTAAAATATAATATGTTTGTTTTCAGTCTGAACCAACTTTATTAATTTACAAAATATTGGTATTTTGTAAAAACAAATATAAATGACGTTTCAAAAATGTTAATTTGATGAGATATTGATCTTTCATTTAATTTTTAAACAAAATAATTTTATAATTTATCAATCATGAAATAAGTTCATCTGAAAAAAATATAACATAAATGAAAGAAGACCACAACAGAAATATCCCGACTTTGAAGAACACTAAGAAGAACACTGAAGCGAAAGGCAACAACAGCAGGCATCAGCTCCCATATCGAGATTGAGAGACTTAACCAAAACAGGACGTGACGCAAGATATTGCACCGGTCCTGTGCAAAGTCTGGCGCTTAATTTCAAAGATTGTCGGACATGAGTCTAGAATTGACCCATTATGTTTGCCTATTCGGTTTGAAAGGACAATAGATAGACATACGCTCGTACATGTATCATCATCATCATGTACCGGACCTGCTGGCGTAGGTGATCATGTATCTCCACAACTTTCGATCTCGACAGGTATTTATCATTTCTGTTGTTGACCTTCTGCCAAGCCATTCTCTTAAGCTGTCTGGTATTTTTTCTCTTTGCTTCCCGCTTTCTTTTCGTCCCTCAATTTTTCCAGTTGTTACAATATATTCCAGTTAATCTTTACTCATTACATGGCCAAAAAATGATGATTGTTTCTTCCTAATATTGGAAATTAGCTCTCTTTTTGCTTTGACCTCTTTCAGAACATTTTCATTACTCTTCTTAGCTGTCCATGGTCGTTTTACAACGTACATGTATAGCACAAAAATATAAGACAATTTTCGGGGACCACAAATTGAAGTTACTGTAAATTTGTAGCTTGCATGATAACAAAAACAGACTGTCCTTACAGTATTATTACATTACTGGGTCTGGTGGGGGGGGGGCATATAGAACTGGAGAATTAGGCTGCTTGTCATGAGTTATCCTCATGAGGTATTCGGGTCTGAGCTTTTATTTGACCCCCGACCAGGATTTACGTTTGACCATACCGGGATTCGAACCCGAGTTCTCCTGGATTAGAGCACGACGAGTTATCGGTTTGGTGGCTTGCATGGGCAGGGGGGACAACATCGTATTATCATTCTCTTGTTTCGTCTCCAGATCTGTTGTGTTTGAATTGCGTTAATTAATGCTTTCTTCATTTTCGGCTCTTTCAACGTTCATTATTTTGTTCTGCTTTGGCCACTCAAATCTTCCTTATCTTAATTTGTGATTAATTTACACACACACAAAATTAATTGTAAAATGTAATTCTATCTAAATTCACTTTTCAATAGTTTCAATTTTCTTCTCTGTTTTCTTATTAAACGTCCATCTTTTTGGATATCTGCAGGAATATGGAGTACGTGGATATGTGGCCTTACAGCGTTAATCCGTTGAAAAAACATCAGTGACTTCCACAGGTATTTCTCTAAGTAGAAACAGGGCACGTGACATTGTCCTATCCATAGTCGATAGCGAGCGGTGATGGTAGCAACTGCAAGCTTTTGTTGCTAGTCCTATCTTCTACGTACCGATGAGATCGCTATGTCCAAACAGGACATAATCTTCTCTTACAGGAGAGAAGCACGTGGTCAGTGTTCAGTAAATGGTTAATGTGGATTGTGTATCATTTTATGAGGCCTCGGGCATTTGAAGTTTCTTTGTGATGTAACAGATATCTCTTCTTAGCTGGACAATGCTGGCAAATCTGTCCAAGGAACTGACGCCAGTAATTAAGCTACTTGGCGACTTATCTTTCTTTTTCTCTTATTTCCTTCACTTATTCTTATACACTTTCGAGTATCGAAGGGGATACAAGGTTCTAGTTCTTGTCTTTCTGGTAGTCTCTGTCATTGTCAATTGATGTTCTTCATATCGTATATCATGGACACTCTAAGACTAGGAGGGCGGTATGAAGATTCCGATGATGTTCGCTATTAATCTGCAGCCTTGGTGCGACGATCTTTGAGTGAAGATGAATATTGTCTAAATCCCAGAGAGCTATCGCGGTGACAAGGGAGAACTTTTATTTCTCAGTGGTTTAACACTGCAGGATTAGTTGAGGAAGTGATCTCAGCACTTGTAGACTTGTTGTTAGATGGGCAACGAGGATAATCCTGAGACTATGCTAAACTGTTCCTGTAGTGTCTCTCTGATGCTATCATTCTATATTATTTTGCGTCGTGTCGGGTAGTGGGATCTGAGTGGAGAATGGAGCGGTACCGGTTAAGGATCCTCACCGCAGCCAAATTGTGAGGGTGGTAGAGGAGGGTAAATATGGTCCTATCAGAGGAACGGCGGGTGGGTGGAGTGAGTGCCACAGGGTGGGAAATATCTAGAGCTCGTTGGAAGGCAGATTGAAGAACCGAGTCAGGATAGAGACGACGTCTACAGAAACTTAACATCTGGTGGGCCTGTTGGAGAAAATCTTGATCATCCTGGCAGATACGACAAAGTCGTAATAATTGAGAATATGGAATGGAATCTCTACAGTGAGATGGATGAGACGAGGTATAGAGAAGATAACAGTGGACGTCTGTGGGTAGAAGACGGAAATGTGAAGGCTGGAGGTATCAGGGGAGACGATCAGACCAAGAAAAGACGAGGCAGAGATATGTGATGTAATTTTGATGGATTTTTGAAAGTTGCCATTGTAGTCGATCAACATTGTAGTCGATGGACATCTTCCGGCAAGTCAGTCAGTCCAAAACCGCCATCTATGTACCGGAGATATTTAAGGGGAAGGGGGTCACGGTACGAGTTCAGTATTTTATGTTCAAGGTAACAGGCAAGCATAACTAGGACCCATCTTGGTTCCCATTGCTAGACTACTGATTTGGTCATAAAACTGACCATTGAATTCAAGAGGTTTAAGGTTGAGAACAAGTTCAGTGAGGCGGAGGAGTGTAGAAGTATCCAAAGATGAATGTATTCTTTTGTCGAAAAAGAATTGAAGAGCTATTAGGCCATCAGCATGAGGGATAGAGGTATACAGAGAGCATACGTCGAGGACGAAAAGTCGGTACGAGCGTTCTGGGGTAAGGGAAAGAGAAGAGAAGATAGTGAGGGCATGATTCGTGTCCTTGACATAGGTGGGAAGGGATGTCACTATGGGTTGGAAAATGCTGTCGAGATAGTCGGATATTGTTCTGTGGGACACCTACATGTTGAAACAATTGGACGACCAGGATTATTGGGCTTGTGGATGTTAGGGAGCATGTAGAAGGAAGGTTTGCCTAGAGCACTGTCTGGGATGATGAGACGGGACGCGCTAGGAGGGAGGGATTTATCGTCGATAAACTGTTTGATGGTTAAGCGAACCTTCTCATTGTTGCTAGTAGTGGTATCACTGGGGCAAAGTATGACACAGGGTGGGCACAAAATACCAAATGTTTTACTTGATATGTGGTGTGTATCCTTGGGGCCTTCCGGTGTGTGACTGTGCTGGCAACACGATACAATTTTCGATGGGAGTTACATTTCTTCTTCTTCTTCTTCTTCCTCTCTTCTTCTGCTTCTTCTGCTTCTTCTTCCTCTCTTCTTCTTCTTCTTCTGCTTCTTCTGCTTCTTCTGCTTCCTCTTCTTCCTCTTCTTCCTCTTCTTCCTCTTCCTCTGCTTCTTCTTCTGCTTCTTCTTCTGCTTCTTCTTCTTCTTCTTCTTCTTCTTCTTCCTCTTCTTCTTCTTCTTTAACCACGACACCTTTTAGGTATCAGTGAAAAGAGAAAAGAAGAAAGAAGATCCTGGATTATTAATCGAGATGAAACTTTGGAAACACTACAACAAAGATCACGTTTAGTTTTGAGATCTGATCCGTGATTTGATTGATTCCACACAACTTGGACAAGTCTACCTCCCAAAGCCACAATGGTGATTATAAAAACAGAAGTAATTACACTTTTAAAATATACACATTAACGATTTTGTTCTCTCGTAAACTTCTGGAAATACATACGTTTTCTTTGGGGAAAATGCACCTCACATACGATTCCGTGCATTAATGTACACACATGTGTACCCGCAGTGTTAAGTATTGTGGACTAGATATGACATGTAACAAGAATCCAATAATTTTAGAGTACCAGCAGATGAGGAACCAGGAGAAAAAAAGCAATTACCCCTGACACCCATTACATTTTTATTACAGTCTTTGCCTGCATTCTTTATTTTCTTTTTTTTTTCCAATAAGATGTGTGCTAAAAAATACCATGTCTAAGCACATATACTATTTTTCTCTTCCAATATTCTTTTTCCTGTTAAATATCTATTTTCTGATACATTATAGATTCACTCTGAATTCTTCTTTATGTGCTCTTTCAATAGGATTCAATTTTGTCCTGTAATATTTTGTTACGCTGCTATTTAATCCTGCCATTTAATCCGAACCTTTGCAGACGCTTTTATACGACATATTTCGTTGACTTAGCTTTTGTGCTATTTTCTGTTTCATTGGTTTGAATATTAATATTGCAACAAGAATACGAGCAGCTAAAAACCAACAGATTCAATACATGACCCCGAAAGAAAGGCATAAAAATGAAACAATGAGATAGCAGCACGGACCTCCTGCTAGCGAGGAGATTAATGAGAGCGAGTCATCTAACGTTTCCGTTTTCTGAGCGAACGATGCACTAGGTAGAGAAATGGGAATATTACTATAACAAAAGTATAATCCCTTTTTGTTTATTCTATTCTTGTTCTTTGCCTTTATTCCACATCTGAGACAACTGTTGTTTTTGTCATAAAAAAGTCTAATTTGTTTTTGTGTTGCCATTTTAATAATTGACTAAAAGCATCTTATAAAAGAAACCAATTAATGATTTTTAATTTTTAAAAGCGGAATGCAAAGTCAATATACATTATTTCCATTGTTTGTTTGTTTTGTTTGACTGATTACACACACATGAGACTGTTTATTCTTCTTTAACTTGCTACATTATATTTCTACTTCTGTTTAGAATGAACATTTTCTTCTGCTTTCATGGCAGCTCAAAAGGCTGATGAGGCCCTCATTTTGTTAGAGAACATTATTTACCGAGCTAAAAATAATTGTGTTCGTTGGTCTCGAGGAAAGACGCCGGCCTCGAGACAGTGAGATTGTGAGTTCAAATCCCGGCTGAATCAATTGGGATTTTTATTTATAATTTCTCTCTGCGGTAACCACTCCAGGTCTCAGCAACAAGGCCCGACTTGAAACGTCAATTACTCATGGACGGGAAAAATATGAGTACCTCCGAAGACGGAGCTATCTGCCTGTACGGCGAGGGACCCCTGTGCACATGGCTGCCAGGGAAATATTGGTTAACACGCAAAATTCAGTTCCTAGTCTCTAGGAACTTCGCCAAAGGTGAAAGCTGGTGATCGCATAAAAGAAATTGCGTTCATTTATATCAAAACGAAGCCCACATTTAAGAGTACCAGTAGATCGGTTTGGTAATAACAATTATTGAGTTATTTATGGGTCATCATCTCTACACTCCGAACATGTCCATAGGTGCTCAGATGTCCTTCTCAGCAAGTTTCGCAGTGTCCAGCGACTGACGACTCCAGTTCTGATACTGCAAACATTATACGTACTAATAGTACCCGTTGATCGGCCTCACATTAACAATATAAACTCCGATAGAACGTATATAACAATCTCTCATCTTAGTGTTTTCTTATTTTTTATTATTCATTTTTCGTTCGTTTTCAAATTCTCCGAAGTCTCCCAACTGAAGCTTCCTCTCTCATTCTCCTCAATCTTATGGTTCTGGATGGCGAGAATGTGGAGGCAGCTCTTTCTTTGCTGTTTTGGCGTGTTGTTAGATTCAGTGGCGTGCAATGGCTTTTATTGTGATATCTGTATAATCGTTTATGTCTGAGCTAAATACTTTTAAATTTCCAAACAATAAAGGGCCGTGTTCGATAATTACCTAACCTATTGTTGTGTAGTTAATGGAAGAGTAATGTTAAAAGAATCAATAACAGTTGCGTATATTTTGTAGACATTTTCTTTCAGAGAGAAAATGAATCAAATAGGGATTATTAATGTTTAGCAAAGTAAAAAAAAAAAAAGAAAAATAATAATCTCAGCGTTTGATGTAAGATCCGAATGTTCAAGAATATGATTTGAGAAAACAAAGGAATTTGTCAAAGATTTAACCTTAAATAACAATCATAAACAAATTCAATCATAAACATATAATCATAACAAGTGATAGATTTTTGAATAAGTATTTATAAATTACGGGACGTGAAAAAAACAACAGTAGATATGTATAGATCCACATAAAAGACATTCGTTAAAGAAATCACCGATCAACGATGCAATTATCAGACATTCATTCAAGAAAACATCTATAAATGATTTTAAAAATAGATATTTATATAAAAAGTCATACGTAGAAGGTTCGTCAATTGAAATTCATAAAAGGCAAAGTATCAAAACTTCATACATTTAAACAGATATGTTAAATGAAAGACTACTTTACTTACATTCAAACAAGTTCATGAAACATTAATATATATACATCCATAAGACAAATAAGTGTTATTCCAAAGATTAATTGACATATATTCATGTACATTTAAATTGTTGAAGATTCATAGATTACAAAAACTAAACATATTTGTCAAATGTGTATAAACAACCGCTAATGATGAAATGGTTGGGAGAAAGATTCGGACACGCATATTCATGAAAGAGGTTTATCTTGCTTTGTCCTATCCACATATGCTGAGCTGAACTAGGATGACTTTTGCTGTATTTATCTTATTTTATTTTTTCTTCTATCTGTGAAGAATAAGTCTTAAACAAATTCTTTCCAAACCGTCATTTTGGTGTCATTCTCTTAAGATTGCCCCATGTCTTCCCCATCTTCTTCATATCTACTTCCCCTGTCTTCTAAGAGTACATTTTGACCGCTTGTTTGTCACCTACCACCAAAAAATGAGCCTGTCGTTTAATGCTCCCTATCGGCTTCCGCTGGGTGTCCTATCCAGGGCAATCGTCTTTGTCATATCTTTGTCCACTGGTTTTTGTCTGGTACTTTGACATAATGTGCATGTTTGTCTTATCTTAAATGCTATATTCACTATTGGTCATTTACAGCCATTGCTACTGAAAGATTTCCGTGATAGCAATTCATGGAGTTCATGCTTCATGGAGTTGCTCTAGAACTTTTGTTTCAGGATTTATTTCTCTCCTTTTCGGAGATTCAAGATTCTTGTTCTTGCTCTCCTGATAGCATCAACCACTGCCATGTGGTGCTGCTGTAGAGTTGTCCGTCCAAATTACTCTGGACCAGCCTCTGACTCTATCTATTTCTCTTTGTTATAAACACATCTCGTACACAATTACATGACATTCTTTCCAGTTGGACTGATAACTATAATTGTTGTCCCGGAATATATATTCTCTCGTCTGCTTCTTCTTCTTCTTCTTATTCTTCTCCTTCTCCTCCTCCTCCTCCTTCTTCTGCTACTTCGTCTTCTTCTTTGTCTGCTACTTCTTCTTCCTTTTCTTCTTCTTCTGCTACTTCTTCTTCCTTTTCTTCTTCTTCTGCTACTTCGTCTTCTTCTTTGTCTGCTTCTCCTCCTCCTCCTTCTGCTACTTCTTCTTCCTTTTCTTCTTCTTCTGCTACTTCTTCTTCCTTTTCTTCTTCTTCTGCTACTTCGTCTTCTTCTTTGTCTGCTTCTCCTCCTCCTTCTTCTGCTACTTCTTCTTCCTTTTCTTCTTCTTCTGCTACTTCGTCTTCTTCTTTGTCTGCTTCTTCTTCTTCTTCTTCTGCTACTTCTTCTTCCTTTTCTTCTTCTTCTGCTACTTCGTCTTCTTCTTTGTCTGCTTCTTCTCCTCCTTCTTCTGCTACTTCTTCTTCCTTTTCTTCTTCTTCTGCTACTTCGTCTTCTTCTTTGTCTGCTTCTTCTTCTTCTTCTTCTTCTGCTACTTCTTCTTCCTTTTCTTCTTCTTCTGCTACTTCGTCTTCTTCTTTGTCTGCTTCTTCTTCTTCTTCTTCTGCTACTTCTTCTTCCTTTTCTCTTCTTCTGCTACTTCGTCTTCTTCTTTGTCTGCTTCTTCTTCTTCTTCTTCTGCTACTTCTTCTTCCTTTTCTCTTCTTCTGCTACTTCGTCTTCTTCTTTGTCTGCTTCTTCTCCTCCTTCTTCTGCTACTTCTTCTTCCTTTTCTTCTTCTTCTGCTACTTCGTCTTCTTCTTTGTCTGCTTCTTCTCCTCCTTCTTTTTCTGCTACTTCTACTACTTCTTCTGCTTCGTTTTCAGTGTTGAAGTCTTCTGATAATGCGAACTTCACTATTTTATCCTGCACGTTGATAGTGGAGTAGGATTATTTTGTTCTGCACCTTGATAGTGGAGTAGGATTATTTTGTTCTGCCCCTTGATAGTGGAGTAGGATTATTTTGTTCTGCACCTTGATAGTGGAGTAGGATTATTTTGTTCTGCACCTTGATAGTGGAGTAGGATTATTTTGTTCTGCACCTTGATAGTGGAGTAGGATTATTTTGTTCTGCACCTTGATAGTGGAGTAGGATTATTTTGTTCTGCACCTTGATAGTGGAGTAGGATTATTTTGTTCTGCACCTTGATAGTGGTATTGGAACAAAATCGTGGCACAAAATGAACTGGTCAACACTCAAATGTGCGCATCTTCTGGTGTGCCCCTAAATCTGCACCCTGGCTGACGCACGCTGTCTTTGGTCGTCGATTGAATGGACCTGAATGTAACTGAAGAGTTGGTTCATTTTGTCTTTTCCGTTCGCTACAGCCACTTTCACTTATCACAGTTTCATTTTAAAAATGACTACACGATTATCAAACACATACAAGAGGTAATATTTTTGTTTCAAAATATCATTAAATCAGTAGAAATAAATATATTTGGGAAAGATACATGAAATAAACATTCAAAAAGTGCGTGATCAATGATGATAAAATGAAGAGTTTATTGCGGCCCGCTAATGTCAAAGCAAGAAAGAAAATTATTTATGTGGATACGCTATAAAATTCCCGGAACGAAAAATTGATTATTTATATACAAAAAAAGCACATTGAGGTAAGAACGGTAAGAGATTATTGAAAAGCACTCAGATAAAATACATAGGAATTTTGAAGAAAATGCTCCATAAAAAAATTCAAGAAAATTACGTCGCTTGCTAACAAAAATAACAGATAAAATCCACAGACGTTTCAAGCAACGAAGCTGGGTACGACATATTTATTGCGACAAAAATGTGAATAACAACCAAACTACGTCAATAATTAAATTAAGAACACGAAAAAAGCGGACGAGGGAAAAAAAATTTAGATGACGTTGCTTAATCGAATGAATATAGCCAAAAATATAGATTCATAATTTTTTTTAAAATGTGAAGTAAGCACAATCTATAACCAAGAAATAAATAAATAAAAACAAGAGACGGCCAGCTCGTCTTAATGTTAACTACTAATTTAATATATTTTAAAATCATTGAAATATAATTTACAAATATAAAAAAAATAGTTCAGAATGAACACGCAATGGATTACTCGGTAGATGAAAATTGGAAATATCGTTCTGAGTGAAATGAAAATATGAAAGGAAAATGTATAGTCCTTCATAAAGCTATTAAAATAATGTATAGTCCTTCATAAAGCTATTAAAATAATGTATAGTCCTTCATAAAGCTATTAAAATAATGTATAGTCCTGCATAAAGCTGTTAAAATAATGTTTAGTCCTTCATAAAGCTATTAAAATAATGTATAGTCCTGCATAAAGCTATTAAAATAATGTATGGTCCTTCATAAAGCTATTAAAATAATGTATAGTCCTGCATAAAGCTATTAAAATAATGTATTCTCCTCCATAAAGTTCTTAAAATAATGTCACGAAATTCCCTCATTCCACCCCTACATAACCAGAGACTTCCGTCTGTGACTGGTGCACATCGCAGATATTCCCTGAGGATCATTACGTTAAGGTAAAGGTTAAAGTACGACACTTGAATCGGCGTCATAGCACGCGAGTTTTCCACCCATATGTGCTCGGCGGCATTTCCAGAAGAGTTCGGAGACTTCTGGATAGTGTCGCTTCAAGCATCGAAACTCACGAAGTGAAGCGGCATTCCACACCTTCCTAGAGTACTACTCTGATACCAATTTCTGCCAGCGGCTGGGTCGATCGCGGGGGTGTTTTTTTTTTTCCCAACCACGAATACAATTCACACTTCTCCCAGCGGGAATGGAACCCATTTGTTCGACCGTCGGTAGCCTAGTCGGGTGGTTTTCCCAGTTAGGCTACCGAGGCCCATGGTCATTACATTTTTTGTAGAAATCTAATAGACACTGAATAAGTTTAACGATGATGGTTCTGTGTATAAGAAAACAATGCAGAAAGTAGAAATCCAACAGCCAAATGAAAATCAGCGGAAATTACAGAAACCTTTGTCCGTGTGGATACCAGGGCTCATGATACGGCCTGGAGAGAAAGGAGTCACTGTCACCTGCTACGTATGTCGTAAGAAGCAGCAACGGAGTGTGCGGTCAAGATCTTCGGCGGTGCTGCGCAGTTCGTACATCTGAGCTGAAGTGTATTTGTTAGTGCGTGCTTCATACTAGGGAGCGATCTGAGGAGGGGATTCGAGCGCTATGGAGTTGTCCCTTGTGCATTCATGATGATCTGTCGGTTAAACTGAACAAAAATAAAACAGAAAGATTCATTCAAAAAAAGTAATTTCTAAAGGAGGCGATAATTACAAGGAAGATCTGTAGATTAATTGTTGTTTTGTTTTCTCCTAGTCTTAAGACAATGCCACTATACCTGGTCAATGTTCATTAGGTTTCTTCTGATCTCAACTAGACAACACTGGAGGATATCAGCACAGTCCGATATCAAGAAACTCCGTAACGATATATATCACTCACAATGGGCCAACAACGAACCCTTTAGTGCAAGATCATCATGGAACAGGCAAATAATTGTAGTGCTGCTGTAAAGCTGGTAGCAGTAGTGTGGGGTATAACATACAGAGATTTGTGGAGAGACAAGATTGCCTATGGTACTAAACCAACAGGGATTGTATTTGATACGGTCATGTATATTAATAAGAAGAAATAGCGCAGTACCACGGAAAGAATGCACTAATTTGACGGAAGGCCCAGTAAGCCTGATTGAGAATTAAAAAAAAAACGTTCACACAGATGCTATAAATGAAGATTTCATTGAGTAGTAGACAAATTGTTTTGACTTGTTTTGTTTGAGGCAAATCAATGGCTACTGTCATTCTCTAAAGCTTTGTACTTTGAGTTGTCATTTATGGCCCACACGAGCCATCTCTAGTTCATGAAGCATAAATCGTCTGAGAAACCTTACATCAGTTTTCTACAAACATCATGCGATCTCCCAGGGTAATTTTGTTGTGCTGTCATGTCTTCTTTCAATAGAGCTTTCTTTCAGTTTTCCTACTGGGCTACCCAGAGTGCTGTGATGTCAAATCTGATAGCAAACAACAAATCTTCGTGTACCGTGATTTATTTAGTATCATCGTTTCCTAATACGAGTAACTATAGGAAAGTTTCCGTGCTATAGTTACCGTGACGCAACCACTTAATATCTATCTATCTATCTATTGACCTTTCGAGCCGTAACCGGCCCATAGGGCGTAGACCAAGATACACCTTCTCCTATATGAATTTTTGTTCTAGCAGTTTTCTTTTAAAGATATTTTATCAAATCTCGCCATCTGTCTCTGTTCTGTGCAAGCAGTTCTATCTCATTGAGGGAGCCGATTCCTGCTGCTCTTGCCTCTCTCATCAATGTTCTTCTCAGTGTCTCCCTGGGTCTTCCTCTTTTTTCTTTTACTTGTTGTTTCCCATATGAGGGCTTGCTTTGCTATTCGATTATTATCTCTTCTCATCACATGTCCAACGTATGACCATCGTCTTTTCTTTATTACTGAAGATATTAGTGGTTGATTGGCGATTTCTCTAATTTCCTCGTTTGTTTTGAATTCGTTCCATTCTATACCAAGTATTTTCCTTAGACATTTATTTTCGAATGCGTTCAACTTTGTTTCTATATCTCTTGTTGTTTTCCAGCTTTCACACGCATACGTAAGGGTTGATAGTACATTTGATTTGAATAGCCTAAGTTGTGTGTTTGTGCTAATGAGTTTTTTGGAAGTATTATTATATTGCACCAAATAGTGGAATTATTTTTCTCCGGCTTGGTATAGAACCGTTGATCAGAGGTTTAACAAGCCGCTATCGTAAAAACGATGTTGTTAATGAAACGTAGACCTGGTACCACTTAATATGCCTGAGTGAAAATCTGAAGATTGATCCTGCCATGTATCCCGAGTCTGTCTGTGACGTGACATCAAGCTTTGTCTACACGTTGTCAGCTTCCATTAACCATTTCCCAGCCTGTGTATGCGACACTAACGTTTAGTATTATGGTTGACAGATTCGAACAGTGTGTTTGCATCACATTTTACGTGTTGCTTGACAAGTCTGCGTCGAGACCCTAAAATTGCCTTCTGGCCTTTGACAAAGATTATATAGGTCGAACCCAGGTCTTTTTTTCCGGTGCGCGCGTTTCGAGGCTTGTCGAGTTTTTGTTCAAAAAGACGAGCGCTCAGAGCGACCTGTCACCAACATAACCCCAGAACATTTGGGGAAAATATTAATAAAATTCCTGAACTGATGCGTGAGGATCGTCGCCGAACGTACCATCAACTCTCTCACGCTGTTGGAATCAATTATGAATTCCTTCAGGAGAACCTAACATAAAACGTCAATTTGCGTCGCTTTTCTGCGAAGTAAGTCCATAAGTTTCTTGACACTCATCGAAAGCAGAGAGGCGTCTTGTGCCTTGAATTGTGTGGAATGGCTAACGTCGTCAGAACTTTTATCTCTAGGAACATCACGAGATATGGCATATGGATTTACAGTTAAAACCAGGAGTCAAATCAAAAGCCGTCACATCGGAAGAGGAGTCAATCAAAACAAAAGTCGTCATAGTGAAAGAGAGCACACAGTCGAGATAAAAGAAAAAAAAAAACACACGGCAGGTCGGAGTGCACATCAGATCGTATGCTCATATTTTATTTTACATCAAGGGTATCGTTCACATATATACATATCACATATTTGATCCTTGTGGCACTCGGAGAATTCATAATTCTATTGCTGCGTTCTGGGTGCTTAAGAGAAGATATGCTGCTAGAAACATATAAACTGTAGCGTCAACTCATTTGGTTGTTGCATCATGGCGATATGCCCGCTCAACTTCAACAAGAAGATTGAATGTGAAAAGAACATGCCTTGGTCTCACATCCTTCGTATTCATCTGTTATAAACATGTGACCTAGCATTGGTTTCAAAACTGAAATTCAAGCTGAAGGGGTGCCACATCGACACTGTAGATGACACCATATTGGGGTCATGGCGCATTCAACATGCCTTTGAATAGTCTTTGAAATAGCCTTTGAAATAGCCTTTGAAATGTGGATTTATAGAACATTAGGTAGAACTGGATGGAAAGAAAAGAAAACAAACGAGGAAGTTTTAAAACAACTGAAAATAAAAAGAGAACTACTAAATACAATTCAAACGAATGAAATTTTTGGGTCATGTTAAAAGACACAAAAGCCTAATAAAAGTAATATTGGAAGGGAAAATACAAGGTAAAAGAGGCAGAGGCAGACCAAGACTAACATGGACGAGTAACATCAAAAGATGGACAAGTCACCCTATGACAATCTGCACCATCAAAGCAACAGACAGCGTGGAATAGCGCTCCATGGTAGCCAACCTTGGATGTAGAGACGGCACTCAATGAATGATGGCGCTTTCAACAGTCGGGGTAGAAGATAACTGCTTTAGTGGCGCGCATGAGGCGCTGGGTTCTACATTCCCAAGTGAACTGTTTCGAAGGTGATAGTGGCAAACATTTACATAAGATAATCCTGTATTTCCCCCAAAAAGATATGTGTTGACATTGTCAGGGAACTTTCCAATAGCCCCTCATATTGTAATTTATGTTATAAATTCTGCTTCTTTCCTGTATTCTCTCAGTATTTTCCCCAAGCTTTATTTCTATATATTATCAAAACATTATGTAGGTCAACGCAATTAAAGTAAACGTATCTCAGCTATTCTCAACACTGCTCCATTACATTTCTGAGAGTGAAAAATAAGATCTGTGTAGTCTCATTTTCTTCTGAAGCTTGTTTGTTTCATACTTAGATTCACGTCAACTGGTTTGAAGAGCCTTACAATAATGGCACTGCCGAGTACTCTAGGAATGTAACATTCGTCTCCTGTTATTAAGTCCGTATAATTTCCGTCTTTTTTCCCAATGTACTTTGCAATGATTCTTTTATACTACATCAGTGATGATGTGAATGTTTGAACATTAGTAGAAAAGTTTGTTATCAACTTGCAACTGGTATATTTACTTTATATAGTTCTGGGTATAGATAGTTATGAACATGTTCCATCTATTTTTCAATACATTAATGACTGATAGTGTCTTTCTTCTGTGTAATGTTTGTCTTTATGTCAAGATCTTCATCGGCTTCATTTATAAATAGTGGCACCTGAAATAATTCCCTTGGAGCTACTGTGAAATTTTCATTTCCCCTTTAGTTCCTTTCCTGTTAATGTTATTATAATTGCTCCTATTTTGTCTCTCTAGTTATGTTCCCAGTTTAACTGATATCAACTGATGACATTTGTTAACTTTTATGTTTATCTAAATCTGTTACGTTCGCTACTGTTCCTACTCCAGTTGTTGTACAAGATTAACCGTGAATTTTGGCTTTTGCTGCCACTAATCTTACATCAAACGTCTTATGCAACAAGTCTATGTCAATAGAAGTGAGAAGAGAGTTAATCGATGTTATAAAGAGCAAATTGTAAACCAATGGAAGCGAATTACAGACAGTAGGCAAACAAATGAAAAGACATTTAGAGGCCACAGAGATGGGATTTCACAAAAGAATGTTGGAAGTTCCATGGACAGCTAAATAGACCATCAAGGAAATTCTCAAAGAGGTCAACAAAAAAAAAAAAGGGAGCTCCTTAAAAACACAAAAAAGTCCCCAGAAGATTTTCTGGCACATAATAAAAAGAGGAAAGATGGAGTACCTGGTTACAACTCGCAAATTACAGGGAAAAGAGAGATCGCGGAAGACAACGAGAGAAGATACTCCATAATTTGTTGTCATGGCATGGAAAACAGCAACATAATTGATACCAAAATACGATAGAATTGTGGAAGAACATGATCGCCTACGCCAACCGTTTTGGCACATGATGTTGATGAATCATACACGTTTGTCTTTATTAAACCGGCAGTAATTGTTATTGTAGTGCTCTTTTAGACGAGGAGACTTTCATTCTGCTTTCTCCTTTAAATGTTTTTCTTTTCCCTCATTTATGATGTTCAACGTTTAAATGGTTATTTACTCTTATGTTTTAATTTGTTGAAATGCCAGACATGCTTTAATGTTATCTCTCTCTCTCTCTCTCTCTCTCTCTCTCTCTCTCTTTCTCTCTCTCTCTCCTGCTCCTTATATCAACGTGGTATTTCAAATTAATAACTTCAACGCTGGTTTCATGACAACCTTTCGTTGTGTTTATTATAAATGTACATGGCTACAAGTGTTCTACAAAATGGCCATGTTAAACATTACAGCTCCATTTTAATGGCCGTCTCCTATAGACATAAAGGAGTGTTGGGCGTTGCAGTAGCAATCAGATTTAAAGATATGAGTGGTGTTTGGCACAATTTGAATAGTTCAGAATACAAACAGAGATATTGCTTCTAGTAGCGAAAGTTGTGAAAGTTGCAGTTGATAAACTCTGAGCAATATATTGATAGGTTGTGCACATTGTCAACTTGTGGATGAAGTTTAGTGCAGTGTTTACACTGACCAGAACGAGTTCCGGGTTTAATTCCCAGTGGTGGGAAATATTTTCGAACCGACACAGATTATATGGTTCACGTAGAGGTAAAGGCATCAAGATGCACCAAGATGCGTAGAGATACGAAGCTGCTGTAAAGCTGATGATAAAAGCAATACTAAAGAAAGAGGAAAAAAAAGTGGTACGGTGACAGCTTTACGTGGAAATGGACGAAACAAAAGTCAACGTTTCGGCTATATGGTTCACCCAGCTTTTGAAATTGGCCTCATGATATTTTGGTGGGAAATTAAGGCGACTATGATGATAGCAACAACATATCCCATACTGGAGACAAATAATAATAAATGAATATTATTATAGAGGGAAACTTCCGAGGCGATAATCAGCGAATCAATTCGGAGGAAGAGGTATGTTTACAGCACTCGGAAAAATTGACAAATAATCAACAACAGAAAAAAATATGGACCAAAGCAGGATCGAACCCGTACTCAGTGGCACAGCGCCTTGCCACGAAAAGCCAAACACTAGGGAACATATCCCATACTGTTGTGCCGTTGGTTATTGAAATATATGACACCATATTTCACATAGAAAGGTCTCAATCTGAACAGTAAGAAAACAGAAGTATTGGTCATATCGAAGAAACAATCATCACCAGCATACAGCATAAAAATAAACAGGACAAATTTGAAACAAGTGCATCGCGTCAAATACTTGGGCACAATAATAACATCGGATGGAAGATGCACCACGGAAATAAAAGGCAGAATAGCTCAGCCCAAAATAGCATTTCAGAAAATTAAAAATATCTTATGCAACAAATCTATGTCAATAGAAATGAGAAAGAGAGTTCATTGATGCTATATAGAGCCAATTCTGACCTATGGAAGCGAATCATGGACAGTAGACAAACATATGAAAAAACGATTAGAGGCCACAGAGATGGGATTTCTCAGAAGAATGTTAAAAGTTCCATGGACAGCTAAAAAGACTAATGAGGAAGTTCTCAAAGAGGCCAACACAAAAAGGGAGGTCCTAAAAAACATCAGAAAGAAGCAATCAACATTTTTCGGGCACATAATGAGGTTAGTTTTGAATATTTGGTTACAACTGGCAAAATAAAAGGAAAGAGAGATCGCGGACGGCAAAGAGAGAAAATACTGGATAGCTTGGTTTCATGGCATGGAAAACCGTCAACAACAGAACTGATACGATGCACTGTAGATAGAAGATTGTTGAAGGACATGATCTCCTACGCCAACCGGTATGGCACATGATGATATTTCACATAAGCTTTAATGCATGGAGGAAGCTCTACAATCATTTGCTTTACAAATACATTGAGAAAAGTCTTTTCATTGATGATATTGTTAAGGCTTCGTAATATGTCCTGACCTTCAAGTTACAACTTCTTAACAATGCTCTACCCTGACAATATTCAACAGATTAAGAGTTCGTAATCCATGAAAAAAAAATCATAATGTAGTATAAGTGTATTGTGCATCAGTGACGGCCCCATAGGAAATTACAAGCAAAGACGTATATTTGCAGGATTTGGGGCTGGGAGATTGGGTAGATGATAGGGAAGTGTTTTATACCAGCACATGAAGCAATTATAATGGCGATGAAATGCGTTAACAAGCGAATGGCACCAGTATAAAGGTAGTGAGCAGCGTACAGATGATCCAGATTAAAAAAAAACGAAAACAATAAAATAGATAGTGGGCACCAAACGGACGATTAATGGAAGAAAGGAAAGTGGCCTTAGGAGGAAAGGATTTATACAGTGGGAGATAATTCTGGGGCCTTTCATAGAAAAGACTGGGACCCCAATAAATAATTTGTAGCAATAAAAGACAAAATCAAAGAAAGTGTTATAAAGAAAGCCATACATAGTTAATATATAGGTACAAATTTCAGTCGTGACATCGCACAGTCAACGTGTAAAGGTTGAAGTCACAGCCTCCGGAGAACTTCATCTGGTAAAAATTGTTTGTTTGGCGAGTGTTTGTTGTAAATTTGCATCGTCTCCCCTTCTCTGTAGCGTTGTTTCCAAATTGTTTTAAAATTACATTTGAAACCGTAGCTTTGAATTAAATATTCAATTAAAATAAAATTTGAAAAGAGTAATTTGGGTGACTGTAATTGGAAACTGCGAGGTATCAACACGACTCGAGCAGAAACAGGAGAACAAAAATAAAAGAGTTACTCATTAAAAAGAAAAAAATTGTCATATTGACATTAGATGGGATTGTCATTCAGCAAAACTCATAAACACCGGTATTGTGGAGTAGGGAACAACATTAACAGAAGGTGAATTAGAAAGTCAACGACCCCTAGAAGAAGATATTAGACGATCTACTTCAAGTTATGACTGGCGCTAAAGTAAGAAGTCAGTGATAAGTCGAACGAGATCGTTGGCTCTAGATTTATTACACAAGGAACAAACTGCATTGTTTAACCAGCAAATTATGGTTTATATTCTTGGTTGGGAGAGGTTATGTAAACTGTACGGAGATATTTTTTTTTACCTTTCGTTAGGGAAAATGTCCAAGAAAAAGGAACATAAAATTGTATGTAGTAGCTTTACTGAAAGGAAAACAGTACAAAATTATAGGATTCGGCTACAGGCCTTCGTCGTTGTGACAAGACACCGAACAAACATGGTTAAATAGATTTCTACTTAGCTGCAGTCAAACTCTTTGGGAAAAACAAACATTAAAAAATGAATGTAGCAGCTTTAATAAAAGAAAGGCAGTAAGAAATTATAAACTGTATCGGTGAAATGTTTCCGTTATTATTACTAGACAAGAAACAACTATAGTTATTAGTTTTCCATGCCGGTTCATTCAACTTGACAGCGCCTTGCACGATATTTTATATTTGAGCACATCTTCATGGGAAAATGACGTAAGAGGGAGAAGGTTGGGGCGAAGATTTAGAATAATAGGGCGAAAATTAGTGTGTTTTGAGAAAGAGAGAGAGAGAGAGAGAAAGAGAGAGAAAGAGAGAGAGAGAGGGCGCGCGAAAAGGAGAGGAGATAAGTAAGAATGATAGAGCTAAAGAAACAGCGTGTTTAAGAGTGAGAAAATGTAGAGAGAGAGAGAGAGAGAGAGAGAGAGAGAGAGGAGATAAGTGAGAATTAAGGAGCAATAGAAACTGATAGAGACATATGGTAAGGGAGATAAGTAAGATTAAAGGAGTGAAAGATACAGCGTGTTTGTAAGAGACATAAGGTAGGGAAGATAAGTAAGATTAAAGGAGAGAAAGATACAGCGTGTTTGTAAGATACATAAGGTAGGGAAGATAAGTAAGATTAAAGGAGTGAAAGATACAGCGTGTTTGTAAGAGTCATAAGGTAGGGAAGATAAGTAAGATTAAAGGAGTGAAAGATACAGCGTGTTTGTAAGAGACATAAGGTAGGGAAGATAAGTAAGATTAAAGGAGTGAAAGATACAGCGTGTTTGTAAGAGACATAAGGTAGGGAAGATAAGTAAGATTAAAGGAGTGAAAGATACAGCGTGTTTGTAAGAGACATAAGGTAGGGAAGATAAGTAAGATTAAAGGAGTGAAAGATACAGCGTGTTTGTAAGAGACATAAGGTAGGGGAGATAAGTAAGATTAAAGGAGTGAAAAATACGGCATGTTTGTGAGTGACATGAGGTAGGGAAGATAAGTAAGATTAAAGGAGTGAAAAATACGGCATGTTTGTGAGTGACATGAGGTAGGGAAGATAAGTAAGATTAAAGGAGTGAAAAATACAGCATGTTTGTGAGTGACATGAGGTAGGGAAGATAAGTAAGATTAAAGGAGTGAAAAATACGGCATGTTTGTGAGTGACATAAGGAAGGGAAGATAAGTAAGATTAAAGGAGAGAAAGATACAGCGTGTTTGTAAGAGATATAAGGTAGGGAAGATAAGTAATATTAAAGGAGTGAAAGATACAGCGTGTTTGTAAGAGACATAAGGTAGGGAAGATAAGTAAGATTAAAGGAGTGAAAGATACAGCGTGTTTGTAAGAGACATAAGGTAGGGAAGATAAGTAAGATTAAAGGAGTGAAAGATACAGCGTGTTTGTAAGAGACATAAGGTAGGGAAGATAAGTAAGATTAAAGGAGTGAAAGATACAGCGTGTTTGTAAGAGACATAAGGTAGGGAAGATAAGTAAGACTAAAGGAGAGAAAAATACGGCATGTTTGTGAGTGACATAAGGAAGGGAAGATAAGTAAGATTAAAGGAGAGAAAGATACAGCGTGTTTGTAAGAGATATAAGGTAGGGAAGATAAGTAAGATTAAAGGAGTGAAAGATACAGCGTGTTTGTAAGAGACATAAGGTAGGGAAGATAAGTAAGATTAAAGGAGTGAAAGATACAGCGTGTTTGTAAGAGACATAAGGTAGGGGAGATAAGTAAGATTAAAGGAGTGAAAGATACAGCGTGTTTGTAAGAGACATAAGGTAGGGAAGATAAGTAAGATTAAAGGAGTGAAAGATACAGCGTGTTTGTAAAAGACATAAGGTAGGGAAGATAAGTAAGATTAAAGGAGTGAAAGATACAGCGTGTTTGTAAGAGACATAAGGTAGGGAAGATAAGTAAGATTAAAGGAGAGAAAGATACAGCGTGTTTGTAAGAGACATAAGGTAGGGAAGATAAGTAAGATTAAAGGAGTGAAAGATACCGCGTGTTTGTAAGAGACATAAGGTAGGGAAGATAAGTAAGATTAAAGGAGAGAAAGATACAGCATGTTTGTAAGAGACATAAGGTAGGGAAGATAAGTAAGATTAAAGGATTGAAAGATACAGCGTGTTTGTAAGAGACATAAGGTAGGGAAGATAAGTAAGATTAAAAGAGTGAAAGATACAACGAGTTTGTAAGAGACATAAGGTAGATAAGATAATTAAGACTAAAGGAGTGAAAGGTGTTGTTTCAAGATGGCGTCCGTGTGTGGACAGTGTTTTCCGTTACAGCGTGTGTTGTTTCGAAATACGCCGGTTACACGCGGTGTGCTTCTCTGGATTAATATTCTGCTCATGCCTGTTGTGGTTGTTTAACTTCTGACAGGCTGGTGGATGGTGCAAATTCTCGTTGTTAAGTGGGTATTTATCTTCTTTTCATTCGAGATTGACCTATCGGTGATAGGTCATTGTTTTTCGCTGTCGCGCCAGGCAGACGGAAATGTCCATTCCGAATTGTACAAAGATTGCAACGGTGGATGGGGCGGAAGAGTCAGAAATGACCAACGGCCCAGAAAGCGAAAACAGCAAAGTGTGTGGTACACAAGAGGCATGTTCAGGACACGATAGTCAAATATGCCTGACCTCCGTGAAAGAGATTGGAACCTCATCACGTACTAGTCCAGAGGAAGCCATGTAGAGGAATTCGAACTTATGTTGGAGAAAAGATCTTAAAATAAGTACTTGGAATGTTAGGACTCTATATCAAGAAGGAAAATTGAAAAATCTGATTCAAGAAGCAGAACGAATAAATATAGATATCTTAGGCATATCAGAGGCAGGATGGAAAGAATGTGGGTACATAGAGGACGAAAAATATACATTTATATACTCAGGAAACACAACAGAACATCAAAGGGGGGTAGGAATACTGATAAAAAGAGAGCTACAAAAATATATAAGTACCCACTGGACATACAGTGATAGGATTATACTAGTCAAGTTGAAAGCAAAACCATTCGACATAGCAATAATACAGACATATGCACCTACTCAAGACTACACAGATGAACAAATAGAGGCATACTATGAAGACTTAAATAAAGTTATGAAGCAAGTGAAATCTTCAGACATCTTGATTGTAATGGGTGACATGAACGCTAAAGTAGGAATAGGTAGATATAAGACCATTATAGGAAATCATGGTTTAAGAAAAAGAAATAGAGGAGAAAGATTAATGCAATTCTGTGATGAAAACAGGCTGATAATATGTAACACCTACTTTGAGCAAGAGGAAAGGTAACTATACACATGGAAAACCCTGGAGATAAGAAGAGGAATCAAATAGATTACATAATGATAAAAGAAAGGTTCCTTAACAGCGCAAAGAAAGCCGAAACCTACCCAGGAGCAGATATTAATTCAAATCACAATCCTGTAATGATTAAAATGAAAATCAAACTAAATAGAAACAAGCTAAAGTCAATGTATCAACAAATCCACTAGATATAACAGCTTTAAATCAAAAAGATATTAAAAATACCTATACAATACAAGTAAAGAACACATACCAGAAGCTGCTAGAAGAAGGAATTGAGCAATACAGAAGAGAAAATCCTGATGAAAAAGTGACAACCAAATGGCAATGCATAAAGAAAAATCTTAGAAAAAATGGAAGAAAGGAGGCCAGCGAAGAACATTGCCCAATACAATAAAATAGATAATGAAATACGCAAAAAGGCAAAAGAAGACTGGCTCAGCCAAAAATGTATAGAAATAGAAACTATGGAAAGCAAACAAGACTTAAGAGGAATGCACACAGAAACAAAGAGAATGACTAATAAAAATTTTTAAAAGCCACAGAAGGTGGATGCATTTTGCAGACAAAAAAAGAAAAAAATGCCAACAGACAATAAAGATATTATAGTTAGATGGCAGGTATACATAATAGAACTATTTCATGATCAAAGAGACAAGAAACCAGTTATAAAATGTACATCAGGCTATAAAATCTTAAAATCTGAGGTTGAAAAAGCTATAAAAACAATGAAAAAGGGAAAAGCAGCAGGACCTGCCAGCATACAGATAGAGATGATACCGGCACTAGAAGATTTTGGCATTTAAGTGATTACAGACATATGCAATGACATATACCACACAGGATACATACCAAATGAACTAAAAACATCAACTTTCATTGCATTGCCTAAAAAGAATGGTGCAGTTGAATGCAGTGACTTTAGAACAATAAGCCTAAAGAGCTATGTTACAAAAATCATAAAATAATATTTCGGAAAAATAATATTTCCGAGCTGTGATCGCAGCCTTATGCTATAGTCAAGGGAAAGCCTTCGCGAAAGGACGTTGCCTACGAAGCTAATTTTTTAGTTAGCTGAGTGGCAGTGTTCCCTAGCGTTTGGCTTTTCGTGGCAAGGCGCTGTGCCACTGAGTACTGGTTCGATCCTGTCTTGGTCCATATTTTTTTCTGTTGCTGATTATTTGTCATTTTTTCCGAGTGCTGTAAACATACCTCTTCCCCTGAATTGATTTACTAAAAGTAATCCTGGAGGGGAAATTACAAGGTAAAAGAGGCAGAGGCAGACCAAGACTAACATGGACGAGTAACATCAAAAGATGGACTAATCAGCCTATGACAACCTGCACCATCAAAGCGAGAGACAGAGCAGAATGGCGCTCCATGGTAGCCAACCTTCGTTGTGGAGACGGCACTCGATGATGATGAAAGGAGTGAAAGAAGCAACGTGTTTGAGAGAGAGATATATAAGGTAGGGGAGATAAGTCAGGATAAAGGAGTGAAAGAAAATTAGTGCCACACATAGAAAACAGATACAGATGAAGTCAAAAATTAATATATAATTTGACAGACAACCAAATTCTATATCTTTATTTTAACATATAGTCGAAGTAGTTCTACACATAGTAGAAGTAGCTCTACATATAGTTAAAGTAGTTCTACACATAGTAGAAGTAGCTCTACATATAGTTAAAGTAGTTCTACACGTAGTAGAAGTAGTTCTACATATAGTTAAAGTAGTTCTACACATAGTCGAAGTAGTTCTACATATAGTTAAAGAAGTTTTACACATAGTCGAAGTAGCTCTACATATAGTCAAAGTAGTTCTACACATAGTAGAAGTAGCTCTACATATAGTTAAAGTAGTTCTACACATAGTAGAAGTAGCTCTACATATAGTTAAAGTAGTTCTACATATAGTAGAAGTAGCTCTACATATAGTTAAAGTAGTTCTACACATAGTAGAATTAGTTCTAGTTAAAGTTGGAGTAGTTGTACATATAGTTCGAGTAGTTGTACATATAGTTGGAGTAGTTGTACATATAGTAGGAGTAGTTCTAGTTAAAGTTGGAGTATTTGTACATATAGTTGGAGTAGTTGTACATATAGTAGGAGTAGTTGTACATATAGTAGGAGTAGTTGTACATATAGTAGGAGTAGTTGTACATATAGTAGGAGTAGTTCTAGTTAAAGTTGGAGTATTTAACATATAGTTGGAGTAGTTGTACATATAGTAGGAGTAGTTGTACATATAGTAGGAGTAGTTTTATATCTAGTAGTAGTAGTTGTACATATAGTTGGAGTAGTTTACATATAGATGGAGTAGTTGTACATATAGATGGAGTAGTTGTAAATATAATTGGAGTAGTTCTAGTTAAAGTTGGAGTAGTTGCACATATAGTTGGAGTAGTTGTACATATAGTAGGAGTAGTTGTACATATAGTAGGAGTAGTTGTACATATAGTTGGAGTAGTTGTACATATAGTTGGAGTAGTTGTACATATAATAGGAGTAGTTCTAGTTAAAGTTGGAGTAGTTGTACATATAGTTGGAGTAGTTGTACATATAGTTGGAGTAGTTGTACATATAGTAGGAGTAGTTGTACATATAGTAGAAGAAGTTCTAGTTAAAGTTGGAGTAGTTGTACATATAGTTGGAGTAGTTGTACATATAGTAGGAGTAGTTCTAGTTAAAGTTGGAGTAGTTGTACATATAGCTGGAGTAGTTGTACATATAGTTGGAGTAGTTGTACATATAGTTGGAGTAGTTGTACATATAGTCGAAGTAGTTCTACATATAGTCGAAGTAATTCTACATATAGTTAAAGTAGTTCTAGTTAAAGTTGGAGTAGTTGTACATATAGTTCGAGTAATTGTACATACAGTTGGAGTAGTTGTACATATAGTTGGAGTAGTTGTACATATAATTGGAGTAGTTGTGCATATAGTTGTAGTAGTTGTACATATAGTAGGAGTAGTTCTACATATAGTTGAAATATTTATGCTATTAGTTAAATTCGTTTTAATTGTCGAAATACTGATCAAAGTGGCTCTTTCATTAACAATAATAGTGCAGTTAGATGTATTTGTCCTGTTAGATGCATAACTAACACTAGTAGTTAATGTTATATTAGTAATTAAATTAATTCTCATCATCACCATGTGTCATACCGTTTGGCGTAGGTGATCATGTCCCTCCACAATCTTCTATCTACAGTGCATCGTATCAGTTCTGTTGTTGACTGTTTTCCATGCCATGACACCAAGCTATCCAGCATTTTCTCTCTTTGTCGTCCGCGATCTCTCTTTCCTTTTATTTTGCCAGTTGTAACCAAGTATTCCAAATTTCCTCTTCTCATGATGTGCCCGAAAAAAATTTTGATTTATTCTTTCTGATGTTTTTTAAGAGCTCCCTTTTTGTGTTGGCCTCTTTGAGAACTTCCTCATTGGTCTTTTTAGCCGTCCAGGGAACTTTCAACATTCTTCTGAGAAATCCCATCTCTGTGGCCTGTAATCGTCTTTTCATTTGTTTGTCTATTGTCCTTGATTCGCTTCCATAGGTCAGAATTGGTTCTATATAGCACCGATGAACTCTCTTTCTCATTTTTATTGACATAGATTTGTTGCATAAGATATTTTTAATTTTCCGAAATGCTATTTTGGCCTGAGTTATTTTGCTTTTTATTTATGTGGTGCATCTGATGTTATTATTGTGCCCAAGTATTTGAAACGTTGCACTTGTTTCAGATTTGTCTCGTTTATTGTTATGCTGCATGATGGTGATGATTGTTTCTTCGATATAACTATTACTTCTGTTTTCTTACTATTCATACTGAGACCTTTCTTGTAGCTTTCTTTTACTATTATGTCTATAATTTCTTGTAGTTCGTTCTCTGTCTCTGCTATTAAGACTGTGTAAATTAATTCTAATTATTGAATATTTTAGAGATCGCGTATAATATAAGTTATTGTTGTAGTTGCTGTTGTTGTATTATGTTTATAGTATTTTAAATTTCAATTCTAATTTTGTATTAGCACTTATTGATGTAGTAATATTAACCGGTATAAGTTGATCAGAAGTGTGGAGATGCAACTAACACCTGCTGTTAAGAATGTCATTGCTCCATGTCTCTCTCTCTCTTATTCCTCTCTTTCCTCTTGCTTACTCATCTCTCTATTTTCGCTCATCAATAATCTACACTATGCTGCAGGGAGAAACCTTTCTAGACCCTGCTCAAGTCGGGTCTACAGATTACGTCTCTCCTCGACGAGCTGTGGAGACCACACTCTCTCAGACAAGTAATTTAAATTTTGAGGAAAAAATAACGCACATAAAATATATGCAATGTTTCTCTTGTGTGTCTGTGTTTGGGATTACGACACCCTGGTCACGATAATCAGTTAATAACAGGGTGAGCAAAATAAATGAAAATTGATGTCTTTTACACTAAATATAGAACAAATACAGACATTTATTTACATAATTATATTACAACTATCAAGTGTTCATTGTTTTGATAGTTTTACAAATATAACTTACTTTAATTACTTCCCTTTCCCCTGCTTATTTTGCATGATATCCTCGAGGGAAAATTGTTGCATTATTTCACTGACTTCTAGATCTATATTTGTTCCATAACCGTTGCTTCCATGTGTTAAGTCTTTCTAAAGAATACTGCTTTTTGTTTATTGTTTTGCAAATACATCATGCCATTTGGCTTTTCCCTTCTTAACAGCACTGGTGTTAGCAAAAGTCATTCCTTGATATCCTCATGTGTATATAAATATGCATGAAACGTAATTAGCAAAATACCAACGTTTTTATCAAGTGGGGTTACATAGGGTCTGTAACTTTCAGATAAAAACTTACGAATTGGTAACGCTGGAAAACAAAAATAATCTTCAATCTTTTGAGACAGAAGAGTTCTCCAAGTATCATGAGTGGACATTCAATCCAGCATGGGAGTGGTAATTATAATAGTGAAAACGAAAAATGGTCATTAAATATATTTGTGTTTTAAAACTCACATTGAAGACTATGTTAAATGGTTATAATGGCACAGAAAGAATAGTAATGTAAAAAATACATCCTGGAAAGCTAAACACGAAATGAGAAGTGAGACATATATACTTGATCAGTATGACCTTTCATTAGTTCTTTGGTAGGAGGGTAGGAGGAACTGATCCAGATTGGAGCACATAATATGTGTGTGTGTGTGAGTGTGTGTTTCTGTGTGCGTGCGTGTGTGAAGCTCGTGTTGAAGGTATGATGGATAGTTGTTAATAAAGATCGTATGTAAGATAGAGGTGGTTTGGGGGGGGGGAAGAGTGTTGATTAGATCGGCTAATGAGTAATGTTTATGATAAACTAAAGCGGGAGCTGTCACCCTTCGGATTTTAAATTACTTATAGTCGCGAGTTTTTCCGCCTGTTATAAAAGTATAGCCCCGCCGACAACCCGAAATGATGTGCATAAAATTACTTTTGGCAATGGTGATGGAAATATTGATGACTCAAGCGGTTCGATGATTTCTTAAGATATTTGCTTAAAAGGTTTGTGAATACAATTGTTTGTATTCTTCTTACATGACCCATCTACCGTAGTCTCCGACTTCTAAGTGTTGCCATGATGAATGGAGTGTGGTTCGTCGGAAAATATTAGAGTTGTTTACTTTGTCCGGCCATATAATGTTCATTTGCTAGTGAGGTAACGCATATAAACGCTGTTTAACCTAATATCAATCTCGACATAGGTAGTCCAAGTTTCTGATCCATATAAAAGTGTACTAAGATTCAACTTTGGAAAAGTAGAATCCTAGTCTGAGTGTTAACTTTGTGCTGACCCATGTTCTTTCTTTAAGTTTACCAAATGTCGAAGCTGTATTTTCGAATCGGGATTTTATCTCTTCCTCAAGTGAAATGGTGGGTGTGACCATGAATATGGTGCTACGTTTAGACATCTAGGCTTTGAAAAATAGCGGGTTAATGTGAAACCTCCTTTGAGTTGCCTCTCATAATAAACGGGGCAGGTGACGGTTGTTCTCTTCATGTCTCTCTCGACCATGTTCGTAACACATGTAACCACCACACGACCAACTGACCTAATGGAGGTTGTTCTCTTCATGTCTCTCTCGACCATGTTCGTAACACATGTAACCACCACACGACCAACTGACCTAATGGAGGTTGTTCTCTTCATGTCTCTCTCGACCATGTTCGTAACACATGTAACCACCACACGACCAACTGACCTAATGGAGGTTGTTCTCTTCATGTCTCTCTCGACCATGTTCGTAACACATGTAACCACCACACGACCAACTGTCCTAATGGAGGTTGTTCTCTTCATGTCTCCCTCGACCATGTTCGTAACACATGTAACCACCACACGACCAACTGTCCTAATGGAGGTTGGTCAATGAGACATATTTCTTGTAGCTGCTGCTGCTGAGATTGAAGGACACTAAGCTGCAATCTCATAACTCTGCAATAGCGCTGGACTTGAGGTGTAATGTCCCCGGACATTCGATTGTGAAGGGAAAATGAACGAGCTGCTAGCTTGGTTGGAACGGCTGCGTTGGATAGTAGACGCATTTAGGATTGTGCTTTACGCCAAGGGATGGGATGTCGTTTATTTCAAGGTAATGTGGATCACGTTCCCGGTAAGCCATCAGTAATTGGATAAACATTTGGTGAACCTGAAAAATCACAGTTGCTGTCCTTCATTAGAGCTTGATTTAAGTGGTAGTTGAAGCAATACTTCAGTCAAATTGTATTCCCAAGCACCGTATTTTGTGGGTCCTCACGACAGTTTCTGAACCAACTTTTACAACTGTTGTAGGTGGGTTGATAATATGTTTGATCAGAGAGACCCAAGTTGCAGCCGTCTTCGTCTGGCTCGCCAATGCTTCCTTCTCATAGCATCGTATGAACAATTTGGCAAGTTCAGTCTGGTGTTCGCGCACATCATGTCCCCTATCTCGACCTTTGCGGTAGACCAAAAGAGTAGAACAGTGTGGTGTCTATACCCTTAGTCGACTCACCTGTTACTTTTAAAACTGTAGGCGTTAAACAATAGCGGGTAAATGTCAAATCATTAGACAGTTGTCACCATCAGACCCGTGCTAGATTGGTCTTGCATTAGGTTCTCACGTATTGGTTGCGTACGGAGTCCACAGCTAATTGTTTCCCTCTTATTTTTCATCAAAGCTTGCCAGTCTCAAGTATATAGGAACTGTGAAGATCATAGCGATGGCCAAGAGACAATCAAATAAAAGACGATTAGAGGCCACAGAGATTGGATTTCTCAGAAGATTGTGAGAGTTCCCTGGACAGATAAGAAACTCCAAGGAAGAAATTCCCAAAGATGCCAACAAAAAAAAAAAGGAGCTGTTAATTAACAGCCTCAAGAAACAATAGACATTTTTCGGGTACAACCTGGAAAGAGGAAAATGTTAATACTAACATTCAAGTTTTATTAACAGCTATCCACCATACTTAAACACAAGCTTTAGAGACAGACTCCTATTCATACATACATAAACATGTGTGTGTGTATATATATATATATATTCTTTGCTCACGCCTGTATCTATTTCTCGTACTCTATGTTATCTGCTACAATCTGGGGCAGTTCCTACTACCCTCATACCAAAAAAAAAAAACAATGAAAGGTCATATGGGTTAAGTGTACATGTCTCACTAATGTGATATGCAAAGAAATCAAGACATCAAGAACTCGTAACAAACACTGATTGGCGCAGGCAACACAGATAGACCATGAGAAACACTCAAACGGACAGCATTCTGACACCAACCACTGGGCAGGCTGCATGATGATAAACATGGACATAACACTATCATTTTTGCAGGTTATAAATTATTTTGAATACATTACATAAATTCATCATAATCATCATGAGGTCACAATTTCCTTTGCAGAGCGATGCATTCTCTCACTTACTTTATTTTCATATTCAAGGTCTCTTTGATGTCACGAAATTACCTTTTTTTTTACTGCCCCTGAAATCACGCTATACATTATTGTTCTTTCCAGCCCGCTGTGTCTTTTCACGTGACCAAAGAACACACAATAGACTTTTAAAAAAAAGAAAGACATGCTTTCCTATACAATGTATCATATATTTCACTGAGGAATGAGTAGACCATGCCCATTGAGCCAGAAGAAGTCATTAAAATTTTACAGGAAAATGTCAAGTAGTTAATCAGCCAGAAAGTTATTTAATTAAAACGCAGCATTTGAAAAAAAGCACAAATTGCTGATGTCTGCTTCATGTTTTATGTGTCTAGCAACATCGCCTACATCCATTATTGATGTCGTTTCCATGTTAATCCTACCTCAATGATTGTTTAACATAAACACGTATGCTTTCACACAATGCTTTATTTTTTTTTTATTAAGACCAGCTATAATATATATATATATATATATATATATATATATATATATATATATATATATATATATATATATATATATATATATATATATATATTTTTTTTTTTTTTTTGGGTAATTCTCATGAAAGAAATTTGTATTTAAATAGTTTGGTTTTTACCATTTACACTTTAGCATACAACTTCAGTTTGTTGCTGCAGGACAGTATTATGCTAATGCCTTTATATGTATATATAATCATCATGTGCCATACCGGTTGACGTAGACTATCCTGTCCTTCCACAATTTTCTATCCACAGTAATTTGGTATCAATTCTATTGTTGACTGTTTTCCATGCTATGACATCAAGCTATCCAATATCTTCTCTCTTTGTCGTCTGTGTAATCTCTTTCCCTACGTTTTGTCAGTTGTAACCAAGTATTTTATCTAATGCGTCTCTTTTCATGATGTGCCTAAATTATGTTGATTTTTTTTTCTTACTGATGTTTCTTCGGAGCTCACTTTTTGTGGTGGCCTCTTTGAGAATATCCTAGTTGGTCTATTTAGCTGTTCTTGTAACTCTCAACATTTTTCTGAGAAATCCAGAAATCCCATCTCTGTGGCCTCTAATCGTCTTTATTTTCTGTGTCTACTTTTCAAGATTAATTTACATTGGTCAAAATTGGCTCTATATAGCACTGATTTACTCTTTCTCACTTTCATTTACATAAACGTGTTGCACCAGACGTTTTTTTCATTTTCCTAAATGCTGTTTTTGCCTGAGCTATTATGTTTTTTTTATTTGTGTGGTGCATTTTCCATCTGATGTTATTACAGTGTCAAATTATTGTACGTGTAACACTTGTTTCAGATTTGTCTCGTCTGTTTTTATGTTGCATGATGGTGATGATTGTTGCTTCGATATGATCATTACTTCTGTTCTTTTAGACTATTCCTTCTCTCTCTCTCTCTCTCTCTCTCTCTATATATATATATATATATATATATATATATATATATATACATATCTGTAAATATATGCATGCATATATGTAAAATATATGTACAACAATATTAAAATAGGTAAATGAATTTAAATATCTGGTAACAATGTTAACCTCAGATGGAAGATGTACAACAGAGATGAGATGCAGAATGACTGAGGCAAAAGCAGCTTTCCAAAAAATGAGGAAGATACTGTGCAATCCATTTTTGACAATAGAAACAAGAAAACGAGTTATTAAATGGTATGTAGAGCCAATCTTAACATATGGATGTAAATAATAGACAATAGGACAACAGACAAGAAAATCATTGGAGACTGTAGAAATATGGTTTCACTTTACAGAAGAATGTTGAGAATACCATGAACAGTTTAGAAGAGTTTGGAAAACGTTCTGAAAGAGGCCAAAGCAAAAAGAGAGCTAATTTCCAAAATTAGGAAGAAGAAATCATCAATTTTCGGTCATGCAATGAGAAAGGAAGAGCTGGAATATGTTGTAAAAGCTTGCAAAATTGAGGGACGAAGAGATACAGGGAAGCAAAGAGAAAAGATACCAGACAGCTTAAGAGAATGACTTGGCAGTAATTCAACAACAGATATGATAAATAACTGTCGAGATCGAAAGTTGTGGAGAGACATGATCACCTACGTTAGCAGGCATGGTACTTGATGATGATGATGTATGTAAAGACGTATGTTAAGTCGTGCTCTGGAGATAATGAGCCTGTGCTTTTACTTGATATCACTACCATCTCCTGACTCTGGAACTTTACATTTCTAAAGCTGCAGTTGAGACGATGAAAAGTATACACTAGGGAATGTGCCAACGAACATGTGGTCGTGACGCCAGTCCGCTTTTATTGCGCTGCCTCAACACTTTATTATATTAGACAAATACTGAACCACACTCGACGACCAGGCACGACAGAAGCTTTGATGGTTTGTCCTGTACGGAAAATTAATCAATGGTTTCTGACTCTTTCTACTGAATGACTCGCAAATATCTTGAGTGCAATGCGTCTTTAATTATTTCTGTTACTTAATAATAACAGGGTGTCGGATATGAATCTATGGTGTATGTAACAATTACGTTTACATTTTTTTCTGTAAGAGGGTTGTGGTGCAGCTTTTAACAGAGATGAGACTGGTCAACGACTCATAGCTGACTGCTTCAAATAGATCAGTGACAAGAACTATCCTGATCTTACTCCACCCCTTCGTGGTGTCCCTAGAAACAAACTAACTAATTCAGGTCTGGCCAATTAGCGAATGAGAGGAAAGGCAAATCGGTATTCAAAAATACCAAAGTGAAGACGGATGTGTTGGGACGTAAAGGGGCAAATAGCATAGCTTATTGTAAACGATATGACAATTAAACTATGCCCACCTAAACGCTCTTTGAAGGGAGGGGAGGAACGATTAAGAGGACTGAGATAAACATTTCTTTGGTCGTTAGGTGAACGGAAACATCAAAATACGACATGGAAGTGACAGAAACACAAGCGAATGAGTAAATTAAAAGATCATGTTATACGTGCATGTCAGTGAAGACTGAACATAAACCCTGCAGCTTTGGACAAATTAGCTGTAACCGCAATCTTTTTAAACACAGCCTATAGCTCCAGCTGAAAGTGGAAGCAGGCATATTGATAGTAAAGAGAATACACGAAAAGAAAAAAATAACATTTCTGGAGGCGCTGCAAAATCAATAGTCAACTATAACTGACGTAGGCTACTACTATAATACGTGCATTTTTCTTCTTCTTTAGCGGCCTGTTTGTTATGCTTAACTTCCTTGTCAATTGTGACGTTTCGCGAACTTTGAAGCTCAGAATACAATTGGAGGATGATACCCAGGAGTCATAGGGAGCCGCTATAGCTCAGTAGTTAGTGAACTGGACTACAAAGGACAAGGGGTAGGATTCGATCCCTACCGACAGCTTTCGGTTTCACCTAGCCTTAAATGGATACCGGATTTTTTCTGGGAAAGTAAAGCGGCACGGGCGTAATACCGACCACATTACTCCGAAAATCATGTGCCGAAGGTCTGTCATATTTATGGTTACTGACACCATATTCCCTATACGCCACTTGGCGTGACGGGGGCGCTTTATTTTTTTAATTTACTTACCCAGAAGTCATAACCCAGATGGGCCTGTCAATTCCCTGTCCTCCCTTTTTAGGTTTTTTTAGAGTAAGGAAGCTAATTGGCAGAAACAACTGGTTTCTTCTGATGATAAACTGATCTTTTGAAAAGTTAAACGGGCATTCATATTAATTAATGCCAAAACAAACAAGAGAGTAGGCGAATAATATTTTTTTCTGTCAGATAATCGCATCTTTCGCAGGAACTGGAGTCGTCAATCACCGGACACTGCAGGGCATGCTGAGGAGGGATCTGAGCACCTATAGACATGTTCGGAGTCCAGTTATGATCACCAGCAAATAACTCAATCTTTCTCAGGTCAAAGCGGCTTTTTTATTCCAGAGTCAACTGGGACATAATATCTTATGTTAAATATAGACCTGTTCACATAAAAGGAGCATTATCATATAAAGATGTGTTACATTTTTCTGCGGACAATTCCTCACTTATACATGTAATTATATTTCTGTATATGAAGGGTATTTCCGAAAACCAATGGAAACACTTTTCGAATATGATCAGGATATTTTCTCACAGATTGTAACACATTTACACTTCGACAAATTACACATTTTCTCACAGATTGTAACACATTTACACTTCGACAAATTACACATTTTCTCACAGATTGTAACACATTTACACTTCGACAAATTACACATTTTCTCACAGATTGTAACACAATTACACTTCGACAAATTACACATTTTCTCACAGATTGTAACACAATTACACTTCGACAAATTACACATTTTCTCACAGATTGTAACACATTTACACTTCGACAAATTACACATTTTCTCACAGATTGTAACACAATTACACTTCGACAAATTACACATTTTCTCACAGACTATAAGACAATTTCACTCCGACCAATTACACATTTTCTCACATACTCTAAAACAATTTCACCTCGACCAATAACACATTTTCTCACATACTCTAAAACAATTTCACCTCGACCAATCACACATTTTCTCACGTATTCTTAGAGAATTTCACTTCGGCCAGTTACACATTTTCTCACAGATTGTAACACAATTCCACCACGGCCATTGACACATTTTCACATAGATTCTAAGACAATTTCACTTCGACCATTGATACATTTCTCACAGAATATAAAACAATTTCACTTCGACTAATGACACATTTTCTCACAGATTCTTAGGCATTTTCACTCTCATCAATTAAACATTTTCTCACAGATTCTAAAACAATTTAACTCCCACCAATTACACATTTTCTCACAAATTCTAAAACAAATTCACTCCGACCAGTTACACATTTTCTCACACATTCTAAAACAATTTCACTCCGACCAATTACACATTTTCTCACAGATTCTAAAACAATTTCACTCCGACAAATTACACATTTTCTCACACATTCTAAAACAATTTCACTTCAACCAATTACACATTTTCTCACACATTCTAAAACAATTTCACTCCGACCAATTACACATTTTCTCACAGATTCTAAAACAATTTCACCTCGACCAATTACATATTTTCTAACAGACTCTAAAACAATTTCACTTCGACCAATTACACATTTTCTCACAGATTCTAAAACAATTTCATTCTGACCAATTACACATTTTCTCACAGATTCTAAAACAATTTCATTCTGACCAATTACACATTTTCTCACAGACTATAAGACAATTTCACTCCGACCAATTACACATTTTCTCACATACTCTAAAATAATTTCACCTTGACCAATAACACATTTTCTCACATACTCTAAAACAATTTCACCTTGACCAATCACACATTTTCTCACGTATTCTTAGAGAATTTCACTTCGGCCAGTTATACATTTTCTCACACATTCTGAGACAATTTCACTACAACCAATAACACATTTTCTCACACATTCTAAAACAATTTCACCGCGACCAATCACACATTTTCTCACATATTCTTAGAGAATTTCACTTCGGCCAATTACACATTTTCTCACAGATTCTAAAACAATTTCACTTCGACCAATTACACATTTTCTCACAGATTCTAAAACAATTTCACTTCGACCAATTACACATTTTCTCACAGATTCTAAAACAATTTCATTCTGACCAATTACACATTTTCTCACTCACAGATTCTAAAACAATTTCACTCCGACCAATTGCATATGACATTTTTAAACATGAACTATGAAGTCAATTGACACGATGTTTTAAAACAAAATGTACGCTTACTTGAACTGCATCGAGATGATGCTATTACTCCCAAGCCAGCTAAAGCATATTACACAAGAGTGCACCATTTTATCTACTACATTCTGAATAGCTTGTTACTGATACCTGACACTGTTACTGTTGATTTCTTGTTTTTTTGTCCTTCCAGGAAGACAAGAAACACATGCTTCTTCTTTCTTCTGTCATACTCTCAAAGTGGTTTAAAACATTCTTAAATTCTTATTAAAATTATCAATAATAACACTTCTGCATGTGTGATGTATAATTAACATACGTAATTCATGAACATACATGTAAACAACACGTTTTTTTTTTTTTTTAAAGAAAAACCAGAATTCTGAGTCCCCAATACTGTCAGTCCAATGCTTTCGTCCCAGCAATGTTCCTAATAATACATTTATATATTCTAAAAGAAAATACGTTTATGTTGTTTTTGCGACTTTCTGATCAATATATTTCTCAGAACAATTTGACTGCAATCTCGAGAAGAAAATTGCCGTGGGCAAACACGGCGAGTAAATCAGGAGTAATCGACACAGTTATCTGGAGTTTAAGTAGTCAGTTTAAGCAATGAGTAGTCAATTTAAACATTAAGTAGTCCATTTTTATATGTAATATTTTTAAGTGTGCACAATTGACTGTATGAAATTGCATGGGCGCACATAATTGCATCGAAATATATGACGAGATTATTTATAAAAGTCGAATAAACTTAAATATGGGTTATAAGTTGATGCAACTGAAAATTGTTCAGCTTAAACATATATTTTAATATCGTTACGCGTGTTTATTTTTGTTTGTTTACTTTGTTCATCTTGTGGTCACATCTAAATGCTTGTGGTAAACTTGACTGTTGTCTGGAGCTTCTAATTGGCTACACACAGCTTTGATTGCTACGTCAAAAATTATTAGTAACCTCTAACCATGTCTTCATTGTTTTTACTGCACAAATGCACTTTTTGAATGCTAGTGTTAGAGAAGTAACAATCAGAATATCGTGGAATGAGAAAGGAACACACATGTGAATTTTGTAAGAATTGAGAATTTTAAAAAAAGATTGGTTGATAAAAACAGTGAAATAAAATATTTTGGTCATGTAAAACAATACAATGACAAAGCTCCGGGGTTCACCCTGCCTCTAACAAATGGGTATCAGAGATTTTTCTGGGAAGTAAATGCGGCCTGGCGTGATACCGACAAACATCACCCAAAAAACGTGCCGTGGTCATAGAAATGTATGGTCACTAACCTCATATTCCCCATACGCCTAGCAAGGCAGGGGAGGGAACCTTTACTTTACTAAAAACATTGGGGGACTGGTTGGTCTCGAGGCAAGACGCCGGCCTAGAGACCGGCTGTGGGTTCAAATCCCGGCTGCACCAGTTGGGATTTTTATTTATTATTTCTCTCTGCGGCAACCACCTCTGGTCTTAACAGCGAGACCCGGCTTGAAACGTCATTTACTCATGGACTGAAAAAATATGAGTACCTCCGAAGTCGGAGTTATCTGCCTGTGCGGCGAGGGACCCCTGTGCACACGGCTGCCAGGGAAAAATGGATTAACACACAAAATTCAGTTCCTAGTCTCTAGGGAGGTAAAAGCTGGCGAAAGAAAAAAAAACGTTAACACAACACAATGGCCTAGAGAAAATAATTATAGAGGGCTCAGTTCTAGATAAACAAGAGAGAGAAAGATTTAGAAAAAAATATGTGTGCAAGGTATAACAGACGAACTGAGAATAATTGCAGCAGACGCTTGGTATTTCGCGCAGGTAAGAGAAAACGTCAGAGTAACTGAGACAAGTCACAGGAGTGGGAAACAGCTATATGATAATGCTATGTGCTGCTGGACGGTTTACTCTCTTTAGTTATGATGGTGTAGATCATTCTAGAATGGAAAATGTATCTGTTTGTTTTCCGACAACCTATTACTAACAGACTGGAATAGTAGAAGAGGTGAGATGCAGAATGGCTCAGGCAAAAGCAGCTTTCCAAAAAATGAGGAAGATACTATGCAATCCATTTTGACAATAGAAACAATAAGAAAGAACAAGTTCATAAATGCTATGTAGAGCCAGTCTTAACATATTGATGTGAATCATGGACAATAGGACAACAGACAAGAAAGTCACTGGATTCTGTAGAAATGTGGTTTTACAGAAGAATGTTGAGAATACCATGGACAGCTAAGAAGAGAAGTGAATATCTTCTGAAAGAGAGCCAAAACAAAAAGAGAAAGGTTATTTCCAATATTAGGAAGAAACAATCATCTTTTTTGACCATGTAATGAGAAGAGAACAGCTGGAATATATTGTAACAACTGGACAAATTGAGGGACGGAGAGATAGAGGGAAGCAAAGAGAAAAAATACGAGACAGCTTAAGAGAATGGCTTGGCAGAAGGTCAACAACAGAAATGATAAATAAATGTCGAGATTTAAAGTTGTGGAGAGACATGATCACCTACGCCAGCAAGCCCGGTACTTAAGTATAATATAATAGTCCTAAATGGTTAAGCACAGAAGCTCTTAGCACAGTATGATATAGTCTTATAATTGTTTTGTTTTTATTAAAGTAAATATTTCTACCCCAAGGCGTACGAGAAAGTGTTATTGACCATATTTTTCAATAATCAACTATGACATTTTATAAGTAATTCCTTTACCACGCCTTGTCGCACTAATTTCTTGGACAAATCCATTTATGGCGGGGTAAACATAGAAGCCATCTGTCGGTATCGAACCTGACCTCTTTTCCTCGGTTATAAATAGCAAGCAAGCTACTGAGGCCCAATCTCAGGATAGTATTACAGCTACAATTCTAGAAATGTATGACATTCAGAGTTCTTCACCATGACTCTACATACAACAAACTCTTTATTCAAAAACTTGGTATTCAATAGACGCTGTTTCAAATTGTGGTACAAACATAAATATGTCATTTCCAGCTCAATGAATTAATAGTTGTGTTTTAGGAGTTTAGTAGATTACAACTTATGGCAAGTAATATTTCAATGATGGATTAATATGACACCTTTTATTCTGCTAAATATTCACTTTATTTACGAGAAATGTTGTTACAATAAAAGATATAACTTCCATTAATCAACTTGACAAATAATCACTGTAAAATCATACAGAAGTTGATATATGAAATTGGCAAATGAGTAAAAGAGCTAAATCTCATAGACAAATTGTATTGAACATGTTCTCTGTTGCACTCATTACCATCAAGAGCCAAGTCATCTGCAGAATGTTGCACTCGTCTGGAGCAATCTCTGTTTCTAGCCAGACCTCTCACTTCTTCTCTCGTCATGTTTAATATCTCTGATGGATTGAAACCACCTACTTCTTGGTCTGCCCCTGTCTTGTCGCACTGGAACCACCCCTTCCACTATTGTTCTTTCCAGCCCGCTACGTCATTTAATGTCGCTAATTTCTGAAACTACAAATTTGGAATCCCAGTAACTCCGACAAGCTCCATTATTTATTGCCACGTTAGTTGTCAAAGCTTCGATTATTAAGTAATGTAACATAATGTTTGCTCTTGAATATTTAGCATTCATTTTACAAGTGGCTTTTGGAGGTGCAAAAAATCCTGTCAGCTCTTTAATTGTCCTACCAACATCACATCCCCCATACGACTAGCAAAACGTGGAAGGAACCTTTACTTCACTGCCATTATTTCCTATAAAGTGAAAACATGCATACATAGACAGGGATAACAGAAAATTACATAGACACTGACAGACGCGTGCACACACATATTACATATAGTTCAGTTCATTGTCTTAATATTAAAATGAAGTTTTCTCTGCAATCCTATTTTACTAAAATACTAAAATTTACAACATTTACGTCATGATCTCAATATACTATTCCTTGATTTTATTTCTTTCTAGCGTTCAATCGACCACTACTAAATCAATGAAAGATGTATCAATGTTGGCATATATGCGTTGTGTTGTGTTTTGCATTTAGGTTGTGATATGTGCGCATTTCGACCAAAGCATTCGACTTCCACAATATTATTTTTAGAAACTAGTTGCCTTCCCTCTTAGATCCTTACTCGCTTGGCCAGACTGTTAAGTATGCTTCAAAGAGCACCACTGGGAGGTGGATTATAGTCTGGAGCAATTTTGATGGTCACTGATCCTGACCCACGCCAATCAGAGGTAAGTCGCTGGCAGCTCTTTGCTCACTTATTGGCTCGTGACCTAGACCCGCTCTTCCATGATGAGTTAAGTCGCTGACAGCTCTTTGCTCACTTATTGGCTCGTGACCTAGATCCACTCTTCCATGATGAGTTAAGTCGCTGACAGCTCTTTGCTCACTTATTGGCTCGTGACCTAGACCCACTCTTCCATGATGAGTTAAGTCGCTGGCAGCTCTTTGCTCACTTATTGGCTCGTGACCTAGACCCACTCTTCCATGATGAGTTAAGTCGCTGGCAGCTCTTTGCTCACTTATTGGCTCGTGACCTAGACCCACTCTTCCATGATGAGTTAAGTCGCTGGCAGCTCTTTGCTCACTTATTGGCTCGTGACCTAGACCCACTCTTCCATGATGAGTTAAGTCGCTGGCAGCTCTTTGCTCACTTATTGGCTCGTGACCTAGACCCACTCTTCCATGATGAGTTAAGTCGCTGGCAGCTCTTTGCTCACTTATTGGCTCGTGACCTAGACCCACTCTTCCATGATGAGTTAAGTCGCTGACAGCTCTTTGCTCACTTATTGGCTCGTGACCTAGACCCACTCTTCCATGATGAGTTAAGTCGCTGACAGCTCTTTTCTCACTTATTGGCTCGTGACCTAGACCCACTCTTCCATGATGAGTTAAGTCGCTGACAGCTCTTTGCTCACTTATTGGCTCGTGACCTAGACCCACTCTTCCATGATGAGTTAAGTCGCTGACAGCTCTTTGCTCACTTATTGGCTCGTGACCTAGACCCACTCTTCCATGATGAGTTAAGTCGCTGACAGCTCTTTGCTCACTTATTGGCTCGTGACCTAGACCCACTCTTCCATGATGAGTTAAGTCGCTGACAGCTCTTTGCTCACTTATTGGCTCGTGACCTAGACCCACTCTTCCATGATGAGTTAAGTCGCTGACAGCTCTTTGCTCACTTATTGGCTCGTGACCTAGACCCACTCTTCCATGATGAGTTAAGTCACTGACAGCTCTTTGCTCACTTATTGGCTCGTGACCTAGACCCACTCTTCCATGATTTTAGAAAATGTACAATTGTTTACATTATTGTGGAATGTGACATATGAGAAAATGTAAACTTTCTGGTAAAATTAATTTTGTACTAGTGATAATTTAGCGAATTAATTCGTATGTGAAGGACCATTTTAAAAATATGAACTATTTGACACTTTCTGAAGTGAAATATTCAATCTGCAACGCCATCACAATGTGGGCTATAGCTTCCTCCAATCAAAATATTTGTTTGCAGATTACGTTTCTGAAATGACTGAATGAGCAAGACAATTTTTAAAAAAATTTCTTCTTCCTCTTTCCTTCCTCATTTGCCTTTCAGCGTCGAGGGGTGATATAATTTGCGGTCTTATGCTCTTCTGTTCGCCGCCGCTGCTGTTATGTTTTCTAGTACTTTAATATTCCATCCATCCATCTTTTTCGTGGTCGACCATTGGATCTGGTATTCTCACAACAACAAGTACGAATTGATTAAATAAATGTTCTTCTTAAAAAGTTTAGGAGAACATGATTGAACAAGGAATGGTACCGGAAGTTTATTAACTAAATCAAGTAAGTTAGGTTTTGCTTAGGTTTTGAACCCAAGCCACACACCAAGACCATCTTCAAGGCTACATATAAGGCCACATGTATTGCAAGTCAATCTAGTGGCACGTGACATGCGTAAACATACTGAGCCGCGGTAAAGCGAACCATAGAGACAATTTTGTTCATAAAATAAATATAATGTTATGGTCACATCTAAACAGAATGTTTCTCTGGCCGTAATGTCGGATCAGTTCTTCACCGTCAACCTGTAACAATGCATTGACTATTTATTATTGTTATTCCAAACAGCAATAGACAAGCATGAACTGAATTTAGCGTTCATTTCCCCCTGCAAATATGAAAAACCCAGGTTTATTTATAGAGCGTTCATCTTGCTATTTATTAAAGCAATAATATATATCGTGAGTTGTTTCCCCTTTTTGAGGGACGTCTATAAACACGATTTAAATGAAACATTTTAAGATTGATTTATATGAAGACAACAGTAATTTGTTATCTTTCTTTGAAATTACCTGAGAGGACTTCAGATTGACATTCTGGCTATTTCTGCGTAGAACTATTACATTTCTTTCGTTTTTTTTTTTTTAAATTACATCATTTCCTAAATACATTTTCACCAAGGAAAAAGGAAAAGAAAAAAATATATTACACACAGTGTCTCCCGGGCGTTCAAACCACACTTCAGCAGAAGGAATCTTTGATCACCCTTGGCGCATTTTTTTTGGGGGGGGGGTTCTATATCAACGGTTCTTGAATAGAAGGCTGGGGGAAATGGATAAGTGTTGGCAATGAATCTTAGATGTTGGACCTCAGAGATGTGAGTCATTCACTTGACCAGGAAACTGACAGAGTGCGTGAGAATGAGGGTCAGTTGCACAATTTCGCGAATTTAGAAACGATTGGTGGATTGCATGTCACGTGATATCATTATTGTGTGCCATGCCTGTTAGCGCCGATTAATATTGACATTTCCCGTTTCCCGCTTTATAATAACATTTGCTTTTGCTGTAAATTATCGTTCGTGGCTTGAAGTTAGTTCTTTTGTAACTTCCCTATTTCATTTCCCATGTCTTCTCTGTTTCATTTTCCATGTCTCATCCTGAAATTGCGGAATAGCGTGGGCTTAATAGTTTTCATTATACACAATATCTAGTAATTAATTGCGTTTGGTCTAATTTCTGGTGTGTTGAAGAAAATGTGTATAATAATAATAATAATAATTTATCAGGATTTGTTGTTATCTATCAAAAGTTTTTTTTTTTTTTTTTTTTTTTTTTTAGGCGGTTGGCTTACCACGGCAACAGCCGGGGTTCGTACCCTGGCGAGGACACCTGGGTTTTACTAATTCCCTAAAACTTAGTACCTCTGAAGTCGGAGTAAATCTGCCTGCATGGCGAGGGGCATCCTGTAATGGGATAAAACAGACTTTACACGCAAAATTCAGTCCCACAAAATTGAGTGGGTGGGACTTCGTCAGAGGTCAAAGCTGACGAAAGCGAACGAACGAACGAAAAGTTTATTTAATGGACTACGATACTGTAGTAAAATTTACCGCATCAAAACAAAATTCTTAAAAATGTATTAGTTTGCGGTATTCAAACATTAACCCCGCACCACCACCACCACTTTCCTGTACCTTCCTAATTACTTCTTCCCATGTCCCATGCGTCTTGAATTTGTTTCTATTGAGGTGGGACTTTTTTTGAAAAAAATGTCCCATTTTCTGAGATCTATCCTACAATACAAAATTCACCACATTTCAACAAATTGGTTGTTAATCATTTTTTTCCCCTTTCAATTAAACAACCCTTTGTGACTCCGGAAACTCAGCGTATAACACTTTGAGGTAGCGAAACGTACAGACAAATTTACGACATCATTCTGAATAGACAAAATAACATGTTCGGTCCAAACAGTCAATTTCGGGTCATAAATCAACCTGAGACAGGAAATCCCAGTTCCCTATTTGTCTAATTGGTAAACACATAGACGTGTGTCAAAAGCTCAAAGAAAGTATTGTATTTAGTGCTCCTAATGTTACAATTAAGTGGTAGCATTTTGTACTACTGAATATAACGAAGCGCACAATTGGTAGGTATCGTAATTATGGGTTAAAAGTTTTTCCCCCAAATATTTGAATGTATATCTTATATTTTTCTTCTATATTTAATATTAAATAGCTGTCTCTTTAAATCTAATATATTATTTATTAGAGCTAATTTCCAATATTAGGAAGAAACAATCATCATTTTTTGGACATGTAATGAGAAGAGAACAAATGGAATATTTTGTCATCATCATCATCATCATCAAGTACCGGGCCTGCTGGCCTAGGTGATCGTGAAGAGAGGTGATCTCTCCACAACTTTCGATCTCAGCAGCTATTTATCATTTCTGTTGTTCACCTTCTGCTAAGCCATTCTCTTAAGCTGTCTGTTATTTTTTTCTCTTTCCTTCCCTCTATCTCTTCGTCCCTCAATTTTTCCAGTTGTTACAATATATTCCAGTTGTTCTCTTCTCATTTCATGCCATGCTATTTATAGTTCTTCTCCTCTAGTCCCTTATGAGACACTTCGGTGTTCTCCTCTATACCTTTTTTTTTCTGTGCTCCTTACCCCTCATTTGTTGTTATTGTACCCCACTCTCAGACATCTGACTCTTACCGCCTTTTGAACACCTGTTAGTCTACCATTCGATTCTTTCTCCTTTGTGCTTGCACACTGACTCCTGTGTGAACTCCTCTGGTTCTGTGTGCATTTGCGCACATTTCTGCACGTTTCTCTACGTTCACGTCAGCCGCACTTGGTTGCTATTTCCTTTTGTTTTGCCAGGATAGTTATTTTTGTTTTCTTTAACCCATTTCGATTGTTTTTGTTTTGGTTGTTCCGTTATTAGTTTTTTGTGTGTGTTTTTTTGTTTGTTCCTGATGAAGGCCTATTGGGCCGAAACGTTGTTTAGACTGTGTCGTCCACTAATCACGTAAAGCTTCCTACATCCCATTTTTTTTTCATCATCATCAAGTACCGGGCCTACTGGCGTAGGTGATCATGTTTCTCCACAACTTTCGATCTCGACAGTTATTTATCATTTTTGTTGTTGCCCTTCTACCAAGACATTTTCTTAAGCTGTCTAGTATTTTCTCTTTTTGCTTCCGTCAATCTCTTAGTCCCTCAATTTTTCCAGTTGTTACAATATATTCCAGTTTCTCTCTTCTCATTACATGGCCAAAAAATGATGATTGTTTCTTCCTTGTATTGGAAATTAGCTCTCTTTTTGCTTTGGCCTCTTTCAGAACATTTTCATTACTCTTCTTAGCTACCCATGGTTCTCAACATTCTTCAGTAAAACCACATTTCTAAAGACTCCAGTGATTTTCTTGTCTGATGTCCTATTGTCCATGATTCACATCCATATGTTAGGACTGGCTCTACATAATATTTATGAACTTGTTCTTTCTTATTGTTTCTATTGTCAAAAATGGATTGCATAGTATCTTCCTCATTTGTTGGAAAGCTGCTTTTGCCTGAGCCATTCTGCAACTCACCTCTTTTGTACATCTTCCTTCTAAGGTTAACAAAGTTCCCAAATATTTACATTCATTTACCTGTTTTAATATTGTTCCACTTGTCTTTATTTTGCAGTGAGGTGATGTCTTTTTCTTTGTTGTTACCATTACCTCTGTCTTTTTGCTATTAAGGCTGAGTCCTTCATTTTTGTTTTCTTTCACTGTAATGTCCAATATTTCTTATAACTCATTTTCACTCTTAGCGATTAAGACTGTATCATCAGCATACCTTAGATTATTTATATTATGACCTCCAATTGTTATTCCAGGCATGGCCCTTATGAATCTTAAAATAATCTCACTATAAATATTAAACAAATCTAGTGACAGCACACAACCTTGTCTAACACTATGTTTTATTAATTGAAACACTCCCAGTTGGTTTCCAGTTCTTATGGCCGCTGTTTGTTGCCAGTACATGTTCTTTATTATCCTTAGATCTTTGCTGTCTACGTTTATGCTTTCTAAAATGTTGATTATTTCTGGGTGCTTTACTTTGTCAAATGCCTTGGTGTAATCTATGAAACATAGGTATAGATCTGTTTTCATCACTATGGCTCTTTCTACTAAAGATCTTATGATATAAATGGCATTGCTTGTTCCTTTATCTCTAACAAAACCACACTGTTCATCGCTAACTTCTGAACTGATTATGTTTCGCACTCTTCGCATGATGATTCTTAGTAATATCTTAGTCATGTGACTCCTAAGGCTTATTGTGCGATGATCATCGCATTCAATCGCACCTGATTTCTTTGGTAGGGCTATGAATATTGATTTGAGCATGTCGTCTGGTATATATCAGCTTTTGTAGATATCATTCAATATTTTTGTTATTATTGCTATTCCAAAATCATCCATGGCTTCAATCTCTTATTTAGTTATATTATCTGGTCCAGTAGCTTTGCCTGCTTTCATATTGCGCAGGGCGTCTTCCACTTCTTCTCTGAGTATTTCTGGTCCTTCTCCATTATCCTTAATATTTACTTCCGTTCGTTCATCATTATAAAGATGTTTAATGTATTCTGTCCATCGTTCCCTTATGTTTTCTTGATCAATCAACAGTTCTCCTTCCTTTGATCTTAGACATCCATTTTTTTATTGCGTTTTTCTTCCTGTTAATTCCTCACTTTGTTTGTATATAGCTTTAGCATCTCCTTTTTGTTACAATTCAATCTCTTTGCATCTCTCGTTTTGCCATGCTTCTTTTGCTTCATTGCATTTTACTACAATTTCTTTATTTAATCTCTTATACTCATCTTTATTTTCTTTATTTCTTCCTCTTGTATCCATTAGCTGCAAAATGTCGTCTGTCATCCATTTCATTCTTGAATTTGTGGTATGAACTCTTTTGATGTTTGTTGCATTGATTCTTTTAACATTTCCCACTGTTCATCAATGCTTTGTATCTTCTCTATTGCATTGTACCGGTTCTGAATTGTGATTTTTATATTTGTCTTGCAGTTTCTTGTCTGATTTTAGTAAATAAAAATGTTACTTGATGTTAAATGAGGCTCGTTTTGTTGTTTTTAATTTTACTCTAAGCTTTCCCACAACTGGTACATGATCACTATTGCAATCTGCCCCTGGTCTAGTTTTCACACACACCAGACTGTTTCTAAATCTATTGCTTTTCATTATATAATTAATTTGGTAACGTGCGTTGTACTCTGGGCTTTTCCATGTCCACAGACGTCTTGGATGTTGCTTAAACCAGGCGTTTCCTATCATCATGTTGTGTGTTCTTGCCCAGTCAATAAGTTTATCACCTCTTTCATTCCTCTCGCCTGAGCCATAATGGCTAACTACTTCCTCAACTCTTTCCTTTCCTACTTTTGCATTAAAATCCCCTAGAACTATGGTGTTTTCATGTGGTTTGCATTTATGAAGTGCCTCATTTAACTCATTGTAAAATTTATCTAGCAGCTCTATCTAGAATAGGTATGGCAAAAAGTAATTTTAATGCCATGAAAAATATACTAACAACAAAACAAATATCAACAGGGCTGAAACTAAGAATGGCAAAATGTTACATCTTCTCAATATTCCTGTATGGTGCAGAAACATGGACATTAGACAAGAAAACAGAACAGAAAATTGAAGCCTTTGAAATGTGGATTTATAGAAGAATAGGTAGAATTGGATGGAAACAAAAAATAACAAACGATAAAGTTTTAAAACAACTGAAAATAAAAAGAGAACTACTAAATACAATTAAGACAAGACAAATGACATTTTTGGGGCATGTTAAAAGACACAACAGCCTACTAAAGTAATATTGGAAGGAAAAATACAAGGTAAAAGAGGCAGAGGCAGACCAAGACTAACATGGACGTGTAACATCAAAAGATGGTCAAGTCAATCTATGACAGCCTGCACCTTCAAAGCAAGAAACAGAGTAGGATGGCGATCCATGGGAGCCAACCTTCGTTGCGGAGAAGGCACACGATGATGATGATGAAAATTTATCAATTGTTTCCTCTAGACTGTCTGCTGTTGGTACATAAACTTGTATAAGATTTATGTCTATTGGCTTTCCATTCAATTTCACTAAAAAGACTTAGATATTGTATGTCAGATATTGGGTAAAAGTCTTTCACTGTTCTTGTTCTTTCTGCATCCAAGATGATACGTACTCCTCTTTGGTGTTCAGTACCTCCAGAATAGATTATTTTATGTTTATCAGAATACATCTCTCCTGATCTGGAGTATCTCACTTCGCAAAGTCCCAGTAATTGTAAACCCATTCTTTTCATTTCTTGTATGATGTTTTCTAGTTTAACCTTCTGCATGAGTGTTCTCACATTCCAAGTACCTATCTTTAGAGTTTCTTTTATCTTTATTTTGCTTACAGTAGATTGATAATGATCAGGTATCACCTGTAGCACATGAAGTCCTCTACCGAACAAGGGTTTTCCATTGGAATCCGTCTTAATGTTGTTGTCGTTATTTTTGTTGTGCCGATTCATGGTTGAACAAAGAAGTTACGACGGTGGTTTTCTGTTGCCTTCCGTTGGTTTTTTCACGGTTGACTCCGCTAGCCTTTGACTAAAAAGATTCACCCACAAGGCAGTGAGGTTGTTTTACTTCGGGGTACCATCTCTTAGCCTTTTAATCCCGAACTTACCTGCAAGGCAGCAGTGCAGCCACAGGTTGTACTGTTTACTGCATACAGTAGCAGGTAGAATTACCCGGAATAAATTGTAACAACTGGGAAAATTGAGAAACGAAGAGAAAGAGGGAAGCAAAGAGAAAAAAATATCAGACAACTTAAGAGAATGGCTCGGCAGGTCAACAACAGAAATGATAAATAACTGTCGAGATCGAAAGTTGTGGAGAAACATGATTACCTACGCCAGCAGACTCGGTACTTGATGATGATGACGTTATTTGCTCTTATTTGTTCACTATTTGAGTCTTAACTGTTACATTGTTTTCAATAACAGAGTGTTAACCACCTTTTCAATATCCAAAATGTAACCATTTTTTTCTTTTCCCGTATTGACATAGCAGCAGGTTACAAAGACCACTTCGAAGCCAACACATCAAATCAGAGGAGACCAACCAGCTTCTATTTGCGGACGATCAGGCACTAATACATGGATAAATAGAAAACCTACTAGAACACTTAAATAGACTCAACAGCACAGGCACAAAATACAACACGAAAATCAACATAAACAAAACAGAAGTAATAAATATCGCTAAAAATAGAAACAGAATATCAACATAAATATAGACAGCAGATGACTAAAACATGTAGAGGAATTTAACCACCTAGGAAGTCTAGTGACAAACGACAATTCACAAACAGCAGAGGTTAGCCTCAAGATGCAACAAAGCTTGTCAAATCATTGGACAGCTATCACCACTATTGCCCAACAAGGAATAACTCTAGAGGTAGAACGGGCACTTTACAATACAATCTTCATCCCAACTTTGTGCCAATGCCAGTCCTGGACCCTAGATGCAAGAACAATAAGTAAAATAACCTCTACTGAGATGAAATATCGAGAGATAATAAGATTAGAAAGTAAGAACTTGGAATAAAGGCTAGGAACAACCCCCGCCATAGAATATATAAAGAAAAATGGTTTGGCTGCGTGATAAGAAAGAAAGATCAAAACAACACAAGCAGCCAAACCATTTTTCTTTATTCAAGATGGATTGACGGAATATTAGAAAGACAAGGAAACATAACAGCAGTAGAGACAAGAACTAGAGCAAAAAACCGAAAATAAAACTGCCCACGACGCTGAAAGACATATTAGGAAAGAAAAAAAAAGAAGAAGATTGAAATGTTAACTATCTACCTTTTCCATATTTAGTTGTTAACTGGGTTTTTTTTATATTTGAATGTTAAAGATGTATTTGTTTTCTCACCATTTTAGTGTTAATGTGTTTTCGATATATGGACATTAACTATCTGCCTTTTTCAATATTTGAATATTAACTATCTGTCTTTTCAATATTTGTATATTAACTATCTGTCTTTTCAATATTTATATATTAACTATCTGTCTTTTCAATATTTGTATATTAACTATCTGTCTTTTCAATATTTGTATATTAACTATCTGTCTTTTCAATATTTGTATATTAACTATCTGTCTTTTCAATATTTGATCGTTGACTATGTATCTTTTCAATATTTCGACGGCAACTATCCGCCTTTTCAATATTTGAATATTAACTATTCGTCTTTTCAAAATTTAATGTTCACTATCTGTATTTTAAATATTTTGTTAGTTAACTATCGTTTTTTCACTATTTCAATGTTAACTATCTGTATTTTCAATATTTGAACGATAGCAATACGTCTTTTCAATATAATAAACATAACATTGGCCATTTTTTTACAACTTTCTTTCTGTCCTTCTGGTATCTCCTGTTTTCTCTCCTTCAAACGTCCTTGTTGTTTATTCTCGTGTATAATGATTTATTGGATCACATTAAACTTACATTTCTAATAAATACTAAAAGTGAATAGGACTAAATTACGAAGTGGACTTACAATGCCTGATTATTTCTTTGATAACCTACTTCATCTATTATTCATTTCTCAACTTCACTCCCTTTCTTTCGTTCCGCGTTATTTTCCTCCCGTCATGTGAGCAATTTCTTCCTCTATTCTGCATTTTCTTACCAAAAAATCCTTTCTTAATAAAATATTACTAAAAGTTACACAATCCCATAACAAATTATAATATTGTAAGCAGATTAACAACAAACATACAGCATCTTGTGTGAGAAATATAAAATAAGAATTAAAGCAAATGCTTCTCTCTTCCCACCATCGTCCGTTTATTATCAACTTGACATGATACGCTACTCCATCATCGTCCGTTTATTATTAGCTCGACATGGTACGCTACTCCACCATCGTCCGTTTATTATTAATTCGACATGGTACGCTACTCCATCATCGTTCGTTTATTATTAATTCGACAAGGTACGCTTCTCCATCATCGTCCGTTTATTATTAATTCGACATGGTACACTACTCCATCATCGTCCGTTTATTATTAATTCGACATGGTACGCTACTCCATCATCGTCCGTTTATTATTAATTCGACATGGTACGCTACTCCATCATCGTCCGTTTATTATTAACTATACATGGTACGTTACTCCATCATCGTCGGTTTATTATTAGCTCGACATGGTACGCTACTCCATCATCGTCGGTTTATTATCAGCTCGACATGGTACACTACTCCAACAACCTGGAATCTACTGTCCCATCTGAATAATGAACAGCAAATCGTGCTTACAGCAAAAATGATCTATTTACGCAGTTAAGTTGCGGATAATAAAGGATAAGAAAGAGAATTGAATAAGCCGTGTGTCTACAGACTATAGAGCTCAGTGGTAATGTTTGTATTACGTGCTATTCACTTTTAGTTCGGCTTGGAGGATGGAATCCGTGCTGATTTAACATCTTTGTATGAGGTTTTCACGATCTGCACTCGCAGAATGTTGGTTCTGGAAAGGATATTTGAAAAGACGGTGCCAAATCGGGACATATTTTGCGACGTGCAAAACACTTGTCTTTCTATTTGCCTACCAACAATGTAAACACTGGATCTACACAGAGAGAGAGAGAGAGAGAGAGATAATTCAGTGAGGTCTTTCGGAGAAGATGGTATATTTGGAACAAGAATAATAATGAATTCTTTTCGTTGAGTATGCATCAAGCAATTTAGTCATGTTTATGTTAGTCCCATTTATGTATCATCATCATGTGCCATACCAGTTGGCGATCATGTCCTTCCATAATCTTCTATCCACAGTGCGTCCTATTAAATCTGTTGTTGACTATTTTCCATGTCAGGACATGAAGATATCCAGTATCTTCTCTCTTTGTCGTCGGCATATTTCTCTTTCGCTCCATTTTGCCAGTTGTAACCAAGTATTCTAACTTTCCTCTTCTCATGGTGTGTCCGAATAATGTTGATTATTTCTTTCTGATGTTTCTTAGAAGCTCCCTTTTTGTGTTGGCCTCTTTGTGAATTTCCTCATTGGTCTTTTTAGCTGTCCAGGGAACTATCAACACTCTTCTGAGAAATCCCATCTCTGTGTCCTCTAATCGGCTTTTCCTTTGGTTGTCTGCTATTCATGATTGGCTTTCATAGGTCAGAATTGGTTCTCTATAGCACCGATGAACTCTCTTTCATACTTCTATTTACATAGACGTGTTGCATAAGACGTTTTTCATTTTCTGAAATTCTATTTGGTCTGAGCTACTCTACTGTTTATTTCTGTGGTGCATATGCCATCTGATGTTATTAATGTGCCCAAGCATATGATGCGTTGCACTTGTTTCAGATTTGTTCTGTTCATTTTTATTCTGCATGATGGTAATGATTGTTTCTTCGATATAATCATTACATCTGTTTTCTTACTATTCATACTAACACCTTTCTTGCTGCTTAATTTTACTATTACGTCTATAATTTCATGTAGTTCATATCTGTATATATATATCAGATAGTAATTAGCATTTACTTGTTTCAATTGTCAGTTATCTTATCTTTTATATTATAGTATCTTGTTTTATCTCAACATCCTACTATGTGAAATTACATGTTAATCGCCGAAATATGTTCATCTACCAACATCTCATAACCGCTCAAATCGCATTCTTAGCAAATCTAGTGACGTGAGATCACTGATATAAAATGATGTGCGAAAATAGTTTTCTATTCTGAACAAAACGTGTGGCACTGACAGATAGACGCACGCCGAGCTTTTGCTAAATTGTATATCAATCTGACTTTAATACTCCATGAGCCCAGAATTTATATATCATCATCATCATCATCAAGTACCGGGCCTACTGGCGTAGGTGATCATGTCTCTTCACAACTATCGATCTCGACAGTTCTTTATCATTTCTGTTGTTGACCTTCTGCCAAGCAATTCTCTTAAAAAAAAAAAAGTAAAGTACCCCCGTCACGCCATGTGGCGTATAGGGAATATGGTGTTAGTGACCATATATTTTGTAGACCTTCGGCACATGATTTTTGGGGTAATGTGGTCAGTATTACGCCCGTGCTACTTTACTTTCCCATAAAAAATCCGGTACCCATTGAAGGCTGGGTGAAACCGGAAGCCGTCGGTTGGGATCGAACCCCTACCTCTTGTCCTTTGTAGTCCAGTTCACAAACCACTGAGCCATCGCGGCTCCCTTTTGTATAACATAGATAACACATTTCCAGGTCGTTTTTCTTTTTAAAAAACATAATTCTCGGTACTCGTTTAAGGCTGTATGAAAATGAAGCTTGTGGGCGGGGAATGAAGTTGAGCTCTGTTCCCCAAAGAAGAATAAGGGAGGCTATTTAAATAAATATCTGGACGATTAATATGCATATGCATACACGTTTAATATCAAACTTCAAGAAACTATAACATCGCCTGTCATTATTATCATTGTTGTGCATGTTTTTAAGGTGGTTACACCTTAACGCAACTATATTTATATTGTTGGCATTAAACGAACTTAATCAGGGGCGTAATATGTATTGCCGGTACCTTGGGTAAGACAACAATTACGTCCCCTGAACGGATTTTTAAATATATTATTACTGCTTGTTTTTATTCTAGCTTTTGAAATGTTGCGCTATTTAAGTATCTTGCGCCCAGTACAACCGCCCTTTCAGGCCCCTCAACTCCCCACACGCACCTATGCCACTGAATCGTACTGTTGCATTATATTACTACTTAACTTTATATTGCTACCTAGATTTACTCATTAAACCTCCATAATTTATTGCTTTTTGCATCATCATAATAACTATTTAAGATGAAGACTTTACACTGACCAACATGTACCAGCAATCGAGTAAACAACAATCTATTGATTTGGAGTAGATGACTAAAATATGTTACAATCTAATACCTGATCTAGAACTGTAGCCCTGAAAATCAAATTTCCGGGAAAGTTTGGACTAAGAATCTTACCCGTTTCCAAGTATTTAAAGAGAGATGTGTCATTTTTAAAAAAATCGTACTTCGTGCCCTCGTTTATAACGAAGCCGTAATATAAAAATGTTGATTTAGAAAATAACCAGGAATTAGGAAATGGAAATCCTAATGAAATAGAACTCGCAGAGTTCCTGTCCTTGAGGACCAGATATCCGTCCGGATAGCTATTGTCAAAAACGGCTTTTGTTCAATGGAGCAACCATTTTGATTAGCAGTGAGAATCGATCCATACTGACTAACAAGCGCTCCATTCCCATCTGTTTGTGCGACCCATTTCAGATATGAATTCAGTACCTCTGTTGGGTTCACAACTGGTACAAGTCAGACACTGAATTTAACAATTTTGTTACAGTGTTTGTATAAAACTGAAATAAACAAAAGAATATGACTGAAAAACGGTAATGTTAATGTCATGAAAAATATACTTTCATCAAAACAAATAACGCCAGAGCTACAACTAAGAATAACAAAACAGTATATGTTCTCAACATTCCTTAATGGTGCAGAAACATTGACATTGGACAAAAAAAACATAATATAAAGTTTAAGCCTTGTAAATGTGGATTTATAGTAGAATAGAAAGAATTGAATGGAAAGAAAAGAAAACAAACGATGAAGTCTTAAAACAAATAAAAATTAAAAAAAAAAACTACTAAACACAATTCAAACAAAACAATATAATTTTCGGGACATGTTAAAAGACACAACAGCTTATTAAAAATAAGCTTATAAAGGAAAATATAAGATAATAGAGGCAGAGGCAGACCAAGATTAACGTGGACGAGTAACATCAAAAGATAGACAAGTCAGCTTAGGACAAACTGCACCTTTAAAGCAAGAGACAGAGCGGAATGGCGCTCCATGGTAGCCAACCTTTGATTTGGAGACGGCACTCAATGATGATGAATGGTGTTGTCACTGTGTTTATTTTAGAGTTTATTATTTTTACAAGCATATGAAATCATGAAAATGGATTATACATCACCTCTCGTATACTTTCTACATCTTACTGTGATCACATCTTGATGTTTACCCCGTCAGAGAAATGCCTGTGATAAAATTGAATGTGTTAATGGAACTCAATTGGCTGACTACATACTGCTTTTATTGCAACGTTAACCCTTTCAGGCAGAGATTCTTTCTCATCTGAACAAATATGACAAAGTCGTGTCTTTTTATTCTAGAATATTACTATTTATTCTTCTACTATTAACTATTATTTCTATATATACAACTACCACTTCTACTACCACCACCACCACCATTACTACTACTACTACAACTACTACTACTACTACTACTACTACTACTACTACTACTGCTACTACTACTAGTAGTAGTACCAAGCCAAGCCGTGCTCTGCCGCAGTGTACTATACTCTCCAGCACTCTGCTATTTATTACAACACAATACAATACAGTATAATACAATGCAATGATATGTTATAGCGTTTTATGCCGTACTGTAGCGAACCGTGCTGTGCTGTACTATACTTTGATACGCTACGCTATGCTATGCTACGCTATACTGTAGTGTGTTATACTATCTTGTAACTTCAGGTCAATACGGTGGATAGGCGACAGGGAACCATTGAGTGAGTCACTGTATGAAAAATGTTCCTTGTTGCAGTTTCCTCATATTCCAAGTCCGACTTGCTACAGACGCTACTGAGTAGTGCTCTGAGCACACCGTGAGATGTCTGATTCATCCTGATGATGTTTCTAAATTCAGATTGCTTACGATGAATGACGATATCGTATCACGAAAATTCAGGTGCGTTCTATTGGTGCGGAAAAGCCTTATGTCTTATGATGTGTGCTGTATCTGCTACGATGAAGCCAGTAACTGCCTTTCTTTGTTTGGATATTCGATGAGATGTTAATTCGGATGATTCCACTAGTACGGGCGGTTGAGCAATTATGGATTTCCAATCGTTTGCAGTGATATAACCTTCGAATAACCATAATTGCTTTGTGCTGCGCTACAATACTACTACCACTACTACCACGACGGCTTTTATCTTTCTGGGTACAGAAGAGATTTTGGTTATGGATATTTGGTTATGGAAGGCCCCGGTATCACTGCAAACGAATTAAAATCCACAGAAGAGATAAAAAATACCATTAGCTGATGTTTTTTTTACATACTTTAGAAGTTCATTGTTAAGAGATATTTGAAGCATTCATTTTTCATCAATTTATTTACACATCTATCACATTTTACACGTCACGCATTCACACATTTATATTAACTTTAGTTTCTCCATCACATAGTTTGTTTCATTTGTTGTTCACAACTTGGACGAGAAACATAAGCACAATCCGTTAAGAGATTGAAGTTACAACCAGACATAATACTACCTTCACCGTACTAATCGATTTGAAAGTTGAATTTGATTCTGGATAAATGAGCAACAAACCACTAAGCCAACCAGGTAGGATGCCCTGATCAGTGAGTTGCGACAGCAGAAACTCCAAGCAAAAATAATAAGTAGCGAAAGGGAGCGTAGGGGTTTGGTGGTCAAGTGACTCCCGCCAACTCTGTACTACCTATAAATGCAGCTAGGTCTGAATGTAGTCTTTTAGAAGAACGATGAAACTGCGAGAAGGCGTGTTGTTGGCTCTGGAATATTCTTAACCAGTAGCAGATTAGACGCTGTAGCAGTAGCAGAATCTATGATACAAGACAGGAAGAAATAATATTGTGCTAGCAGAAATATCAAGCAATAATCCAAAGATTACATGTAGCTTTTCTAACAAAATTCAAGTCAACGGAAGTTACTTTTATTTGCATATCTTTAACAGCAGGTCGCATAGTTAATGATGTTTTAATGCTGCAACAAAGGTCGTGAGAAATATTGATTTTCGAATAGCAAGGTATAACAATGAACAGTTCATATTCGTCATCTCCAGTATGTAGGATCGAAACTGTGAAAAAATAGTGTCAATTATGTTTCGCTGAAACCAATACCTACACTAAATGAAAGAAAAAAAAATTGTCAAAATAATTAGATTTGGTTATCTGAAATATTTAATTTATATTACCAGTATAACTTTTGTATGACAACAAAAGTAGTGGGAGATGTGGCTAGAGACATTATTTCAGACGGGCTGTGGTGAATACAACATTCTGTAAATGACATGCGACCTAATGACCATGATGATGATATAACTTTTGGGTGAAAACGTCCTCAACAATAGATAGAAATTGTTCAAAATGCATCCATTTGTCGATGATTAGCAGCTATAAGGGCATTTGATTTCTAGAAGAATGTTTGAAATATCATTAACAGCAAAGATATGAATCGGAAAGGAATAGCAGAAAACAAAATGAAAATAACAATAGTATTTAAATCGTTTATTTCATAACACAATTAATAAAGTTATGAATATAATTTTACAACAGTAAATAATCAGGCAAATAATAATATAATAAAATAATAAAATAATTTGGTATAGAATGGAACGAATTCAAAACAAACGAGGAAATTAGAGAAATCGCCAATCAACCACTAATATCTTCAGTAATAAAGAAAAGACGATGGTCATACGTTGGACATGTGATGAGAAGAGATAATAATCGAATAGCAAAGCAAGCCCTCATATGGGAAACAACAGGTAAAAGAAAAAGAGGAAGACCCAGGGAGACACTGAGAAGAACATTGATGAGAGAGGCAAGAGCAGCAGGAATCGGCTCCCTCAATGAGATAGAACTGCTTGCACAGAACAGAGACAGATGGCGAGATTTGATAAAATATCTTTAAAAGAAAACTGCTAGAACAAAAATTCATATAGGTGAAGGTGTATCTTGGTCTACGCCCTATGGGCCGGTTACGGCTCGAAAGGTCAATAGATAGATAGAAATAATCAGGCAGTCAAAAGAATTCGGGGAACACATAAAAGGAGAAACAATCTGAGACACAATAGAAAAGAGGTTAACAAACAAATCAAAGTTATTGGGCTATAGCATGGACGATGATCACAATTTCCTGTAAACTGCAGGAAAACGCAACGATTATCGCCGTTTTCATGTTATGAAAATAAGAAGAGAAAGTAAACGAATCATTTCAGCACTTGCGTAGATAAATATCCTGCCATAGATAAACTATGCATACGATTTCACATACAACTCATCAATAAATGTGTGCACACTTACGAAGTGTTACAAGGACCTTATAGTTGAAGAATCACCGAGGTTCATCAATGAATCAATTAAAGAATCAATGGTCATCGTATATCCCTAGACCAGCCTTACGCTAATCTTACGGACTGTTGTTTGATGTGCGACGGGGATAATCTGACGACTAACTGTGTGTTTATATGTTCGGAATTGAAGTCAACAACGATGGCCTAACATCATCAAGCGCTATACATTTTTTAAAATGTGACGATCATCATTTTCAAGAAGATGTGAACTTCTGGTATATGGTGGATAGGGGGCGGGAACAATTGAAGGCTCTGCATGAAAAGTGTTTCTTGTTTCAGTTTCCTCATAATCAAAGTCCGGCGTGTTGCAGGAGCTACTGAGTTAAGTGCTCTGTGCACACCGTGAGCTGTCTGTCTCATCCGTTTTGATCATGTTTCGATATTCCAATTGTTTACGATGAATGATGATATCGTATGACAGGGAACAGTTGGCTGTGTTCACTTTCTGCGCGGTTTCGCCTAATATCTTTTGGCGTGTGCTGAGACTGCTCCGATGGAGTACTACAGCTAACTTTCTTTATTTGGGATATGAGATATTAATTCGGATGATTCCACTGGCACGGGCGGTTGAGCAATTATGAATTTTAATTCGTTTGCAGTGATACCGGGGCCTTCCATAAACCAAATTACCAAATCACTGAGTTTCCAAATGCCTTTTTTAGGAGTGCGGAGGTAGTAGAGGGAGGGGGTTTGTTTTTGGTCAGAGACGATTTCTAGATTAGGCCAGCTTCTGAATATGGGTACCCGAGATTTAATTTTTCTTTCTCATAAAAAGTGGTCATAGAAAATGTTGATCATTATCAACATACTCATACTATCCATATGCCTTACTGCATGTAGAGAATCTTATCTTTACTTCACTTTATTTTACTTTACTTTGTGTTCTTTCACCGATGTGTGATATCAGCTTTACTTTACTTTACTTTGTTTTTACTTTACTTTACTTTACTTTACTTTGTTTTTACTTTACTTTACTTTACTTTACTTTGTTTTTACTTTACTTTACTTTACTTTACTTTGTTTTTACTTTACTTTACTTTACTTTACTTTACTTTACTTTACTTTACTTTACTTTACTTTACTTTGTTTTACTTTACTTTACTTTACTTTACTTTACTTTACTTTACTTTACTTTGTGTTTTACCGATGTGTGATATCAGATTTACTTTACTTTACTTTGCTTTTACTTTACTTTACTTTACTTTATTTTGTGTTCTTTCACCGATGTGTGATATCAGAAACTCGTGCAGCTGAGTGACGGCGAATGAAATAGTAAATGGAGATTAACTCTATATCTCGCAAATGGAGATACTTCTTTAACTTTCGCATTAATGTTGTTGTTGCGTTCGCCAGCTTTCAACTCTGACGAAGTCCCTAGAGACTAGGAACTGAATTTTGCGTGTTAATCCAATCACGACTCTCGCATTGTAAATGAGGATTATCTCTATTACTCGCAAATGGGAATTACCTCTTTAACTCTAAAATGGGTATGAAGTTTTAAACTTCAAAATAATTGTGACGCTAGGGCAGAACAGGTTGGCCTGAAAATCTTAACTCCATCATTCATCATTACCGTTTCTGTTGACATAGATGATCATGTCTCTACTCAACTTTGCATCATTTCAGCTGTTTATAGATTCGTTGTTAACTTTTGACTTGAAATTGTAACAAGTTATGAATATCTGTGATATGTAGTAACTAACAGTATGACTGGCAGAAAGAGATAGAAAAAAAAAATTAGCAACAGCAACATAAAAATCAAAAGTCATGAAGAACATGCGGAACAATACCAACAAGGCAGCAAAATTAAAATTACTGACAACATGTATCTTCCTGATAGCAACATATGGTTGTGAATAATGGATAATCTCGCAAACAACAAGGAAGAATATTGATTCATTCGAAACAAAATGCTATATACAAATCTTTAAGATTACTTGGGTAGTGAAAAACAGATAATGAATACATATTTACAAATGTAAACATTAAAAAGAACTGACTTATAAACACCATTCTAGAAATGAGATTGAAATACTGTAACCACGTCAAAAGGCGCAGCGGGCTGGAAAGAACATCTATCTATCTATCTTTCGATCGCCTGAAATATTATCTATATCTGCAGTGTCGTTTCCTGTATAAATTTTACTGGCTTTTGTAATTCTTGCAGTGACCCATGTAGTTGTGCTGGAAAGAACAATAATGAAAGGCATGGTTCCTAGACGGTGTATAAGGGGCAGACCAAGACGAAGGTGATTTCAAGACATCAAGGAGACCTTGAACATGATAACAGAAGAAGTAGAAGATCATGCTAGAGCCAGAGATTCTGTCAGACGAGTTATGGCGTATGCAACGTTCTGCAAAGGACACGCAACCTGATGATGAAGAATTACTTCAACATTAACCACTACATAAAATATAAAATAGTTACCGTTGCTATATTCACAGTACATAAACAATATAAATAAACTATTAATGCGTAATATATTGTGGAAAATAACGAACGCTTGTAAATAATCAAATTAGTTCTATTTTAGTTGTTAAACTATTCTTAAATGTGTTTTTTTTTTGGGGGGGAGGGGGGCTGGTTGGTCTCGAGGCAAGATGCCGGACTCTGGACAGAGAGGTTGTGGGTTCAAATCCCGACTCCCCCAGTTGGGATTTTTATCAATGGTTTCTCTCTGCGGCGACCACCCCTGGTCTCAGCAGCGAGGCCCGGCTTGAAACGTCAATTACTCATCGACGGAAAAAAATATGAGTACCTCCGAAGACGAAGTTATTTGCCTGTGTGGTGAGGGACCCTGTGCACACGGCTGCCAGGGAAAAATGGATTAACACGCAGAATTCAGTTCCTAGACTCTAGGGACTTCGTCAGAGGTTAAAGTTGGCGTACGAAAAAAGAAAAAAAATTGTTTGTTTTTTTTAAATTAATTTTACTTGTGAAACTAAACTCTGTGATTTTGTAGCGGACTGTGGTAAATGCAACGTTCTGCAAAGGACATCCGACCTGATATTGTTGACTTCCTACCAAAGCATACTCTTAAAGTGCTTCATATATTTTCTCTCTTATACCCTCTCTCTCTCTTTTCCCCTCAGTTCAGTTGTTCCTCTCACACAGCATTTCATTTAATCAACGTCTTTCAGAAACAGACAGTTTGCATGTGCTTCGAGAAATGCTGGGATGGGCAGTGGAGCGGATGTGGGGATGCTTCGACTGCAAGGAAACTGATTCTATAAATAGAATGGAATAACAAGGCCAAAGAAATGATGATTGTTTTTTTCCTGATCTTGGAAATCAGTTGTCGTTTCTTTTCATTTGGCCACTTCTAGAGCATTCTCATTAATCTGTTTCAGCGGTCCGTGGTATTGTCATCATTCTTCTGTGAAACCAAATATTTCTGTGGGGAATAAGTTTATTTTCTTATTTTTTTCGATTCTCATGGATTAAGATCCATATAATTGTGAACTACTCAATGTATTTTAACTAAAATTTCTTTATAATTTCTTGCTAAACTTTGTCAAAACATAATCAAGTTAAAGAAAGAATTCCGCATGACATGAAAGATGCCGTTATGAGCTGTAATAATATTTGAATACAACACTTTCAGGAATTCTGTTCCGGAGTTTAAGAGTTAACATTGAAAGACAGCCACAAAAGACCTGCCTCGTGTCTTGTATTTAAGCTACAATTTGTGTTGCCAGTTTGTAATTTCCGGATCCGTGTTTTATTGACCTTTTTAATGTTCCGTTAATGCACTATGCTCATAAATTTCATTTGTAGTGTCAGGTTGGAGTTTGGTTCAAGTAATGCGCCTTACAATAGTAACAGCTCAATCTAGAGTGTGGAAATTAGCACCATGGAAGAATGATAAAATGCGGAAGAGGTGTCTGAAAGAATAAGAAAAAAAAAAGAGATTGATAGAGCGATTAAAGAAGGATGCAGACGGAAAAAGATTAAGACAAAATATGCTAATGTGAAAGAAATGAAGATATTTAAACTAAACAAAACGTAAGATAACAAGCTAGATAGATAAATAGATAAAATGATATAGATAGATAGATAGATAGATAGATAGATAGATTAGATAGATAGATAGATAGATAGATAGATAGATAGATAGATAGATAGATAGATAGATAGATAGATAGATAGATAGATAGATAGATAGATAGATAGATAGATAGATAGATAGATAGATAGATAGATAGATAGATAGATAGATAGATAGATAGATAGATAGATAGATAGATTAGATAGGTAGGTAGGTAGGTAGGTAGGTAGGTAGGTAGGTAGGTAGGTAGGTAGGCAGGTAGGCAGGTAGGCAGGTAGGCAGGTAGGCAGGCAGGCAGGCAGGCAGGCAGGCAGGCAGGCAGGCAGGCAGGCAGGCAGGTAGGTAGGTAGGTAGGTAGGTAGGTAGGTAGGTAGGTAGGTAGGTAGGTAGGTAGAATTAATTTACAATAGTGTATGATTTACACCTATGTATATGTGAATACCACAAAGCAGATTGTAAACAAAGCAAACGCAGTATAATTTAACGTATAACAAAATTATTAAACGTCAAAATATACTTAAGTTCATGAAACATTAAACGCACAATACCAGGAATGGCAGAAAAATAGCAACGGAAATAGGCTTCCTGTTAGAGAAGAGCTGTTTTATCATAGAATGACCGCCTTACATCCTTTTACCTACCCCCCCCACCCCCTTTCATGTTACCTTATCTCTTTTCCATCCACCCAAATCCCAAAATACACAGAGGGTTGGATCATTCCTTGGTACTAACTCGCTTCACAATCCCTCTACCCCAACCTTACTCTCTTAATTTTCTTAATATTTTTTTTTTATTTCGCACTTTTATATTTCACACCGTTTACTATTTTACTACCTGTTACCGGATATTTGGTGGCGGCTCAGTGTTTTGTCTGCTCGTCTCCTAATCAGAAGGGTTCGGGTTGAATCCCCAGAAGTGGGATATTTTTTTTCGGACTGACAAGGATTCGGGGTTCACCTAGCCTCTAAAAATGGGTATCAGAGATTTTTCTTGGAAGCAAAATCGGTTTAACGGGATACCGACCACATCACTATCAAATGTGTCCTGACCATTGAAAAAATATGCTCACCAGCACCATATTCCCCATACGTCTTGCAAGGTATGAAACTTTACTTGTTTTTCATTGCACTTCCTTGCTTCTACTTGTTTTTATTGGACCTTCCTTACTTCTTCTTGTTTTTCATTGGACCTTCCTTACTTCTACATGTTTTCATTTTACCTTCCTTACTTCTACTTGTTTTTCGTTTTACCTTCCTTACTTCTACTTGTTTGTCATTGGACCTTCCTTACTTCTACTTGTTTGTCATTGGACCTTCCTTACTTCTACTTGTTTGTCATTGGACCTTCCTTACTTCTTCTTGTTTTTCATTGGACCTTCCTTACTTCTACATGTTTTCATTTTACCTTCCTTACTTCTACATGTTTTCTTTGGACCTTCCTTACTGCTACATGTTTTCATTTTACCTTCCTTACTTCTACTTGTTTTTCATTGGACCTTCCTTACTTCTACTTGTTTTTCATTGGACCTTCCTTAATTCTACTTGTTTTTCATAGGACCTTCCTTACTTCTACTTGTTTTTCTTTGGACCTTACTTACTTCTACTTGTTTTCAGATACTCGCCTATTTCCATCATTCTGATTTATTTTCTAATCAATTGGTATTTGGCTAGAAAATCGCAAATTCGTGCCCTACAAACACACATGGTATGGTATATATGGTATAAATGGTATATATGGTATATATGGTATATATGGTATATATGGTATATATGGCATCATAAAAAATGGAGGAAGTGAACACACTTGGTGATTAACACAGAAGTAAGTCTATACAATTGATAGAAACATTATCGTTTTCATTGTACTCAAGAACACATCGACTGGGGAATCCGCTATACTCTAATTCAATGAAACTATATTTAATTTCCGAGTAATGCAGTCGCAACAATTCACAAGTCAATATCACACGACACAGAGCAAATAGCCATTTGAGATAACTTGAGATAACACATATTTCCCATGAATAAGTTATCTTCAAAATAATTATCTGCACATATGCAGATCATCATTATTAATAACAAAATTTATTTTAAAGAAATCCGCTTAATAAGTTGCGAGCTTCGCGCGTAAAAATTGCATTAAATTAATTTATTACACGTTAATAAATGTTGTTCTACTTCTTTAATTAATTGTTATTCCTGATAATTTAAAGTATATATTTATGATAACAACTTCTCTGTTATTATATAAATTTGTGTGCGTTCATTTTAAATTAATGTAAATGTGGTATTTTGAGATAAACTTTGAACAACATTGATAACACTACAACACAATTAATCATTTTACTGTAAATATGTTACTATCAATTATGATATATTATTATTATTAGATTTGGAAAGAAGAAAAGAATAGCCACGATCATATAACCTGTCAAGCATGTCGTACGTAAGAAGAGATGAAGGTGGTTTTAGGAACAAAGCTCTTCGCCGGTGCTATGGAGTTCGTGCGTCTGTGCTGGAAACATGTTCAGCGTGTTCACTAGTGTGTGGCGGGTGTAGCTAGAAGGAGATGTGAGAACTGTGGTGCAGTCCGTTGCGCAATTAAGATGAAATTGAACTAGCAATTAATTTCATTTGTGCAAAAAAATGTAATTTTGCTTTGAGAAATTGGGATCTGCCAGACTAATCTTTGCCCGTGCACAAATTGATTATTACAACTAGAGAAAGCAGGAAGCGTGTTGCAGCTGCCAGCGTTGTCTCAAAGACTGAGTGATACAAGATGGGATAAAGGGAAGAGTTGAATGCTAAATTTGGCTCACATTTTCTCGGTGACTGGGTCGTCTAGAGGTAAGATGAAAGTCTTAGATGAAGTGGGGATTTCTTTCATCGCATCCTGAAATAGGAACCAGAGGGTTAAAAAAAAAGGTTGACCTAGAGGAACACTAAGAAGAACACCGAAGTGAGAGGCAACAACAACAAGGATTAGTTCTCTCGCCGAAATTGAACAACTCGCTCAGAAAATAAACGTGTGGCGAGATACAATGTGAATACTGTGCAAAGTCTGATGCTTGATGACACTGATTGTCAGACACGGAGTCTAAAATGTATACCCTTTGTGTCGTCTTCGGCTGGAAATGACAATAGACAGACAGACAGGCAGATCCTCATCGCAGCAGTGGTTTTTTCCTGGTTTTATCTTCCCCGAGTTTCTGGCTGGTGATGGTCAAGAGTTGATCTTTGAATATTCTTTCCATTAAAAATGGTAAAGATGATCCCATAGCAATTGTCGTTGGTAATGACGTTTTAATAACTGCTTTGTACTAAGTTTGAAGGGATGGGCCAATCAGTTTCCCCTCCTCGATATTTTTCAAGCACATAAGAAATATCTGGTACCCATAATAAGGCTGGACGAACTCCGGGAGCCTTTTAAGTCGGGAAAAAAGTGCCTCAACTGCCGTATGAACCTTCAGCCATAAGATCGGTAGGTGAGAGCACTACCGTAACGTCAAGTAGCTCTCTGTATTTTTTTTTTCGTTCGCCAGCTTTTACTTCTGACGAAGTCCCTAGATGCTAGGAACTGAATGTTGCGTGTTAATCCATTTTTCCCTGGTAGCCATGTGCACAGGGGTCCATCGCCGCACAGGCAGATAACTCCGACTTCGGAGGTACTCACATTTTTTTTCCGTCGATGAGTAATTGACGTTTCAAGCCGGGCGTCGCTGCTGAGGCCAGGGGTGGTTGCCGCAGAGAGAAATCATAAATAAAAAAAAATCCCAACCAGTGCAGCCGAGATTTGAACCCACAACCTCTCTGTCTCGAAGCGGCGTCTTGCCTCGAGACAAACCAGTTCCCCAGCTCTCTGTATGAGAATACATTATTGTAATAAAAGTATGAGAATATATTATTGTAATAAAATTATGAGAATACATTATTGTAATAAAAGTATGAGAATACATTATTGTAATAAAAGTATGAGAATACATTATTGTAATAAAAGTATGAGAATACATTATTGTAATAAAAATATGAGAATACATTACTGTAATAAAATTTATGAGAATACATTATTGTAATAAAAGTATGAGAATATATTATTTTAATAAAAGTATGAGAATACATTATTGTAATAAAAGTATGATACACATTTATTCATCCAAAACTTAGCTCTTTATTTGATTGGTTTGTTGTCAATGTATACGTCACAAACCGAGTTAGGAGCACGCGGTTTGCGCTCATCAACACCATCTGCTTGAGCTGATTACTCGCAATTCATTAATGTGAAAAAAAATGTACGTGCCTAGTCTCGTGACCGCGTGGTGTTGGTGTGCATAAAGAATGTGCTACAAATTATACTTCCGGGAATGTGGTCTGCCAAACAAAGCAACTAGGGAGTAGTTCAACAGGAAATACTATCTGAATCAAAATCTACTATCATCTAGTTTCCTATCAGAGTAGTATCTTTTAACTGTCGTTTCAAATGTTTCACGTTGATTTCTTGTGTTACGTGACTCAACGAGTGCATTCTGCAAAGATTCCTTGATGTCATAATTTCACTATTTTTAGATCGTCCCTCCTAATAACTATACTTTCCATTATGCCTCTTTCAATGCGATTTCTCCACTTGATGTATCCAAATAATGTCGATTTTTTTTTTTTTTGGTTATCCTGAAATACATTTGTTGGTTTTCTCGTAAAAAATGATATTTTTTTATTATGTTCTAATTACATTTGTATATGTAGATACTATATTATGAATAAACAACGATAAATGCGAAACAAAAGTGTTATTGGTTATTGGTTATGGAAGGCCTCGGTATCACAGCAAACGAATTAAAATCCATAATTGCTCAACCGCCCGTGCCAGTGGAATCATCCGAATTACTAACTCATCTCCCAAACAAAGAAAGGTAACTGTAGTCCCCATTGTAGCAGTCTCAGCACACGCCAAAAAACATAAGGCGAAACCGCGCAGAAAGTGAACACAGACATCTGTTCCCCGTCATACGATTTCATCATTTATCGTAAACAAGCGGGATCTCGAAGCAGGATCAAAACGGATGAGACACACAGCTCACGGTGTGCACAGAGCACTTAACTCAGTAGCTCCTGCAACAAGCCGGACTTGGAATATGAGGAAACTGCAAGAAGGAGCACTTTTCAGACATAGCCTTCAATGGTTCCTGCCGCCTATCCACCATATACCATGGGAGTTTACGTCCTCCCGAAAATGGTGATCGTCGTAGCACTTGATGATGTTAGGCCATCATTGATGACTCCAATTCCAAACATATAGACACACAGTGGTGGTAAATTATCATTTCCAATCCAACAGAAGCCACATGACCTGTAGTTAGTAAAAACACAATTGATGATGTTCTCCGCTCCCTTCTTGTAGCTGCCGCCACACGATTCTGATGTCTCATTAACTTGGCCATCATTCAAGAACAATGTCAGATGAACATTCCATAAATATGGCTTTGCTGATGAAGTGCTTGGTGCAACAGTTGTATCAATCATACTGGAGGCTCCTGGTCTGTGGTCATTAATATAACAGACGACACATTATGTTGTTATATTCAGAATTTCTTTCTGGGGTGTAAATATGTTGCACACACATGGAGAGTGGTTTGTGGTCACAGTAATCCCATTGAAGGCAATTCTAGGGTAGCATGGCATAGCTGTTTCAGAACAGCACAATCCTGTGATGTTTTCTGTGTTCGCTATAAAGCTGCTCCTGCTACCCAATCCTGACCAATTATAGGTGTGGACATTATTCACTTGCAATGACAAAACTGCTTTGTTTACATCATAAACCTCTGGAAGCGAATCATTTATGGGACTAATAGTACAATTTATTCTTCCATCGGGGATATCTTCATTGAGTCCAAAAAAAAAAAAAAAACTTTGGTTAAAAAGCACATATGAGGAAGAGTGAAATTATTGAGTTGTTCTTTACCTGACCTCTATCTTCCATCTAAAGTAAACATCGTTTACTGGTATTTTACATTGCTCTGTTTACAACTGACCCATTTAGTTTTATTGCATATTTATAAGAGTTTTGTTTTCTTTGCTTCGACCATTACGTTTGTTCATTTGCTACCCATTTTTTTTTTTTGTATCACTGAAATGTCAAACATTTTCTGTAATTCGTTTTAACTCTAGGCAGTTCAGTCTGAGTCATCGGCATATCCTAATGAGCTAATAAGTTGATAACTTTATCGACTGTTTAAATTGTCATGAATTTTGATTATAATATTGAGACTTGATTATAACAGCGCATGACTTGACAGCGGCTAACGGCTCATATTTGACTTGCTGGTGTCGGTGTCAGCGAGAGAGACAGAGACAGCTAAGATTCTATTCTGTATTCAATAAAAGCAGCTACAAGAAACGGCATTATCCCAATTACCAGAACTAACACAAAAGAACATTAGTGACACCTGCAGAGTATCTTTGAATGCGTTCTTCTAATCAGCAACGAAATCAACTTCCCATTTACATTTCATCGCAAATGAAACAACAAATGTTTGGTACACTTTGACTTGGCACATAGCCAGCCCATCTTAGATATATTTGGAAACGAATTGTATTTATTCATGTTTTATCGGAAACTGAGCATCTGTTTGGTACCATGTTCACCCATCCGATTTCCGCAGGCATAGCTTGTGGACATTTGGCTACTCATATTAGATATCAATTTATTGCATTTCAAAGATAAAGACCAGGCTACAACTGTTGTTCCTCGCTATTACTATCTTCCCAGATCATCGTAACAGAAACCAATATTGTTCTCAGGTCGAGCGGGTAGCGTCAACCTCAAAATGAATCAACGTTCACTTAATTATTAGGCTAACTACTGAGGCACTTTGATCAAAGTAGTTAAAGGCTGAGAACCTTCGAACCTATGAACTTGAGAACCTATGAACCTTCAAACCTATGAACCTATGAACTTAAGAACTTATGTTTATTGGTCTCTATGAAGCAGAGACTAGGATATTAAGATTGATGATGGACGGCAGAAATGAGTCCTTCGATTCTGGATGCACAGACAATTAATGCACTGCAAGTGTCATGATAAACAGCATACACATATTTTTCTTGCGTTTTTATTTCACCTCTGAAAACGTCCATAAAGACCAATATGTATTATAAGTGTTCTTTTTAGTGTTTCTTTGGGTTTTCATCTTTTCAGAGAAATACCAAATACATTAAACAAAATAAGCTGTCTACCTAATTATGTGATTCTTCTTTCTTTTTACTTCCTCGTGTATCTTTTAGCGTGGAGGGGAGATATCATTAACAGTCTTTTGCCCTTCTGTTGGTCACTGCTGCTGTTATGTTTCCTAGTGTTTCTAATATTCCATCAATCAATCTTTTTCGTGGTCGGCCCTTGGGTCTGGTGTTCTCACAACGTTTATTGAAAGCTCGTTGTGTTGTGTTTTGATATTTCTGCCTTATCATATTGACAAACCATTGTATCTGCTTTTTTATATGTACTCTATGGCGGGAAATACTCCGAGCTTTTTTTCTCATTTCTTAATTTCTGATCTTATCTCTCAGGCTGTTTCCTGTCATTCGTCTAACACACTTAAACTCAGTAAATGTTAGTTTTCATATTGCTCTTGCATCTAGGGTCCAGGATTGACACTGATAGCACGACGTTGGGATGAAGACTGTATTGTAGAGTGTCCGTGATTCTGTGATTGAAAGGGGAAAAGGGATAACGTCATGTCGATGCAAGTCTCATACTTTACCTTACCTTTATCATGCTAAGGTTGATACTAGTAGGCCTGGAAGAAGACAGAATAAAGGTCAAGAGGACGATAACGCTATTTGTAGGAAATTAGTATCCAGATATTGACAACTTGCATCAGTTGCCTGTTCGTGTGTCAACAGAGGAATAGAGAGACAGTACCGGAGACATTGATTCAACTGTCAATACATGGACAGAATCTGACGTGATGATAATTATTCTACTGCCAATATCAACCTCTTATTTTATTTACGTTCATGTAATGACCTCCCGGTGGTGTGGTTACCAGATTTCTAAACATGTTTACCCAACTTTACATTTTAAATGAAGCTCAATGCTTTCGATCGCCAGAACGGTCAGCGCTCTTCTGCCTTATTCTGATCCGTCATTGATCGCTTGTCGCATATTTACAATGGGGAATTGGCTGTCACTATGTGGTGGCTGAAATCTTTTATTCTGGTTGAAATGTTTACCTACAGCCCTGCAGCGCCATTAAAGATAACAACCGTGCGTTTCAGACATTGAATGTTTATTTGGCACACTCAAGTAATCCGATAATTGATACAATTACATTATGATTACATTGAAATGCGCCACTTCATGTATCTTGTCTGTTTGTTTCTATCTTAGAATTTATCAACATTTCCCGTTTTCTTCGTAATCAGCTTGGTCTTTAATCAGAGAACAGAGTATTGCTGTTGCACGGTAAACAGAACAGACAGAGAAAACGAACATTCTAATTGATAATTGTTCTTGTTTCCCGTCTTCACTATAATTTTTGAACGCGTGATTAGCACAAGAGATTTGTGTCAAATGACACGGGGAAAGAAGGGAATGTGAAAGGCCTGAAGCATGCTGTGAAGTAGTACCAATTCGCTTGTTTTAATGTTGATTTATATTTTTAATCAGAGACGGGTAAACACAAATGTGAAAGGTGTTCACAGAAGCTACCAAATAAAAAGGAAAACAAGATATGTTTGGACAGTATATTATATCCCTACTCAAAAAGCGCGCCGTCATACAAATAGTGTTAATAGAACTACGACATGTTTAGTAATGATCATCATCATCAAGTGCCGTGCCTACTGGCGTAGGTGATCATGTCTCTCCACAATTTTTGAATCTCGACAGCTATTTATCATTTCTGTTGCAGACCTTCTCCCAAGCCATTCTCTTAAGCTGTCTGTTGGTTTGTCTCTTTGCTTAGTAATGATACTTCGTTATATGTACAAGGTTCTTAGCTACCAGTGCATGGCTACTAATGATACTTCGGTATGTGTACAAGGTTCTTAGCTACAGGGCATGCCTAGTAATGATACTTCCTTATATGTACACGGTTCTTAGCTACAGTGCATGCCTACTAATGATACTTCGGTACATGTACATTGTTCTTAGCTACAGGGCATACTAGTAATGATACTTTATTATATGTACACGGTTTATAGCCACAGGCCTGCCTATATAGTTATGACACTTCGCGAGACGTACACGTTCTTAACTAGGGGCCATGGACCATGCAGAAACATGGACTTATTTTGTTTTCGTCCATGTTATGACCTCATTGGTGGTGTGGTTACCATATTTCTAAACATGTTTATCCAAATTTACATTTAAATGAAGCTCAATGCTTTCGATCTCCAAAACGGTATTTGGACAAGAAAACAGAACAGAGAATTGAAGCCTTTGAAATGTGAGTTTATACATTACTAGGTATAATTGGATGGAAAGAAAAAAAAAACAAATGAAGTCTCAAAAGAACTAAAAATGAAAAGTGAACTACTAAACACAATTCAAACAAGACTCATTAGATTTTTGGGCATGTTAAAAGACACAACATCCCACTAAAAGTAATATTGGAAGGGAAAATACAAAGTAAAAGAGGCAGACCAAGACTAGCATGGACGAATAACATCAAAAGATGGACGTCAGCCAATGACAACCCGCCCTATCAAAGCAAGAGACAGAGCGGAATGGCGCTCCATGGTAGCCTACCTTCTATGCAGAAACGGCACTCAATGATGATGAAAACATGTATTTATAATTGTTAAAGCACATTTTTGCCTTGTTTAAAGAAAAAGAAGAAGAATAATAACCATACACGTAAATTGTCCTTTATAGTGAATGCCATGTAACATATTATATTGTGAGTAGGGTGCTTACTGTAGTGGCCACATCAATGTTGAGTGAACGTCTTTCCTAGATGGCACTATTTTGCTGAGCTCAGTGAGTCAGATAGCCGGTTTTTGTTTACCAGGGCTGACTAAAGGGAGTCAGGACATAACGGACACTTATCGCAAGTCGAGCCAGCGCTAACACTACACGCTGGCACTTTCTAAGACTCTCGTGAGAGACAAAAACAAAATGAAAACTAGCAACCTGAAACAGAAACTTTAAGGATGGCTAGATCACATGGATAACTGATAATACTTTAAAATACTAAGGTTAAACAGATCAGAGTAATTAAAAAAAAAAACACGAAAAAGACAATTAAAAAAAATAAATAAGAAAATCAAAAACAGTTTTAAAACAACTTCCGTTATTAAACACAAAATCAAAGCAGCAAATGACACACAAATTACACTTAGTAAATAGCATTTGAATGTCACAAATGTCGTTTTCGTGTCAAACAGTATCACTAGTTACAGCCCAAGAAAGGAAGATCTCAGAAAAAGCTGACATGGAAAAAATGGTTGAAACTTCATCTCTCACCGTGCGCAGAAAATTAAAATAAAATTGTTGAAATTACTCTGGGAAGGTGAGGTATCGTGAGTTTCGATGCTTACAGCGGCACTATGCATCACTATCTGCACACTTCTGGAAATGCGACCGAGCACATATGGGTGAAAACTCGCGTCCTAAGACGCTGATTCTAGTCTCGTACTTTACCTTTAATTTACCTTTGTTGTATTTAGAACGTAGGAAGATCGCATTTGCCGGTGTGTTACCGGGGCCTCATTATGAGGGAAGTAAAGAATAGTGACACTGTGACCTTCCAGGCATGTCGAAAGAGGCGACAAGGGAAGCTGTCATTGTAAAAGGTATTGTTATGGAAACAGTTCTCTGCAATATGTGCAATTTTGGCACGCAAAGTTTCTGTTTTGAGATTGTGGTTCTGCCCTATGTGCCGTCTTCGGCTCGAAAGAACAATAAGTAGATAGACTGATCGCATTTGTATTGAACTGATAACATGGATTGATTGAGACTGCGTGGCATTAATAACCTTGCACATTTATAGTTGTGTTGCACTGATGATAATTTTAGGCTGCTCACAAATTTGTTGCAGTTGTGTTGCATTGATGATGATGACCAAGCGCTAATCGGTATTGTGTGACTCTTATAGATAAGATTGATTACAATTTTGTTGCATTGATGACCTAGAACTAATTGTATTTGTGTTGCTTTGATAACCTAGGAATGATTATAGTTGTGTTGCTATGATGTAACCTAAATATACATGTAATTGAAATTGATCGACATGAAGGAAGTAGTATTAATAGAGGCCAGTCTAATCAGCAAGTGTTGCTTTTCTCCGGTCAGTTATGGAAAATGTTAGTGCACAGCTTTTTCAGAGGCGGAGCCGCAGTCGTTAATAAACTGGTCTGCTGAGAACAGAAGCCGCTGTTTCGATCCCACCAAGCTGTAAATGTGTACCTGATTTTTTGTTTCTGGGAAAGAAAGATGTTGCCGACGTGGTACTAACCAAATTACTGCATATGTGCCAATGATGAAAATATAGATACCAACACGATATTCCCACACGCCTTACTTTAGGGGCAGCAAGGTTCTTTTTAATTTTTTAGTTAGTATTTATAATAATTATTATTTTTCAGAGCCGACATTTTTATCATTTGCCCCTAGTGTCTGGAATAAAATTTGTTAACGGGATCAAGAAAAATTGAATCTATCACTCGGACTCAATGTTACTTCATCATTAATGAACTGGTGGCTGTGCTGAGTGATGGACGGGCTCAACGAGAAATATTGTGAATTTTTTAATTTTATAGTTTAGCATGAGAAAGCTGTTTATACTTGTGATCATGGCTCATTCAGACTTGTACTCCGGATTCTCTTATGAAGGCTGGTGTCTATTTCAATGATTCGGTTGACCCGTAGAGCTTCTAGGTAAAGGTAAAGTACGAGATTTTAACCGGCGTCTTAGCACGCGAGTTTCTACCTATATGTACTCGACCGCCATCCAGAAATGTTCGAAGATTTCTTAATAGTGTCACCTCAAGCATCGAAACTCACGATGCGAGGCGACATTTCTCACCTTCCCAGGGTAATACCATGGTACCCATTTCTGCCAACGGCTGGGTCGACTATTGGGGTATTTTTTTCCCAATCACGAGTACAACTCACATTGCTCCCAGCGGGAATCGAACACGGGTTGTCCGAACGTCGGTAGTCCAATCGGGTGGTTTTCCCAACTAGGCTACCGAGGCCACAGTCGAAGTGTTTCTCTCACAGGGTGGTGGATGAGGGCCACGTTGTCATCATCAGGTCTGTGTACTTGGGTCCTGTAGAATGTGATTTGTTGTCATGTTATCCAGGGTACAGTGGTATTGTCTGGTTTTTCCTATTTTGAGTTCGGTGAACATGTGGTTTCCCATTCTGTTGTGACCAGTGTGTAGGCGACGCATGATGACATGATCCCTCCTTGATAGTTGGAGGCATCCGTCACTCGTAGAAAATTTATTCAGTATTTTAATTATGGTTCTCTGGACACGAGCAAGCAACAATAAAATATATGACACGCAAAGCAAAGGCGTATATATATTTAGAGACTGATTGAAGGATACTATCTATCTATCTATTGACCTTTCGAGCCGTAACCGGCCCATAGGGCGTAGACCAAGATACACCTTCTCCTATATGAATTTTTGTTCTAGCAGTTTTCTTTTAAAGATATTTTATCAAATCTCGCCATCTGTCTCTGTTCTGTGCAAGCAGTTCTATCTCATTGAGGGAGCCGATTCCTGCTGCTCTTGCCTCTCTCATCAATGTTCTTTTCAGTGTCTCCCTGGGTCTTCCTCTTTTTCTTTTACCTGTTGTTTGGAAGGATACTAGATGTACTAAATTCATCAATGTGATAGGAAAGCTTCGCCTGGTAAAACGAATGTAATTGGTGACAATCTATATACATATAATAGGGCAGGATTGGGTATAAAATATGTAATTCGAAAATTTAATCGCAATCAGTTTGGTTTCTAATTCAGTTTTAATCAAAGCCAGAACGTATACATATAAACAGGATGTATGAGTTGTAGAAAGAAATGTAGTCAATATCAGGTGGTAGAGAATTTATAATTAAAATATTTACCTAACAACTCCATCACTCACCAGAGATGTTAAAGGAAGGACCATCACAAAATGTCAAGTACTCTAGTTCCGATATTGTAAATGTCAAGACTATTACGGCAAAAGACGTTCGTCAGATATAACAGATAATCTCAGTAAATTCACCAAATAACAAAATAAGATTAATTTGCTTTGCTAACAATTTTGAGATTATCTATCCTTGGATCTGACAAGAATACAAAATCAATAAAATCACATAAATACTTAGGCTCGGCGAACATTAGCAAAGAATATACGTACAGATTAGATCATATTAAAAAAGGGTACTGACCAAAGAATTGACATACATGTTCCAACAATTCATTTGCAGAAAGAGAGTGAACACCCATGTGGGATTCCTGGCTGCAATAATATCGATTTGTCGCTTCTAACATAAACCTAAAGTAAAAGATAATCAGATGTTTAGTATTTAGGGATCTAAATACATACCACTGTTCTAAAACCAGTCCAGGGAATGGTAAGTGAAAAAACACGAGATCGACGAACTGTCTTTTGTATGTTCGGAGTTGGAGTTAAAAACGATGTCCTAACATCATCAGGCGCTATACATTTAAATACTATGACGTTCATCATTTTCAGGAGGACGTGATCTTCCGGGTAATGTGATGGATAGGCGGCAGGAACCATTGAAGGCTATGTCTGAAAAGTGTTCCTTGTTGCAGTTTCCTCATATTCCAAGTCCGGCTTGTTGCAGGAGCTACTGAGTTAAGTGCTCTGTGCACACCGTGAGCTGTGTGTTTCATACGTTTTGATCATGCTCCGATATTCCAATTGCTTACGATGAATGCTGATATCGTATGACAGGAACAGTTGGCCGTGTTCACTCTCTGTGCGGTTTCGCCTTATGTCTTTTGGCGTGTGCTGAGACTGCTATGGTGGGGACTACAGCTACCTTTCTTTGCTTGGGAGATGTGTTAGCAATTCGGATGATTCCACTGGCACGGGCGGTTGAGCAATTATGGATTTTAATTCGTTTGCAGTGATACCGAGGCCTACCATAACCAGATAACCAGATAACACGAGATCTCATTCCTTTAACTTTTTATAATCAAACAGTCTAACGTCTTTTTCTTTTTTTTTATATGGACCTTCATGGCCGGCTCAAGGTACCAGCAACTGCCCGGTGTGTGCTATGTGTTTAGGGGCGAACATGATCTTCCAAAAAAAAAAAGGAGAAGAAAGAAAAAGTAAAATGTTTAAGTTTCAGCCATTTAGTGCCGTTCGATATAAAAGAAATAATCCCTATTTACTTTTCCTCCCGGTTTTTGTTGGAAAAAAAATGAAAATTTTGGAAAATCACCGTTTCAAAGGAAGCAATTTTATTTTTTTTTTTAAACTTTCAATGTCAATTATTCTTTCGCGCGCTAAGCTTAAACACGGGACCTCCTTTTTTTAGCGAAATCGTGCGTCTCCTATTGAACTAGGTACTCCATATCGACTTTAGGAAGTCAGGGGTCAATGGAAAGGCCAGTCACTCCAAATGTTGCTTTATCTGGGTTACCTTATGGTCGGTCCTTACCGAACACAACATGGACTACCCAGAAACAAAATGTGTCTCCTGTAAATGAGATTGTTGAAGCTCTGTTAGAATATTGCTTCATATTTTCAGAACATTTGTATTTAATTTGGATGCAGGTTTTTTTTTCTGTTATTTGTTCTGCTTGTAACTTTTATATTTTTCTGCTCGAACTTTATCTATTTCTTTTTTATCTTTGTTTTATCTGCCTTTCTGTTTACACAATGAGTTACATTAACTAATCTCCTGAGTTACTTTAACAAATCTTCTGAGTTACTTTAACAAATCTCCTGAGATGCTTTAACAAATATCCCGAGATGCTTTAACAAATATCCCGAGTTATTTTAACAAATCTCCCGAGTTACTTTAACAAATCTCCCGAGTTACTTTAACAAATATCCCGAGTTACTTTAACAAATATCCCGAGTTACTTTAACAAATCTTCTGAGTTACTTTAACAAATATCCCGAGTTACTTTAACAAATATCCCGAGTTACTTTAACAAATATCCCGAGTTATTTTAACAAATCTCCTGAGTTACTTTAATAAATCTCCTGAGTTACTTTAACAAATCTCCTGAGTTACTTTAACAAATCTCCCGAGTTACTTTAACAAATCTCCCGAGTTACTTTAACAAATCTCCCGAGTTACTTTAACAAATTTCCCGAGATACTTTAACAAATCTCCTGAGTTACTTTAACAAGTTTACCTAGTTACTTTAACAAATCTCCTGAGTTACTTTAATAAATCTTTTGAGTTTCTTTAACAAATTTCCCTAGTTGCATTAACAAATCTCCTCAGTTACTTTAACAAATCTCCTGAGTTACTTTATAAAAAAATTCCAAAGTAACTTTAACATATATTCTGAGTTACTTTAACAAATCTCCCGAGTTACTTTATAACAAAATTTCCAGAGTAACTTTAACAGATATTCTGAGTTACTTTAACAAATCTTCCGAGTTATTTTAACAAATCTTCCGAGTTACTTTAACAAATCTTCTGAGTTACTTTAACAAATCTTCCGAGTTACTTTAACAAATCTCCCGCCCGAGTTACTTTAACAAATCTTCTGAGTTACTTTCACAGATATTCTGAGTTACTTTAACAAATTTCCCGAGTTACTTTAACAAATATTCTGAGTTACTTTAACAAATTTCCCGAGTTACTTTAACAAATTTCTCGAGTTACTTTAACAAATCTCCTGAGTTACTTTAACAAATATCCCGAGTTACTTTAGCAAATCTCCTGAGTTACTGTAACAAATTTTCTGAGTTACTTTAACAAATCTCCCGAGTTACTTTATAAAAAATTTCCCGAGTAATTTTAACAGATATTCTGAGTTACTTTAACAAATCTTCTCGGTTACTTTAACAGATATTCTGAGTTACATTAACAAATCTCCTGAGTTTCTTTAACATATATTCTGAGTTACATTAACAAATCTTCTGATTTACTTTAACATATATTCTGAGTTACTTTAACAAATCTTCTGAGTTACTTTAACATATATTCTGAGTTACTTTAACAAAACTTCTGAGTTACTTTAACAAATATCATGAGTTACTTTATAACAAATTTCCAGAGTAACTTTAATAGATACTCTGAGTAACTTTAACAGATATTCCTAGTTGATTTAACAAATCTTCCGAGTTACTTTAACAAATCTTCCGAATTACTTTAACAAATTTCCCGAGTTACTTTAACAAATATCCCGAGTTACTTTAACAAATCTCCCGAGTTACTTTAACAAATTTCCCGAGTTACTTTAACAAATTTCCCGAGTTACTTTAACAAATTTCCCGAGTTACTTTAAAAAATCTCCCGAGTTACTTTAACAAATTTCCCGAGTTACTTTAACAAATTTCCCGAGTTACTTTAAAAAATCTCCCGAGTTACTTTAACAAATTTCCCGAGTTACTTTAACAAATTTCCCGAGTTACTTTAACAAATTTCCCGAGTTACTTTAACAAATCTCCCGAGTTACTTTAACAAATTTCCCGAGTTACTTTAAAAAATCTCCCGAGTTACTTTAACAAATTTCCCGAGTTACTTTAACAAATTTCCCGAGTTACTTTAAAAAATCTCCCGAGTTACTTTAACAAATTTCCCAAATTCATTTTACAAATCTGAATGGCTACTTACTAAACGGGTGGTAATTTATAATATATCCCTCCGCTTTTGGAAGCCGATATCGCACATACTCGTGTTTAACATGTGCAGCTTGAGTCCCAAATCATGATTCGTCACTAATGTAGTTCCATTAACTGTCGCACCCTCATGTAACAAGCACTCGTTAAATCACTTCAATATACCACTCTTGTCGAGAAATAATGCTCCAACTAAATGTACCAGCTTTTATTGCAGCCATTTCTATTTCCCTGGTACAAAAGATTCGCAAATTACCTCTAGATTTGAGACCTTTATATATGCAATGCTTATTCATATCGATTGATTCACTTTTGATATGTCAAAGATTACATTTGAAGCAAGACGTCATAAATGTTCTGATTAAATTTAACTAGCGGTCTAGTATGTTATAGCTCTGTGATATATAACAAAACAGGGATATGAAATATTTGAAATCTTAAAACACGAAGTCCATGTGGTCAGTTTTTTATAGTTCCTGTTTGAACTTTTTTGCATAGTTTTGTTTCTCATTGATACTTCAGCCAATTTGCACATGTGTGTCTTTCTAGGAAAATAAAATACTCATACTTCTTCTATTACGCATTCAAAATGATTAGAGTAGCATTCTGTATCAGAATGTTCAGTATCTAGTAGAAGACCTATCTTTACATTTAAACACTTTAGTGGTTAAAAGTTGAATATTATACTATGGTTATTTATGGTTATGGAAGGCCTCGGTATCACTGCAAACGAATTAAAATCCATAACTGCTCAATTTTCCGTGCCAGTGGAATCATCCAAATTAATATATCGTCTCTTGAACAATGAAAGGTAGCTGCAGTCCCCATCATAGCAGTCTCAGCACACGCCAAAAGACATAAGGCGAAACTGTACAGAAAGTGAACATTGCCCGTCATACGATATCATCATTCATCGTAAACAATCGGAATATCGAAACTCGATAAAAACGGATGAAACGCTCAGCTCAAGGTGCGCACAGACCAATAATCTCCTGCAGCAAGCCGGACTTTGAATATGAGATAATTGCAACAAGGAACACTTTTCAGACACAGCCTATAATGGTTCCTGTCACCTATCTACCATATTGACCGGAAGTTGACGTCCTCCCGAAAATGTAGATCGTCCAATTTTTTTTTTAAATGTATAGCACTTGATGATGTTAGGGCATCGTCTTTGTCTCCAAATCCGAACATATGAAGCACAGTTACTCGTCGGATTATCCACATCATCCACATCGTACATCGAACAACAGTCCGTAAGCGCTGAGTTCTCCCCTGCAAAGTGAATCTGTGAAATGATAAACCAGTCTAATGATGTGCTAGTCTTTGATTTTTTGTATACGATCATTAACCACTAAAATATCACTTATACATTAAATATTTACTTTAGCTAGAAATTGTCAATTTTTGTATCTCGTGTCTCAAATTGAAATCACTTTCATAAAATACCAAATTTCTGAATATATGGAATGAATTAGGCTCAAGATATCTTCATCCATACATGCTCACAATTTAAAAGATGATAACTATAATGCCATTTTGAGATGAAAACAAACAGCTCTGCCTAGCTTTCGTCTAATGAGATACTCATTGACAGTTGATTCGGCTGAATTGAATTCATATCAGCACGCAACGATAAACGTCCAATTCAGAGGTCGTTGAGTTATTATAAATTCGGTCTTTCAGTGCAAAACTAAGTCTCAAAGTTGATGTTAAAGCAAAAAATGGTGCCATCTGTTGCCACCTTTTCTCGGTTTCTCTTTAAAAAAAAAAAAAGTAAAGAGTAAAGAGCCCCCGTCACGACGACAAGTGGCGTATAGGGAATATGGTGTTAGTGACCATTAATTTTACAGACCTTCGGCACATGATTTTTGGGGTAATGTGGTCGGTATTACGCTCGTGCCGCTTTACTTTCCCAGAAAAAAAAATCCGGTACCCATTTAAGACTGGGTGAACCCGGAAACTGTCGGTTGGGATCGAACCCTACCCCTTGTCCTTTGTAGCCCAGTTCACTAACCACTGAGCTATCGCGGCTCCCAATGTTTCTCTTTTGGCTAGGCAAAATTAACTTATTTTTTATGTTTAACCTTCAATGACTATACTGTTTCATCATTCCTTATGATTCGGCTTTCCTGTGAATTGCTGTTCCAAAACAAATTATTCTTGGTGTTCAGAATATCAATCTATTATTCATTCTTATTCCAATTTTAACTATTGGATATTGTATGTCCCTGGTGTTTATTGTAATATTGTGTGTCTTTTTTAATATATGTTGTCATTTTACTCTGAAACAGTTACTTTTCAAATCATTATCATGAAATGCATTATTTAATTAGGGTAGGTGATCGTACCCCTCCCTGTATCAATCATACTGGAGGCTCCTGGTCTGTGGTACAACTGTTGCACCAAGCATTTCATCAGCAGAGCCATATCTATGGAATGTTAATCTGACATTGTTCTTGAATGTTATCCAAGTTAATAAGACATCAGAATCGTGTGGCGGCAGCTACAAGAAGGGAGCGGAGAACATCAAGTTCTGCTGCTATAAAGGAGACTTGCCTTGCTATCCCAGAATTGCCTTAAATGGGATCACTGTAGTTGAAAACTTATCCTCTTGTGTAAACTACACATTCACATCTAAGAGTGAATCAGTGAAGGTCACAAAATCATATTCTCTCTGTGGTTTTACTAACTGCAGGTCATGTGGCTTCTGTTGGATTGGAAATGATAACTTACCACCACTGTGTGTCTATATGTTTGGAATTGGAGTCATCAATGACGGCCTAACATCATCAAATGCTATGACGATCATCATTTTCGGGAGGACGTGAACTCCCATGGTATATGGTGGATAGGCGGCAGGAACCATTGAAGGCTATGTCTGAAAAGTGTTTCTTCTTGCAGTTTCCTCATATTCCAAGTCCGGCTTGTTGCAGGAGCTACTGAGTTAAGTGCTCTGTGCACACCGTGAGCTGTGTGTCTCATCCGTTTTGATCCTGTTTCGATATCCCGCTTGTTTACGATGAATGATGATATCGTATGACAGGGGACAGTTGGCTGTGTTCACTTTCTGCGCGGTTTCGCCTTATGTCTTTTGGCGTGTGCTGAGACTGCTACGATGGGGACTACAGTTACCTTTCTTTGTTTGGGAGATGAGTTAGTAATTCGGATGATTCCACTGGCACGGGCGGTTGAGCAATTATGGATTTTAATTCGTTTGCTGTGAAACCGAGGCCTTCCATAACCAATAACCAATAACCCCTCCCTGTGTTACAGTCTCACGTATGACGTATTATTCTTCCTTTCAGCTCACTGTGGAATATAGGTCATCAACAAACACTTTCCAAGCCCTTCTGTTTCTTACCATTATTTTAATATAATATCATATCTTGCCCATTTTCTCTATCTCTGCATCCATCTGTCTTCTCCAAGAATATTTTGGTCTTCCTCTTTGTCTTTTCCGCTGGGTATTTCAAAAAAGGACTTGTCGTGTAATGCTCTCAGTTGGCTTCCGCATTTTGTCCTATCCAGCGCCATAGTGTTTATTGTATCTCTCTGTCCACTGGTATTTTATTCGTACTTTTCCATAGTTTAAAATTAGTGATATTATCCAGCCATTTCCAGCCACTTATTCTGCGCAATCATCCATTAGTGAAGGTCTGTATACTCATGCTTGTCATTTTTGTTGTTCTCTATGTTTCACTGCCATATAATAGGACTGACTTAACATTAGAATTGATATTTTACTTTTTTGTATTTAACCTAATTTCTTTGGATTTCCATACGTTTCCCAGTGCAGCAAAGGCTCCTCTTGTTTTTTGTATCCTTATTTTGGCATCATTCTCTGATCCCCCTTCTTTGCCTATATTACTGCCCAGATATATGTTCTAGTTACGTCTAGTAGAGGTATTTATCCCATTGTTGCTTGGCTATTGCCAACTACGTTAATTCTCATGAGTTTGGTCTTATGTCTATTTATTCTCAGTCCCAGCTGTTGTGATCTCTCATCAAGTAAGCTCATGGTAGTGTGACGATTTGGTTCTGGTGTTTATCTTTCCCATACCGGGCTGTCTCTGAAATGTATTTCTGTTGCACAAGAGAAAGAGTTTAACATTTAACAACGAATGTATAGGACACATCAAATACATATATCATGTATAATAAAATCATATGCAGCTGTTCATATTTACTAGCCCTTGCTTACCGTTGTTATAGCCATTCAATATTGGTTTCCTTTCTACCGGTTAGTTGAGATGATTTTCTTTTTTACCAGTCACTTGGATGATTTTCTATCTTTGTACCAGTTCGTTTTAATCAATCGGTTTAAAAATGTTTTTATCAGTCACTTGTATGATTTGTTTAATCAGCTAAATTAATATCATTTATCAGTCAGTTAAAGTCTCTCTCTCTCTCTCTCTCTCTCTGCGATCAAGACTCAATCAGAGTAGGATTCCAGACTCTCTCATGAAGGCAGCTGTTTGTTTAAGCGAATAGACTGCCCCATATAGTTTCTCCTCCAGGGAGGTGGGCGTGGACCACATTGCTCTTCTCAGGTCTGCGTACTGGGGGAAATCCTGTAGAACATGTTTTGTAGTCATATTGTCCAGCGTACAGTGGCATAAGCTGGTTGTACCTATTTTCAATTTGGCGAACATGTGATTTCTCATTCTATTGTGGCCAGTGGGTAGGCGAAGTATGAAAACTTGATCCATCCTTGATAGTTGGTGGTATCCGTCACTCTCGTTATGATTTGAGTGTTCTTGTTTCCATTTTTCATGGAACTGACCCTTGAGGATAGATTTGGCTTCATCATAACTGAGCGGATGGTTCTCTTGTGGTAATCTCCCTCCCTCCTTAGCTAATTTATCTGCGCGTTCGTTCCCGTGTATTTTACAGTGTGAAGGTATCCACTGAATGACTACTCTCTGGAAGTTATTGCATAGTTGGTCCAGGGTAGTTCTCAAGTCATCTAGTTCATTGTTCTTGGGGCTTTTTAGAGCTGATAATACTGACAGTGCATCAGTCAGAATCACCAATTTATTGTGCATGTTATTTTTGTGTTGAGTAGCCAGTGTTGCAGCATCTCTGATGGCCTCAGTTTCTGCTTTAAAGTTGTTTGAGAATTTTCCAGTAGCTATTGACTTGGTGATCTCGTCCTGATTATTCAGCGTCAAGAACACACCTCCCCCTCCATTTCTGGTGGAATTTGTAGTAGAGCCATCTGTGTATATGTGGGACCAAGCGTCATGTGGGTAGGTATCGTGTATGTGTTTTTCTGATACGTGTTTTCTTTCTGTGTCTGATTGGGTGCCTTTTTTCATGATTCCTGTTATATTTTCCTTAAGTTCTGGTATTTTATGTTTTCCATGAGGAGACATATCAGATGGGCACAAGGGTTTCGATATTGTTTGGGAAAGTACTGGGTCTCCAGTAGTTAGTTCATTGGCAATTGCAGCGAAGCTGCTCCTCTTTAGTCGTACAATTCCGAAACCAGTTATTCTTTGGTGCATGGGGTGGCTAAGGAGCCTTCTATATTTCTCCGCTTGTTGCAATTCTTTAGTGACCCGTCTGTCATCTAAGGGTTGTAAACCTGTTAGTGTTTCTAGAATCTTGATATGTGTAGATTTCATAGAACCAGTGATGATACGGGCAGCTTGGTTCTGTGGTCAGTTAAAGTGACATTGTGGTCAAATAGTGTTTAAGCCAGAGATTGTGTCGCTCACTTTGGCAGGTATTTATTTCTAACCTCACTTTGACGATTATTACTTTATTAATTCATGAGGCTCATTAGATTTTGTATAGAAATTAGTTACCTCCATAAATCATAACATTAGCAAGAGATTTTCATATTTAGCTCATAATTTGTCAATCAATTAGCGATTATTTTAATTAGCTTCTTTACATAATTTCTTGTTTAGAAAAAAAAAGTTTACAGTATTATTAATATTAACTGGTATCAACTCACTTGGATTCTTATCATAGTTTCCACTCTTGTAGGAGCCTTGATTGTAGGAAAACGTTCCATTTCAAAAAAGGTAAAGGTAAATTACGAGATCTGAATGAGCGTCATAGCGAGTTTTCACCCATATATGCTCGACCGTCTATCCAGAAGTGTTTAGAGACTTCTGGATAGTGCCGCTTCAAGCATCGAAACTCACGATGCGAGGCAGCATTCCTCACCTTCCCAGAATACTACCCTGGTACTCATTTCTCCTAGCGGCTGGGTCGGCCGCGGGGTTTTTGTTTTGTTTAACCACGAGTACAGCTCACATTGCCTACAGCGGGAATAGAACACGGGTTGTCCGAACGTCGGTTGCCCAGTCGGGTAGTTTTTTTACAACTAGACTACCAAGGTCCCCAAATAAAAAAAAAATTATTACAGCCTAGGCTACCTTTTGTTTGCATAATCAATAAGCTTTCATGCGAACGAAAGCAATTATTTTCTACAATCTTTCAGCCTGGAATTCCACATTCCCTTATGGAACCTGCTCTGTTTCAGGTTGACAGTTATATCTTAGAACTTCTCTTCTAAGATCTTGGGTATGAGGTCCACACCCACCTCCCTGTAAGAGAATATATGTGGGGCAATCGACTCACTTAAACAGACAGCTGACTTCATGAGAGAGTGTGGAATCCTACTCTGATTGAGTCTTGATCGCAGAGAGAGAGAGAGAGATAGAGAGAGAGAGAGAGAGAGAGAGAGAGAGAGAGAGAGAGATATCTTGGGTGACATTTTTCTTCTCGTCTGCATCTTCAAATAATAATAATAATGTTAAAGTTTGAAGATAAAAGATCATGAAATATGCAGTTAAAGAAATATAATGGAGGTTATACATAAATCATAGTCTCATTTCTTTTATTGTGATTTCTACGCCAATAAACGGGAGTGTCTAGATAGTAACATTGACAAGAAATATTTTTGAGAACAATTTGTTATTACATTAAGAAAAATAACATTGTAGAAGAAACGGCGAGTAAATATGGAATGTCAAAGCAACCTGTAGCAATATTTAATTTTAGGAAATACACTTAGGACTAGCAATAGTTATTTGTGTAAGATGGAAAACTATTTAAAATACACTTCGAAGCCTGAATATAAAATACTTATTAATTTTCAGCACAAAAATAAAAAGTGTAACAAGTTTAATAAAAATAGAAAATTTAGAACGATTAAAAACGGTACGAGATTTAGACAGTTTCTCTGTTGCTTTTTTTAACAAGATATAAGAAATAGGATTTTCTTTATAACATTTTATTAACAAATTCAACAGAATAGGCCGATCATTTTTTAAAGACAAAATAAATTAGAATTTTCTTAATTATACATGTATTTTTCATAAACTGATAAGCTGTCAAAATCTTTCTTTTTAGTTTGTAAGATTTGCTCAATCAATACTTGATAAGAAAAATTCGTCAGACGTTTCTGTTCCATAAATATTCTTGAACATTATCCCAAACCCAGTTCACCTCCTAAGTGAACGCACTCATCTCAACACGATCCCCAAAATATGACGATTCAATAAGTTCAGCATTGCGGCCGGTTTGTTGCAACTAGTACGAAGTTTCGTCCTAGAGGGATTGCGCATAATAACGTGTTTTGTGGCAGACGCTAACCAATTTCAGCCTCATTAGTTTCCATCTTTAGTGACAGTGTTCGATGAGAAAGGAATGAAAGAAAGTGAACTTGCCCAGAGTTGTTGTTGGACGGACATCGCAAGAGCCCGCTCATCGGGGGCAATTCAAATAACTTTAACATTGCTGTTGTCCAAAAAGTCGGTCATAACTCGTTCACATTACTGCAATCTCACACGGTTTTTTTGTATTTTTGTTTTCTTCGTTCGCCAGCTTTTACCTCTGACGAAGTCCCTAGAGACTAGGAAATGAATTTTGCGTGTGAATCCATTTTTCCCTGGCAGCCGTGTGTACACGGGTCCCTCGCCGCACAGGCAGATAACTCCGACTTCGGAGGTACTCATATTGTTTTCCGTCGATGAGTAATGTTTCAAGCCGGGCATCCCTGCTGAGACCAGGACTGGTTGCCGCAGAGAGAAGTCATAAATAAAAATCCCAACCGGTATAGCCGGGATTTGAACCCATAACCTCTCTGTCTCGAGACCGTCGTCTTGCCTCGAGACCAGCCAGTTTGTATTTAAATAACTTGGAATATATAGCTCAGACTCTGACCTTAAAATTCGTACTTACATAGCGAAGAGCCGTTCAGGGTTTGTCACTTTACTAAGACTAGAAACAACAAACTCGCACGGTAAAAAAAATATACAAATAGCTTTAATAAATATGCAGGTTGCAACTTTGGTTTATTGTTGACTGACTGCGTCACAGACTAATGGCAATGAAAAATCCTCAAAGTTTATGGAGAATTCATCTGACAAATAATATAAATGACCTGAGAAATTACAAAGAGTTATTGCTCTAGGTTTAGGTCAAAATGACACGAAAATATAAAACGAAGACAAGTAAATATTCTTGAACCGGTAGCAGGTCAGGGGAGGAGGCTGGGAGGGGCAGAACTTGGACTCAGAGACAGAGAATCATAGTCGCAGGAACAATATAGTAATAGTAGGTGAAAGACTGCCCGGAGTAGTTAGATTAGACAGTCTTAGTTAGGGTAACACCGCTTGAGAATGTAAGAGATATAATAGTAGGTGAAAGACTGCCCGGAGTAGTTAGATTAGACAGTCTTAGTTAGGGTAACACCGCTTGAGAATGTAAGAGATATAATAGTTGGGTCGAATCAGTCCAGAGAGTTAGACATAGATGAACAAGGACAGACTCAAGGAAAACGTTGATCCAGCAATAAAGACGTAGCAGTAGTCTCAATTTGACTAGTTCAGAGAGCTAGGAGAAAGTAAACACAATATTAAAGAATAAATCAGAAAGTCGCTGAGGACTTAAAGAGAAATCAAATTCTAGAAGCAGACACAAAGTGTAGAGTTAAGTCGAAGAAGATGATTTGTAGATGACAAGCAGACACCGACCATCACATAATAACTAAACGCTTTCAACATCGCCTGTCGTCTAAGCTGCTGCCACTACAGCTTAGAGATTGATAATACATGTGACGGCTCACTATAAGGTATCATGACACCAGTTCAAAAGGGTTCCTTCTTGTAGTTTCCTCAAATTCCAAGTCCGGCTTGTTGCAGGAGCTATTGAGTTAAGTGCTCTGTGCACACCGTGAGCTGTGTGTCTCATCCGTTTTGATCATGTTTCGATATCCCGCTTGTTTACGATGAAAGATGATGTCGTATGACAGGGAACAGTTGACTGTGTTCACTTTCTGCGCGGTTTCACCTTATGTCTTTTGGCGTGTGTTGAGATTGCTATGATGGGGACTACAGTTACCTTTCTTTGTTTGGGAGATGAGTTAGTAATTCGGATGATTCCAATGGCACTGGCGGTTGAGCAATTATGGATTTTAATTCGTTTGCAGTGATACCGAGGCCTTCCATAACCAATAACCAGTTCATTAACATGTCTGCTATGCTTGAGTTCGCTGACGTTTTATTTCAATAAAAGTTCTAGTGAAGACTTTTTGTTATACTTAAACTGAGTTGTTCAGATTAGTTCAATATTGTGGCGAGAGAAATCTCCTTCTATTCTCTCACACAATTTCAGCCATAGAGACACCAGGTCTAATAACCACATAAAGGTTATCGATGGCCAGATTTATCCATAGCCACACACATCCAGCCTGTCACTGACACAGAGAGCTGCTTGTATTCATCATCATGTGCCATACCGGTTGGTGTAGGCGATCATGTCCTAAAATTGCTTGTATTACTACCCACCTGCTGACAGTGGCACAGACTAAAGAACGATATTCTGTGCTTGTTATTTTAATCCCGCTGGCCATAATCTATTTCTATTAACAATCGACATATATCCGAATAATCACAATATTGAGGAGTCTCACTTCTAGTGCACGTAGAAAACATGCATTCAAAGACAATAGAAACAAGATTAAGACAAATCATAGATCCACTATTGGTAGAAGAACATGTTAACTTTTGAAGGAATAGAAGATACAGAGATGCTATCTGTACACTTACGTAGCTCAGAGAAAAGAATTTGGAATATGATAGCAATATTTCTCTTTTGTTTACCAGAAACAAATATTCGACAGAGTTTATTGAAACTTGCATTGACAAATGATGGTTCAGTATGGAGTAAGTTGAACTTTAATATATGTGAAAGCCTGTATTAAAGAACTACGGTTAGAACAAATCAACGAACATTAGAACCATTCATTGTAAACTTCTGAATAAGACAGGGGTGGTCTATCAGAACCATTACCTATATCAACGGCAAAGATGTCAAGACCAACAATGAAAATATATAAATGAACTCCTCTTTCCAGATGGCCATACCTTAATGACAGAAACACCTGCGAGATTTAAACATCTCATGTCTATTAATCAGGAGTATAAAACAAATAATACAAGAAAAGAAGTAATGGAAATATGACGAGGGAAGAAACTCGTAAATATATCAATAAAGGTCATCGAATTAAAACATGTATCAGAGTTGATGTACTTAAGAACCACATTGTCTGGAGATGAGAAAATTAATAATGAAAGTAACATTCAGTGCTGTCGGACAAACCAAGTATCGAGACAGTGTTCTCCTATAACATAAGACAGTGTTATTCTGCACAGACAACTGATAGAAAGCATATTTATCTCCACCCAATGTCACCAGTGTCAAAGTCATTGGAAAGTCAGAGAAGGAAGCCATTCAGCACGGGAATAAGATGTTTGAGAAAGATTATAGAAATGACCAGAAAAGGCCAAATCAGAAATTAGGTTATAAGATAAAAAGAGTTGGCAAAGACCCAACTTTGAATTACGTACAAAGACACAACTTTGAATTACGTACAAAGACCCAACTTTGAATTACGTACAAAGACCCAACTTTGAATTACGTACAAAGACCCAACTTTGAATTACGTACAAAGACCCAACTTTGAATTACGTACAAAGACCCAACTTTGAATTACGTACAAAGACACAACTTTGAATTACGTACAAAGACCCAACTTTGAATTACGTACAAAGACACAACTTTGAATTACGTACAAAGACCCAACTTTGAATTACGTACAAAGACACAACTTTGAATTACGTACAAAGACCCAACTTTGAATTACGTACAAAGACCCAACTTTGAATTACATACAAAGACCCAACTTTGAATTACGTACAAAGACCCAACTTTGAATTACGTACAAAGACCCAACTTTGAATTACGTACAAAGACCCAACTTTGAATTACGTACAAAGACCCAACTTTGAATTATGTACAAAGACCCAACTTTGAATTACGTACAAAGACCCAACTTTGAATTACGTACAAAGACCCAACTTTGAATTACGTACAAAGACACAACTTTGAATTACGTACAAAGACACAACTTTGAATTACGTACAAAGACCCAACTTTGAATTACGTACAAAGACCCAACTTTGAATTACGTACAAAGACCCAACTTTGAATTACGTACAAAGACACAAATAAGAGGATTTACCCAAATGTTCAGAATTGCTAGTCATGACATATCCTACAAGCATGGCCAAATTAAAGAGCCGCGATCGCTCAGTGGTTAGTGAACTGGACAACAAAGGACAAGGGGTGGGGTTCGATCCCAACCGACGGCTTCCGGGTTCACCCAGCCTTAAATGGGTACCGGATTTTTTATGGGAAAGTAAAGCAGCACGGGCGTAATACCGACCACATTACCCCAAAAGTCATGTGTTGAAGGCTTGTAAAATATAGGGTCACTAACACCATATTTCCCTATACGCCACTTGGTGTGACGGGGGTACTTTACTTTTTTACTATGGCCAGATTAAGACCTTCAGATGTACTAAACAGAGCCCCCCCCCCCCCCCCCCCGCTTTTCCCCTTATATATTTTTTTTAAAAAGTAAAGTACCCCCGTCACGCCAAGTGGCGTATAGGGAATATGGTGTTAGTGACCATATATTTTACAGACCTTCGGCACATGATTTTTGGGGTAATGTGGTCGGTATTACGCCCGTGCCGCTTCACTTTCCCTGAAAAAAATCAGGCACCCATTAAAGGCTGGGTGAACCCGGAAGCCGTCGGTTTGGATCGAACCCTACCTCTTGTCCTTTGCAGTCCAGTTCAATAACCACTGAGCTATCGCGGCTCCCCTTATATATTGACCTATATTAAATTCAAAATATAAACAATATACAATTTTATTTATCGAAATTAAACAAAACTTACAGTCAGATGGAAAATAAAGTTTTCATTTTGTTTAACTACCTCTTTATTTATATTTCAGAAATGTTCTCCTACTTTTTTTTTTAATACAAAATCTTTGATCAGATCCTTAAAACTAATCTTATGTAACACATCTGTTTCTAGACTTAATAGATATACGGCACGTCTTGTTGCATAGTTGTTCTTGATGGGATTTTTAATATACTTGAACTGAGAAAATGAACACTCATCTGCGCATTTTGTGACCATTCACGTTAAAAATATACGAAAGCCAATGTCTACATTTAGAAAGGCACACTCAATATTGTGGGAAGAGGCAAATAAACGCAATGCTGCGGTAAAGCTGGTAGCAGGAAATAAGTGGCGGGATGTAACATATACTCCTACCATACTTTGTAAGGGTGTATGTTTTACACCCCACCGCTCGTTTCACACTATTGTCTTCTACAATTATATTATAAAGTTCAGCATCACTGAATCTTGTTTTCACACTTTTTGCTGCACTGATCTTATGGTGCACATATTCATTCATATGTGAAACTGCTGAAGCTCAGCTGAGAAATTACTGCTGAAGTCCTTTTGAGTAAACATAAATCAGTTTGTGACAGTACTAAGAATACCTTTCAATGTTAGTAGATGATGAAGTGACATTATATGGCTCATCATTTATAAAAAAAAAAAACATCTCTCTGCTATTTCTTTGTATCTATCTCCTCTTTTAATCTCAATTTCAAGTTTGTCAAACAGTTTTGTCAAAAGTGGAGATACGATATTGATCTCTGGCATTCAGATATAATTCTAGTGCATCTCCGTCATTGGTTACTTGTACCATCTTTCTTATACCTTTACAAGCTTTAGTTGCTTTGTAATCAAAATCTGATAGCATTTTCTTTGTAAATTTATGTGTATAGTTTTATTTTCATTTAATGTGGGGGCCCCTGTGTGGTGCCTCCCTTCGCTTGATGCCGTAAGCACGTGCATATTTTTCTTAATAATTAATCCAGCCATGCATACAGGCCATAAACAATGAGATCAGGACACAGAGCTCGAGGCAGTCCGATACAACGTTTGAGTGACATTAGAGAAAGTCTACAACAGCATCAAGCGGTAACGACCAAGCTGTCATAAGAGTATGAACCAGAACTTTGTATCGACCTCGACATCCGAAGTGGGAGCCGCGATAGCTCAGTGGTTAGTGAACTAGACTACAAAGGACAAGAGGTAGGGTTCGATACCAACTGGGGCGGCTTCTGGGTTCACCCATCCTTAAATGGGTACCGGATTTTTTTCTGGAAAAGTAAATCGGCACGGGCGTAATACCGACCACATTAGCCCAAAAAGCATGTGCTGAAGTGAAAAAAAAGTAAAGTACCCCCGTCACACCAAATGGCGTATAAGTAATATAGTGTTAGTGACCATAAATTTTACAAACCTTCGGCACATGATTTTTGGGGTAATGTGGTCGGTATTACGCCCGTGCCATGTGCTGAAGATCTGTTAGAATTTATGATCACCAACACCATATTCTCTATACGCCACCACTTGGCGTGACGGAGGCTCTTTTTTCTTACTTGCGACATCCGAAGTGGTAGACAAGAGGAGACATAATATGATAACGTTTAAGCTTTAGAGGAGAAATAAATATGATAACGTTTAAGCTTTACGTAATTAATGGACGACACACATTTGAGCAACGTTTCGGGTTAATAGACCTTCAGTGTGAACAATAAACAACACAAACACAGATATGTAAGTAAATAAAATTAGCCCTACATAGCAAACCAATAATGAAGTATCTAAAACAAAATCATTTTTAACTAGAATCATCATCATGTACCATACCGGTTTACGTAGGCGATCACGTCCTTCTACAATCTTCTATCTACAGTGCATCGTATCAGTTCTGTTGTTGACTGTTTTCCATGCCAAGACACCAAGTCATCTAGTATTTTCTTTCTTTGTCGTCCGCGATCTCTCTTTTCTTTTATTTTGCCAGTTGTAACCAAGTATTCCAACTTTCCTCTTTTCATGATGTGCCCGAAAAATGTTGATTGTTTCTTTCTGATATTTTTAGGAGCTGCCTTTTTGTGTTGGCCTTTTTGAGAACTTCCTCATTGGTCTTTTTAGCTGTCCAGGGAACTTTCAACGTTCTTCTGAGAAATCCCATCTCTGTGGCCTCTAATCGTCTTTAAATTTAACTAGAATGGGAAATAAAAATAAACATGTCTCCCTGCGTATAGCGCTGTGTCCAGATAGAAAATGAACGAGGTCTATACGTATAGACATACTTGATGGCGTTATAGTTGAGGTAACTTATACAATATCCCCTCACATATTTTAACACCTCTCCTCCTGTGTTTGGCCCTCCCATTAGCTGGTCAACTATAACGGGTATCCTGCGCGGACTAGACCGCGGTTCCTCCTTGCCATTCTATTTTATTTATATATTTGTTTTTTTTTCATTTCTCCTTTACAATCACCTTTACTGCAGTTTTGTTATGATCATGTGTATGCATTTCTTAACCTTAACCCGTTACTAGACAAGAGGACAAGAAAAAGACTGTTATGTTTTTTTGTTGTGTGGGGTGTATGGTGGGGTGGGATGTGAAGGTGGAATAGGATATGATGGGGGGGGGGGAGGGAAGGAATGGAATGTGATGAAAAGGGGGGGATGGGATGTGCGGAGAGATGAGAGTTTTTTTGGGGAATGGGAAGTTGTGATGATGGGATATGACTGAGGATTGCGAGAGATGGAGATGAGATGGAATGGGATACGATGAGTGATGAGATGTAAAATATCGGTTTTTATATACTTTGAAAGTCTGATGACCAACAACAAGTGACAAGTAGAAACATACTTTAGATGCAGCAAAGCTTCTCTTATCGGCGGATAACTATCGTCATTGCTGTCCAAAAACAAAATAACACCCGAGTTAAGACGGCCACTCTTAAAAACAATCTACAATCCAACGTTGTGCTACCAATGCCAGACATATACCCTAGATTCAAGAACAGTAAGAAAAAAATCAACTACCGAGATGAAATGTGTTATACGAACGACAGGAAATAGCCTGAGAGATAGGATTATAAATGAAAAACAGAAAGAAGCTAGGAATAATTCCGGCAATAGAGTGCAAAAGAAGAACAAGTAAACTGGTTTGGCCACGTGATAAGACAAGAAGATAAAAACCCAACACAACGAATCTTCTTAAATGTTACGAAAACACCAGACCCAATGATGGATTACAAAAAGTTGGTTTCATAGAATAATAGAAACATTAGGAAACAGCTGAAGAGATCAAAAGAAGAGCAAAATTCCGCAAATGGGGCGTTTAAAAGGTAATGCACCAAATCGGGTTTTTCAGCTAATAATAAACATACAAGCCTGACATTTTGCAAACTTTAAATATCACATGTGTCGATTGCGTGCACCATATTGCACTGAAATCGGTCAAATAATATGACTGCACTAAACCGTTGAAATGGAGCATGTTGGCAACTTTCGTTTTAAGCAGCGAAATGTGGTTGAATTTCTCGTTTTAGGGAAGAAATTTGTGAACATTCACAAGCGCCTATATGATGTGTATGGAAGTTTTGCAGTTGACTGGAGCACAGTAAGTCGCTGGGTTCAGAGAATAAAAGAACCGGAAAGCGGAGATACAGTACTTCATGATCAGCCTGTGTAACAGGGTAGGTGAATGAAAGAATGGGGCAGGTAAATTAACCCGTTACCCGCTTCTTAATAGACTATAACAGTAAAATATGATGGCGATCGTCAGTATTAGTGACAGAGTGACAAGTTAGGGGATAGCGCAAAGTTCATAGTGTAGGAACGCCACCGAGGAATTATACTCGGACATAACAAGTTAAGGGAATAGAAAGTTCATAGGGGGTAGTGGACAGGGCTAAGGTTGGAAGGTTCAGAATAAGTACTGGACATGATAAGTTTACAGGATGGAAATTTCCACGCAGATTCCGCGCAGCAGGTTGTGGAAATGGGGATAAATAAGCGCATGTATTCACCGCATGGCTTTGGCCGTCTGATAAATAGTTTTGACAAACAACTATCAGGACAGGTCAAAGCCATGAAGTAATGATTATGTTGAAATTCAGGAGAGTTCAAGACTGACCAGAGGTTGTACAGAAGTCACGGAGGGAGAGACCGATCAAGTTAGAGGTTGCTCACAGAGTTATACACAATTTATTTTGACAATTTTGAGATATAGGTCAAATTTTGGTTAGAAGGATGAGAGTTGATGGACTCCACTAGTGATCAGAAGGGTTGCAATTTGTCACTTTGCGACAATTTCATTGGATGAAGATATTTCGCGTAAAGTGTGGTGTTGGAGTAAATAAACTTCGACACAAAAGGTTAAGCCAAGAAGAACTAGAAGTTAGGCTGTTAAGAAGAACCAGAAGTTGCGCCAGTTAGTTAGGCTCAGAAGATTGGAAGTTCAAGAACTAAAAGAAATGTAGACAGAGAAAGTTAGAACCAGGACAGAAAGTTAGTTAGGAAGTTAAGAATCTTCAAGCTGTAGTTTTAAGTCAGTTAAGAAGTTATTAATTAAGTTGATAGAGAGTAGTAAAGATAGCAGTGACATATGAACATTAGTTGAGCAGTAGACAGTAAGACAGAACGAGTAAATAATGAACATATGAACTTTAGTTGTGAAAGTGTTTTGAGAGATTTCAAGCTGTGCTGCATATATATTCTTATAATCTTAAGTACGTTGATAGAGAGATTGAATGTTACATGTTGCACAAATATAAGCACTTGTGGACAAATCATATCCACCGGTGATTGCCTACGAGATGTCCAGAATTAAGAACATTAATTCAAGAAGTGCATAGACTATATTGTATCACGTGCCAGAATATTAGAAGTCAATAAACATGATTATGATTTATGTAATCTGAAAATAGTCTGTCATGATTAACGTTGTGATCAATGTGATGTGCTGTCAATGAACAATAATAACATCATTGAAAATTATATCAAGATAAAATAATTACAACTCTTTAACACCACGCTGTGAACGGCCTGCCAAAGCCACCATTGCAGAGATGTTGAAATGCGCTAAGGGCATTATTTTTGCTGATAGGCGCATCACTACTCAACAACTGGCCATAAAGTTGTCAATCAGCACTTTGGTAGTGCAAATGCAATTATAAAAAAAACTCTCGGATTCTCTAAAGTTTGTGTACGATGGGTTCCACGATATCTCACAAATGAGCATCGATTGCAAAGAAAAGCAATTTCTTCTGAATTTTTGGAGCGTTTCAATGTTGACGGAGAGAACATTTAGCTAAGATTGTTACTTGTGACGAAACCTGGGCACATGATTTTGAACCTGAGACAAAAAGACAGTCAATAGAGGGCATCATCCGCACTCACCACGAAGAAAGAAATTCAAGTCATCTCCGTCAGCTAGATAGGTCATGGTCACACTCTTAGGGACATTAAAGGTGTGATTCTTGTGGATGTTATGCTAAGATGAGAGACAATTAATTCGCAAGCTTACATTAAGCAATTGAAAAACCCCAATCAACATTTTCTCTGAGTTTGGCAACTCAAAAATCCAGCAGACCTTCTTTTTCGCACGACAATGTGCGCCCTGACACAAGTCTGGCAACTCGGAAAGAAATCATCAGATTGGGTTGGACTGTACTCCCCCATCCACCATACAGCTCTGATGTGGCAACCTCTAATTTCCATCTCTTTGTCCACCTAAAGACGCCCTCCGTGGGACGATCATGGAGTGAATCATGCAGTGAAGAAATGGCTACACAATCAAGACAAACACTGGTATAGGCTAGAAATGTGTGCACCTGTTGCGTGCTGGCATAAAACTGTACAAGTGGATAGGGATTATGTTGAATGATACCGATGTTTACACGACATATCATATATACTGTGTACAAACTTCATACTTTTTTAGTTGGAGGTTCTCGAGAAAACCGATGTAGTGCACTAAGTATATCAGAATATTTCAACTCTATGCCGAAAGGCAAATGAAGAAGGAAAAACAAATTTAATAATTTTTTTTCACTTATCAGTTCAATTCATCTCATGTTTATTAGTCTTTAATCAAAAAGTGCATCACATCGCAAGGACCAAAACTATACCTGAAGAACATTTTGACTGATTTGTTTTGATTAATCTACAGTCACCATACATTCTGACTTGCAAACATCAAAATGAGGTGGAAAAAAATTGTAAACAATGTAATTTCATAAATCTCAATTTTCTATAGCAAATATGTTAACAACTAATTCATACGAAAGAAATGTTACAACATATGAGATGAGACACTGAGAAATTAATTTCTTTTTTCTTTTTAATAAGACAGAATGAGAACGTGTGCCGTCAAAGCCATTTTTGAAACAACATCATCATCAGTCACAAAGAAGGAGATAATCAAAAAACTAAAATTAGCTTTACAATGTCATGAAAACGAGGTTAATAAGCTACTATTGCATGCCTGGGACAGCGCGAAATGACTACACTGACAGGCGGAGCTTACAGTTAAATGGAGAGGCACGGTTGCTGAAATCCCGCACAGAATGTGCTGAGAGCTTGCAGTGCGACTGACACACTTAACCTAGGACAGAAAACTGCATCTCCCCACGTGGATTGACCACATCTTGCACAGCTGCTTGTTCTTGTCACAAAGTTGCATTTTTATTTGTATCCCAAAAATGTTACTATATTTATGAATGAAGATGTCTTGAGTAAACTACACTAAACTCATTCGTGATTATTTATATTATATAGGGGTGGTTCCAATGTATGACACTGCAGAAAGATTTTCTAGCTTCGTTAATGTCTGTATCATTGACACTTTAGTTAATTAATGTTTATGCTGAAATCATAAGTTACCATAGAAGTCAACACATGAACAGATTTGAGCGTTGTTAAATTTCAATACTGATTTGATCTGAAAAGTGCTCCTTGTTGCAGTTTCCTCATATCCCAAGTCCGGCTTGCTGCAGGAGGTACTGAGTTAAGTGCTCTGTGCACACTCTGAGCTGTGTTTTCCATCCGTTTTAGTCGTGTTTCAATATTTCGATTGTTTACGATGAATGATGATATCGTTTGACAGGGAACAGACGGTTGTGTTCACTTGTTGCGCAGTTTCGCCTTTTGTGTTTGGCGTGTGCTGAGACTGCTATGATGGGGACTATACCTTTCTTTGTTCGGGAGATGAGATAGTAATTCTGATGATTTCACTTTCACGGATGGTTGAGCAATTATGAATTTTAATTCGTTTGCTGTGATATCGGGGTATTCCATAACCATAACAACCATACTGTTTATGCTTTAAATAATTTCAAATTTAGCCATGTTGGACCCACTCATGTGTAAAATAACCATAATGTAAACACAAATATCACCAACATGTAAGTTGTGGCGTTTCTTATGATCAATTTTATTGTACCATAGAAAAATTATACTCAAATCATTAGGACTGAAAAAAATTATAACATATCAACAAGCACAGTGAAATAAGATAAAATGTCACCAAGAGATATTAATTGTGAATTTATAGAGGATGGAATGGAGGGAGGAAGTATGAAGAAAGGACAACGTAGAGAGAAAGTAACAACTGGTGAGCGAGCGAATGTGGGATCCCGGAAATATCGCGTGCTACGTGGCAGGAATAGATCAGGTCGACCGACCGAGAAGGGATCTGAAGTAAATGTAATCAATAGCAAAATCTATTAGCACGTACCAGTCAGTTCTTCTCATCTTTTCTATGTGCACTGAGGGATGTTAGGCTTGCTCAAAGTGTCACGATGAAAATGTTTCGCAATTAGCACTCATTAGTCAAAGTTAGGGCGGTAGGCATAAAAAACAAAGGGACAGACGGAGGGACGAACGGATGAATAGGTAAGAGGGAAAACGATGGGAAGTCATTGAGGGATGGGACAGGGGGTGTGATCGATAATAAAGTAGTAAAGTACCCAGTCACGCCAAGTGGTGTATAGGGAATATGGTGTTAGCTGCTCGAACAGTGTTGTGGAAAATTTGGCAAGCACACCCAACACCTGTCAAACTATGTCCAAGGTTTTCTTTCAGTTTTGTGAAAACATTGTTCTGTCCTTTTCTTTCAGCGCCCCCAAAATTAGAATTTGTGTTGTCTGCACATAATCCAACTACTTTCAGTTCTAAACCATTTTCAGTTAGACAGTCAATAAGAAAACTACTTACTATATCAGATGTTTCACCCGGCAATGACTTCAACTCTAATATTTTAACGTTCAGTCCCTTATTGCGATCAAAGTATCTGACAAGCAAAGGAAAAATCTTGATTTCTTTGTGGTTGGAGGCATCTGTCAGTATGGAGATAAATGTTACGTTTTCTAGGTCACATCTCAACTCGTTTAGAGCATGGGGTGTGAACACATTCCGAATAATAGCTTCTGTTTTCGTACGTGCACAAGCAAATTTTGGTTCTAAAGTTACCTGAAGCAATTTTGATGTGCAGTCCATAGATCTAAACGTGTGATTGTGCATCACTGTATGATATGCAAAGGCACCTTCTGTAGCAGCAAACTGTTCTTCTTTGTCACCAATCTGTTCAGCTCGAAAAAAATTTGTCAACGACGAGCTTGATGCAGCAGTAGCGACGGCTCTCTTATGTTTATCACTATTTATGTGGCTCTTAATATCACCACGTCCACTATGGTTAATAGTAAACCCGGATGAACATATATTACATCTTACAGTGAAGTCTGATGACGATGTAGACTTTTTTATAAAAAGGTATTCCTTTTGTAAATCTTGATTAAAACTACAATTACGCTTCGGTGCCATTTTTCGCGAAAGTGAAAGTGAAAGTTAGTAACACAACGAATATATACGAGATTTAAAACTAGGAGCGCATTCTACTGTTTTGATATTAAACAAAATTGTCTACACAGCAACGGAATAATATTTTTTTTTAATTGAAGAAATGTACGCCGTATACCAAAATGGCAAAATTGGTAAACGTTTGTGTCCCAAATTATTTTTTATCAAATCCGGGACAAAAGCTAAAAAATATGCCAAAATCGGGACAAAACCGGTACGGCAGCTAATCCGGGACAAAGGTTCAAAAAATGTCAAATTCCGGGACTGTCCCGGACAATCCGGGACGAATGGTCACCTTAATATTGGGAAAACACGAAGTGAATAAGATTCAGTAGTAGTATACTTGCATCAAAACAAATAATACCAGGTCTAGAACTAATAATAGCAAAATGTTATATCTTCTCAATATTCCTGTATGGTGCAGAAACATGGACATTAGACAAGAAAACAGAACAGAAATTGAAGCCTATGAAATGTGGATTTATAGAAGAATTTGATGGAAATAAAAGAAAACAAACGATGAAGTTTTAAAACAACTAAAAATGAAAAGATAATTACTAAACACAATTAGAACAAGACAAATACATTTTTTTAGACAAAGTAAAAGACAAAAAAAACTATAATGGAACGAAAAATACAAGGTAAAGAGGGAAAAGAGGGAGGCAGAGGTAGACCAAGACTAACATGGACGAGTAACATCAAAAGATGGACAAGTCAGCCTCATCGAAGCAAGAGACAGAATGGAATGGCGCTCCATGGTAGCCAACCTTCGATGCGGAGACGGCACGACGGGATGATGCATGCGATTAAATCAAGAGAATGGAGAGTATATGATCAGAATGAGAGTTAAAGAATTAAAAGATGGAAATTAAAATGATTAAACAGACAGTGAATCTAAAGGAAAATAAATTACAGAACGAGAAAAGGAAGGAGAGAGATTGAGAGAATAAGAGAGAAGAGGACAATAAAAGATAATAAAAAATGTTAGAAAGCTGGAAACTTTTCTTTCGTTAAAGAAAGGCAATTGGAACAATAATAAAACAGGTAAATGAATTTAAATATTTTGGAACTTTGTTAACCTCAGACGGAAAATGTACAAAAGAGGTGAGATGCAGTATGGCTCAGGCAAAAGCAGCTTTCCAAAAAATGAGAAAGATACTATGAAATCCATTTTTGACAATAGAAACAAGAAAAAGAGTTCTTAAATGTTATGTAGAGCCAGTCTTAACATATGGATGTGAATCATGGACAATAGGACAACAGACAAGAAAATCACTGGAGTCTGTAGAAATGTGGTTTTACAGAAGAATGTTGAGAGTACAACATGGGCAGCTAAGAAGAGTAATGAAGATGTTCTCAGAGAGGTTAAGCAAATAGAGAGCTAATTTCCAATATTAGGAAGAAACAATCATCATTTTTTGGCCATGTAATGAGAAGAGAACAACTGGAATATATTGTAACAACTGGAAAAATTGAGGGACGAAGAGATAGAGGGAACCAAAGAGAAAAAAAAAATAACAGACAGCTTAAGAGAATGGCTTGGCAGAAGGTCAACAACAGAAATGATAAATAGCTGCCGACATTGAAAGTTGTGGAGAGACATGATCACCTACGCCAGTAGGCCCGGTACTTGATGATGATGAAAGAATGGCAGCGGTACGAATGGAAAGAAATAAACTGACTGGTAATAAAGATTGTGGGCTATTCAAAGCAGACACGTGATATAAGTCGATATCAAATTCTACCAACCCCTTTATGCAAGGACAGATCTGGTAAATTAAATCCTCATTCGACCAAATACCCATCCAACTTCACTTAATGGCCAGGAGAATTTAGGACTGACTGACAATCGCTTAATTACAGATCTCTACATCTCTGGTTTAATTTAGAACTGCAAATGCGAAAACGGTTACGTTTGTATCTTTTAGATCAGTGTTTCCCAAATGTATTATGTTGCGACCCGCTTTTACACCAGTTGAGTATGTTACGACCCACTTGAAAAATAGCCGAGTAATCTGCGACATTTTCAGCAATAGCCAAGTAACCAGCGACATCATAAACAATAGTCGAGTAACCAGCGACATCTTGAACAATAGCCGATTAACCAGCGACATCTTGAATAATTTCCAAGTAACCAGCGACATTTTGAACAACATCCGAGTAACCAGCGACATCTTGAACAATAGCCAAGTAACCAAGGACATCTTCAACAATAGTCAAGTAACCGGCGACATCATGAACAGTAGCCAAGTAACCAGGGACATCTTGAACAATAACCAAGTAACCTGCGACATCTTCAGCAATAGCCAAGTAACCAGCGACATCATAAACAATAGTCGAGTAACCAACGACATCTTGAACAATAGCCGAGTAACCAGCGACATCTTGAATAATTGCCAAGTAACCAGCGACATCTTGAACAATAGCCGAGTAACCAGCGACATCTTAAACAATAGTCAAATAACCAGTGACATCTTGAACAATAGTCAAGTAACCAAGGACATCTCCAACAATAGTCAAGTAACCGGCGACATCATCAACAATAGCCAAGTATCCAGAGACATCTTGAACAATAACCATGTAACCAGCAACTGCTTGAACAATAGTAGAGTTACCAGCGACATCTCGAACAATAGTCAAGTAACTAGCGACATTTTGAACAATAGTCAAATAACCAGCGACATCATAAACAATAGCCAAGTAAGCTGCGGCTTCTTAAACAATAGCCAAGTAACTAGTGACATCTTAAACAATAGCCAAGTAACCAGCGACATCTTAAACAATATCCAAGTAACCAGCGGCATCTTAAACAATAGCCAAGTAACCAGCGACATCTTAAACAATAGCCAAGTAAGCTGCGACATCTTAAACAATAGCCAAGTAAGCTGTGACATCTTAAACAATAGCCAAGTAACCAGCGACATCTTAAACAATATCCAAGTAACCAGCGACATATTAAACAATAGCCAAGTAACAAGCGACATCTTAAACAATAGCCAAGTAAGCTGCGACATCTTAAACAATAGCCAAGTAAGCTGTGACATCTTAAACAATAGCAAAGTAAGCTGCAACATCTTAAACAATAGCCAAGTAAGCTGCGGCATCTTAAACAATAGCCAAGTAAGCTGTGACATCTTAAACAATAGCCAAGTAAGCTGCGACATCTTAAACAATAGCCAAGTAAGCTGCGACATCTTAAACAATAGGCAAGTAAGCTGCGACATCTTAAACAATAGCCAAGTAAGCTGCGGCATCTTGAACAATAGCCAAGTAACCTGCGACATCTTAAACAATAGCCAAGTAAGCTGCGACATCTTAAACAACAGGCAAGTAAGCTGCGACATCTTGAACAATAGCCAAGTAAGCTGCGACATCTCGAGCAATAGCCAAGTAAGCTGCGACATCTTGAATAATAACCATATTACTAGCGACATCTTAAACAATAGCCAAGTAAGCTGCGACATCTTAAACAATAGCCAAGTAAGCTGCGACATCTTAAACAATAGCCAAGTAAGCTGCGACATCTTAAACAATAGCAAAGTAAGCTGCGACATCTTGAACAATAGCCAAGTAAGCTGCCACATCTTGAATAATAGCCAAGTAAGCTGCGACATATTGAACAGTAGCCAAGTAAGCTGCGACATCTTAAACAATAGCCAAGTAAGCTGCGGCATCTTGAACAATAGCCAAGTAACCTGCGACATCTTAAACAATAGCCAAGTAAGCTGCGACATCTTAAACAACAGGCAAGTAAGCTGCGACATCTTGAACAATAGCCAAGTAAGCTGCGACATCTCGAGCAATAGCCAAGTAAGCTGCGACATCTTGAATAATAACCATATTACTAGCGACATCTTAAACAATAGCCAAGTAAGCTGCGACATCTTAAACAATAGCCAAGTAAGCTGCGACATCTTAAACAATAGCCAAGTAAGCTGCGACATCTTGAACAATAGCCAAGTAAGCTGTGAAATCTTGAATAATAGCCAAGTAATCTGTGACATCTTAAACAATAGCCAAGTAAGCTGCGACATCTTAAACAATAGGCAAGTAAGCTGCGACATCTTGAATAATAGCCAAGTAAGCTGCGACATCTTAAACAATAGCCAAGTAATCTGCGATATATTAAGCAATAGCCAAGTAATCTGTGGCATCTTAAACAATAGCCAAGTAAGCTGTGACATCTTAAACAATAGCCAAGTAAGCAGCGATATGTTGAACAAAGCCAAGTAAGCTGCGAAATCTTGAATAATAGCCAAGTAATCTGCGACATCTTAAACAATAGCCAGTAAGCTGCGGCATCTTAAACAATAGCCAAGTAATCTGCGACATCTTAAACAATAGCCAAGTAAGCTGCGACATCTTAAACAATAGCCAAGTAAGCTGCGACATCTTAAACAATAGCCAAGTAAGCTGCGATATCTTGAATAATAGCCAAGTAAGCTGCGACATCTTAAACAATAGCCAAGTAAGCTGTGACATCTTAAACAATAGCCAACTAAGCTGCGACATCTGAAACAATAGCCAAGTAAGCTGCGACATCTTGAATAATAGCCATTTAACTAGCGACATCTTAAACAATAGCCAAGTAAGCTGCGACATCTTAAACTATAGCCATGTAACTAGCGATATCTTAAACAATAGCCCAGTAAGCTGCGACATCTTGAATAAAAGCCAAGTAACTAGCGACATCTTAAACTATATCCTTGTAACCAGCGACATCTTAAGCTATAGCCAAGTAACTAGCGGCATCTTAAACTATAGCCAAGTAACTAGCGACATCTTATACTATAGCCAAGTAACTAGCGACATCTTAAACTATAGCCAAGTAACTAGCGACATCTTAAACAATAGCCAAGTAAGCTGCGACATCTTGAATAATAGCCATGTAACTAGCGACATCTTAAACTATAGCCTAGTGAGCTGCGATATCTTGAACAATGGCCAAGTAACCAGCGACATCTTGAACAATATCTGAGCAACCAGGGACATCTTGAACAATAACTGAGCAACCTGTCATGGTCCAGTAATTAACTTGCGACCTCTTCTATATCTATCTGATGATCTGTTACTTCACCCCCCCCCCCCCATTGTAACCAGCAATTAACCTGCGACCCCTTCTCTATTTGTCTGATGATCTGCGACTCCCCATCACCCACACCCCCTCTTTTTGTAACCTTCAATTGGCCTGGAACCTCTGCTATATCGATTAACCCCCATAACCTATTCATACACCAGTTTATATTAGCTTTATTGTCGAAATGTTACCATTTCAGATGTACATATATAACACGTTTCATTCTATATTTCTCTTTTAAAAACACGCTTTTATCTGGAACTTCATTGCAACTTTTATGCCAATTTTGATTACCATTTCTTTTGATTTTGTCTTTTTTTTAAATCTATTGTTTATTTCTTGTATTTAATGTATATTTTGATTTCTTCCTCTTCGTTATTTTGAAGTTGTATTTCTTGTTTCTTTTTAACTATTTATTTTCTTGTGTCATCATCATCATCAGGTGTCATGTCAGTTGGCGTAGGTAATAGAGTCTCGGTCATAATTACAGTCGTTATAATTATTATAAATGTAATTCAGTAACTTCGCTATGATTCGCATTCCTGGCTCACCCATAACTTCTAGTTCCTCTTTTAATATATTATCTGGCCCTGTCGCTTCTTTCCCTTTTGTTCCTGTTTTTGATGGCATCTACTACTTCATCTTTAAGTATTGATGGTCCTTCATAATTGATCTTATCTCGTTCTGATGGTAGTTCTGGTATTTCTCCTCCATATAACTCATTGATGTATTCTGTTCACCTGTCCACATTATTTTCTGTCTTCAGTAACATATTGCATACTTTTCATTTCAAGCACCTTGTACTTTATTTTTTTTTCTACTTGCCTGTTCACTAATCCTGTTATTCATTGACTGCATGCTTTTATTTTGACAGTCTTTTATTTGTTTGCATTGTTCATTAAACCATTTCTCCTTTTCTTTTTGGTATTTTTGTCTTATTTTTTATTTATCTTATTATTTGCTTCTTGTTTAATTTTGTTCTTCCTTCTTATGTATTTCCTTTCAAAGAAACAGCATATTTGTTATGTGCTGACATTAGGATCATAATTAGCTGTCACTTCATTCAGATGGTGATAATTCATAGAACTGGTAAAAATGAAAGCATCCCAGAGAGATTTCTCCATTAGTGATTTTTTTTAAAATGGAAGATTTGGCATAACTTCGTAGTTCAGTTCAGTGGAAATCTTAAAAATGAAGGGATAATGGTACATTTGAAAACGCAGTGAAATCAATATGAAAAATAAGATATAGGAAAACAGAAGAGGTTTTTTTTTTTGCAACAGAAATACGACTTGCTCCATTTTGCTGTTTGAATCTTCATTCAAATACTGTCAGAATCAGTTATGAGATCAACTGCGAGTTAAAAGTTCTTTCCTTCCTCATTTGCCAATCAGCACTGAGGGGAGACACAGGTTGCAATATTTTGCACTTCTGTTGACTTATGCTAATGTTATGTTTCCTAGAGTGTCTAATTTTCAATCAATCCATCTTGTTCGCGGTCGACACTTAAGTCTGTTGTTCTCGCAACGTTTATTTTAAAGGCTCGTTTTGTTGTGTTTTTATATGTATGTCTTATTACGCGGACAAACCATTTCATATCTTGTTTTTTTTTGTATTCTATTACAGGAATTATTACTAGCTTTTTGCGCAAAACGATGTCTGATAATGACTGCCTATAATGAACAACATCCTATTTTCAGTTCCTATACAAATGCGAAAATCTGTAACTGCAACATTCACGGTATTTATCGTATTCTCTGTAGTCTTTTGGGGGTTGAAGTAGGAGTTAAAGAATAAACGCTATACGCCCCATAGTGATAGCAACGAAGTGTACAGATTAGAACTTTCATCTCGTATAGACCGAAAGAAAGACAACTTTTAAAATACTTTATAAGTGAAAATGAATCTATTTCTACAAAATAATGCTAGTAATAATAGTAATAATCATAATGTAATAAGTATAATAATAATAGCTATAATAGCAATATAAAAACACTATAATAATTATAGTAATAATACTAATAATATTATAACATTATTAGATAGCAATATTAGTAAAAAGAATAAGAAGCAGGGGAAGAAGAAAAAGAAGTAGATGAATACAATCTTTACATAACATGTCCCCGACACAAATCCAGAGCATTGCTGATGTCTGGATCAGGTATTAAAATATTCTTCCTTTTTCACCATCACTTTTGACTAGTTGCTGTTAGTCAATTGTAACAATTATTCACTTCTTGTGTGTTTTTTTTTTTCCAGGCTATGTATATTGCCCGATTATATTTGACCGGTGGCTGTGCTGGGACTATACGCGAGCAGGAAGTACTGCAACGGCCCAGTGTCCTCACTACTTTAAACCTGGCTTCAACCCAGATGGTTAGTATTGGCTCACGCGAATGTATGTCCTTGATCTTTAAGCTCTTTTTGTTGCTGTAATTATTGTTGACATGAATTAGTTGTAATGGAGCTGAAATGAGTCTAGCTACCATGAAAATACATCAAAATAGGACTAACAGTTATAACAACGGTAATAATGATAAAATTCGTAGTGTTTTTTGGTCTTTTTTCCTCTTTTTTCCGTTCTCCTGCTTTCACCTCTGGTGAAGTCTCTAGAGACTAGTAACTTAACTTTGCGCATTGATCCGTTTTTCCCCTGGCAGCAGTGTTCACAGGGGTCCCTCGCCGCTCAGACAGATAACTTCGACTTTGGTCTGAAGTACTCATATCTGGTGAAACCGCAGAGGGAAATCACAAATAAAATCCCAAATAGTGCAGCTGGGATTTTAACTCACAACCTCTCTGTACCGAGACCGGAGTCTTGCGTCGAGACTAATCCAACAAGTGTTAATTAAAAAATGAATAATTGAATAGAAAATAACATAACATCTTTATATTCTCTCTGAGGCATACGTTGCCGTTAATTTTATATCAAATACGGCAAACACATAGTGTCAATAAAAATCCTTTGAGGTGATGATTTTGAAGGGAAAAAAAGTCATGTTATATGTTATCTACTTTATGAAAGAAATGGGGGCCGCTATAGCTCAGTGGTTAGTGAACTGGACTACAAAGGACAAGAGGTAGGGTTCGATCCCAACTGACGGTTTCCGGTTCACCCAGCCTTAAATGGGTACCGGATTTTTTTCTAGGAAAGTAAAGCGGCACGGGCGTAATACCGACCACATTACCCCAAAAATCATGTGCCGAAGGTCTGTAAAATATATGGTCACTAACACCATATTCCCTATACGCCACATGGCGTGACGGGGGTACTGTTTTTTTATGAAAGAAATCATCATAATCTAGTGCCGTCTCCGCAACGAAGGTTGGCTACCATGGAGCGACATTCTGCTCTGTCTCTTGCTTTGATGGTGCAGGTTGTCATAGGCTGATTTGTCCATCTTTTGATGTTACTCGTCCATGTTAGTCTTCGTCTGCCTCTGCCACTTTTGCCTTGTATTTTCCCCTCCAGGATTACTTTTAGTAGGCTGTTGTGTCTTTTATCATGACCCTAAAATCGCATTTGTCTTGTTTGAATTGTGTTTAGTAGTTCTCTTTTCATTTTTATTTGTTTTAAGACTTCGTCGTTTGTTTTCTTTTACTTCCATTCAATTCTACCTATTCTTCTATATATCTACATTTCAAAGGCTTCAATTCTCTGTTCTGTTTTCTTGTCTAATTTCCATGTTTCTGCGCCATATAGGAATATTGAGAAGATGTAACATTTTGCTATTCTTAGTTTTAGCCCTGGTGTTTTTTGGTTTGATGTTAGTATGTTCTTCATGGCATTAAAATTACTTTTTCCCATTCCTATTCTTTTGTTTATTTCAGTTGTACATTTTCCATCACTGGTTATAGTATGTCCAAGGTAGTTGTAGTTCTGAACTATCTCCAGGTCTATTCCTTCAATTTTGATATCCATTTGTGGGTTTTGAGTATTTCCTTTGTTTATGATCATAGTTTTAGTCTTTTTGATATTCATATCTAGTCCATATTTTTTGCCTATCGTGTTTATTTCATTAAGTAATTGTAGATCTTTAAGATTTTCTGCTAGTAGTACAGGATCATCAGCATATCTTAGGTTATTGATTATCTGTCCATTAATTTGTAGGTCTGGCATCTCTATGATGTTTTTAAAGATTTGCTCAGTGTATAGATTGAATAAGCTTGGTGATAGGATGCATCCCTGTCTTACTTCTCTTTTAATATCAATGGGTGTATAGTTCTCTTTTTTATATTTTATTATTGCTGTTTCCTCCCAGTATAGATTACATATTAGTCGTATGTCCATGTCATCTAGATGTACCTCTTTTTGGTATTTTATAAGCTGTTTGTGGTGTACTCTATCAAAAGCTTTGGTGTAGTCTATGAAGCAGTCATATATTGCTTTGTTTACTTCTGTGTATTTTTCGATTAATGTTCTCATGCAGAATATGGCTTCTTTTGTCCCGCTCTTTTTCCTAAATCCAAATTGCTGCTCGTCTAATTTAGTATTGATTTTATTCTGAATCCTTCCTTGTATAACTTTTAGCAAATTTTTGCAACATGGCTCATTAGTCTTATTGTTCTAAAGTCACTGCATTCAACTGCACCATTCTTGTTAGGCAATGCAATGAAAGTTGATGTTTTTAGTTCATTTGGTATGTATCCTTTGTGGTATATGTCGCTGCATACGTCTGTAATCATTTCAATGCCAAAATCTTTTAGTGCCTGTATCATCTCTATCTGTATGCTGTCAGGTCCTGCTGCTTTTCCCTTTTTCATTGTTTTTATAGCTTTTTCCACCTCAGATTTTAAGATTTTATAGCCTGATGTACATTTTATAACTGGTTTCTTGTCCCTACTTTTTCTTAGACAAAGAAATTCTCTGAGGCAATAGCACCATTATTTTCTTCACTGGCCAGTAGCGGATGGATACAGAACATCTTCCCAACATCCCCAGCCAAACATACCACTCAACGCTAACAAGACACCTGGTTACTCACCCGTCGTTGCTAATTCGTTAAATGACACGTCTTGTATCAAGACGCTCGTGTGGTAACTTATCTCCCACAGATAGACTATGCTCCACAAGACTCCTCTAGCCACAGTTAACTGGAACAGCCGGTAGTGTGTCAAATCATGAAATCCCAATACTGAAACTACTTCCGGAATCAACACGTATCACACGCCTCGTCCATCTTTCGATTTCTTTATTTTTGTTTTTTTAATAATTCGTTAGTTTTTTTTTCCTTTACTTGTGAAACCACTACGTAGACAAGGATCATTTTAAACACTAGGAAATTAAAAAAAAACGACGGGAAACTTAGAAAACAATAGACATCACGAAATAGGACGGAACTCACACCTCACAATATGGAGCCATGGGAGACCTGCATTTCATCACACATCCAGCTCGTAAATCAAGTTACTTTTGTTGACATGACTTACATAAATATACCATCCCCTAATTAGAGCATTGAGTTACGACAACAATTCAGGAATAAATGTATCTACATTTGTATTTCTAGATGTTCCTATTAACAAGTGTAAGCAACACGCAAAAATAGACTGGAATACCTACTTGCACTGTTGACACACAGCAGGAGATGAAACACAAGCAGGAGATGAAACACCACGAGCAGTAGAGAATAACAATAGATCAATTAACATTTATTACAAGTGAAAACTTCCCAGGCGAGAGACAAACAAATTACACAGAGATAAAGGTATTTTTATTGTTTCATCCACAAGCGATAACGTAAAACACAGAAAACAATAGACAGTGAGAACTAGGAACTCCTGTTTGTCGATTTTTCCGGGAGCTTGTAATTTGTTTGCCTTTCGCATTGGAAATACCTTGTTTCAAACATTCATTCATTTATTGTAATAATAATAATTATTACTTTTATTAGTGGTGGCCTCGATGGTCAAGTTGGTAAGGCGTCGGCCTCTGGACAATAAGGTCCCGGGTTCGAATCTCGACACAAGTCATGATTTCTTCGTGATATGATCCTCCAGTGGTCTCAGAGTAGTGAGAAACGATTTCTAGCACTCTTGGATGACAGCGAAAGAAAAGAATATCCCGTATGCACTTTGCACACGTTAAAGAACCGTTGGTAGTCTAGGAGAAGGCCAAAATAGTCGCTGCCTAGTTAAATCGTTAAGCAATTACAAATCTGCCCATTCCGAAGACAGATGAAAGACGCAAATATCTCATAAATGGCGCAAATTAGCGACTTAACTCATCCACGAACACTTACTTAACGGGTGAAAACTAAGAAGAAGAATTATTGTTATTTGTTGTGTTAATTCACTATTTTGTTGAAACTCTGTTTGGAAGGTGCTAATCTTTTTTTTAAGGCATCACATTAAAATAAATTGGCTATTTAAATCTACTTTCCAAATTGTGCTTCCACGCATTCGTTATTATTTTTAAATGAGTTTCGTGACAATAGTATTAGTTCATAGACATCTCTATTTTTGTTGTTATTTTTGTTGAAATTAACGCAATTCAGTATTTATAATCCTAATGGAAACATTGGAGCTTTCACAAAAAAATGACGACCTAACAGTGGTAGTTTGACACGTTAACCTAGTGATGATTTTTTATTCTTATCATACACTGTTTGCGTTTTGTCGCTAGTTTACGACAGATCTGTGTTACTATTATCTGCGCATTTCAGCCCGATACATCTGTCTTCGACATGGATTTGTTTTTAAATTGTTGTTCGGCAGTGGACATTTTTTTCTTGTCTCTTCAACTGTCAACATTTCATAATTTCTTTTTCAACGTGCGCGATTGCACACGGGACCTCCTGTTTTTCGGGAGGGCTAGACAGTTGGTCTGTCTACCTAGAGTCCAGGGCAGGGTAAAGCCACGCGAACACCCCGGATTCGAACAGTTTTCACAGCCTTTAACAGGATTCGAACACGGGACTTTCCTGTCACGAGGCCGACGTCTTACTTCTAGACCACCGAATCCCACTAGCTAGTGATATACTACTGTATCAAATGCTCGATAATTTGTTACTAATATTTTAGCTGCCTAGATCATTTGCTAATTTTTAAAATAAACCTTTACATTGCAAATGATTCTGTTGTGCAGTTGTAGAAGAGAATTGCGCACCAAAGGACGTAGAGGCAAAATTGGTGTAATACAGTGCGCATAAAGAGAGAAGTGACGTGGAAAAGAGATGACGTAGTAAAATAGGATGACGTAGTTTGCTGGACGGTTGGAAAGGAGAGGAGAATATAATTCAGTTAGAGATCGGCAGCCGCAGAGAGAAGTTGGAAAATTGAGAGTCATGTAAAGCAAGAACGGCAGTAGAAGCCTATAAGCAGAGAACAGTTGGGATACAAGCCCAAGAGGACAGCTTGAGATAAAAGGAGGAACAAGCAGAAAGGTCCAATCAGCAGGTGAGTATAAAACAAATGCCAGCAGCAACAAACAATTAAGGAACTGGTCTAACAGAAGTAACGGAACCGGCAACAGCCATAGATAGAGTAGTGAGGGCCGTTCGATGGAGAACGGTCCAATTTAAATTAGTTGACAATCAGCAATACAAAGAGTAGGGAAGGCCGTTCGATGGGGAACGGCCCAACATAAGCGAGTGACAAAGGCATGAAATGGAAGTCCAAGGAGATAGCTTGAGATAAAAAGTGGAACAAGCAAAGAACGGCTGAACAGTTAGTAATAGCAACAATTAGAATTCTGACAATGAGAGGCCAGCAGGCAACAGCAATAGATAGAGTAGGGAGGGCTGTTCGATGGGGAACGGTCCTACAAAAGTTAGTGTCGAACATGAATAGGAAGATTAGAATAGAATAAATAATAATATAATAGAGAATGAAAGGAGAGAAACTGAATAGATAAACAACAATTGTCATGACAGAAGATGTGAGAAAAGAAGAAATAAAGGCAGCCGATCAATGGTCAATGTGTTATCGATGTGTTGTTAATTGTTGTTATGTATAACACGCAGAAAAGTCTCTCAAGTTGGTCGTAAGGGACGAACGGAACAAGCTGTTGAGAAAGAAAGGCAAACACACAAAGTTCAGTCTCTCACCAAGTTCAGTCTCTCAATAAAGTCACGAGGGTGTATACGCGCGCAAGTGTAAGTAGCGGGCACACGCAAAGGTGGTCTCAAAAGGTGACGACAAAGGTATATAATAATCGTACATCGTACTTCATAGAAGGACCTGAGAGGGGTCACACAGTCAACTCGATAAAAGAAAGTAATTCATTAACATTGTAATAGCATGTTATACACACAAAAATAAAAGAATATTTCAGTTACACCAGAAGGTGTTAATCTATTCATTCGTTTCCCTTTTGGGTATTAATTTAGTAAATTATCACACACGGTCGCTATTTCCGCTGTTTACTAGACTAGCGTTAGAAACTGTTTATTAAGAACAATAGCTTGTGCCATTTTGTGTTATAGTGAGCGCGCACCACGCTCTTTTGGTTTCCCTCCTCTTGTCTATATATATACATTTATATATATATATATATATATATATATATATATATATATATACGTTGTTATTTAATATATAATAATTGAACTATTTTTATCAGTTTGTATGAATTAGATTAATCTTCTCACCAGTTAATATGTATAAATTGAATGTTTACAATTCAAATATAATGTTTACAACTACATCCAACAAGAGAAAGCTGGTAATGAAAACGATCAAAATGGGCTTTTGAAGATACTAAAAGGAAAATGCATATCCATCGCGCACTGTCGCGTGTGGCATAAGTTTTAATTTTTTTTTCAAATGACCACAGTAAAAAAAATACAAAGTTCGATAATTATGTAACGTGACTGATTTGATTATGGTCAAGACAAAAATAACATCTATGAAGCAAAGCAAGGAGTTCAAAAAGGTAGCCGTCATCTATGATCTGACAACTTTTCATCGCCGTCCGGTAATCAGAAGACAAACAAGCCCCTAGTTAGTTGACCCAGTTTGAGGTGCATTGTTACGTAATCAGCATGTAGCAGAACGTTAAATTCTGTTTACAACTCGGAATAAGTGCAATGTAGACAGTTGAATGAACGCTACAAGTTTATGGAGATTATTGTGCATCTCGTGCACAGATATTTGGGTAGCATTCACGATTCAAAAGTGGTGTGGAGGCGATTATAGATCCAACTAGACAAGGACGCAAAATTTCTGTTCATAATGAGGAACTCATTGCAAAAAGTCAGAGAACGGATAGAAGAAGATCGTTGTTTGACTGTGAGGTTGGTGGCAGATTGATGTGGTGTTAACCGAGAGACCCTTCGTACACTTTTTGTGGAAGATTTGGCCAAGAAAAAGTTGCCTCTTGGTTTGTACCACATTCATTGTCTGATGGCCAAAAACATCAGAGTGTTGAGTACGCAAATGACATCATCAAAACGTGTCGCAACAATAAACATTTATTAAATTTGATTGTTGCAATAGATAGAATATGGATTTTGCGTGATGATCCCACAACTAAACACCAAAGTGTTCAGTGGAAGTCGGCGTCATCATCATCACCAAAAGGCCAAAAATATTCGTCTTCAAAAGTCGAAAGTGAAGACAATGTTGGTGTGCTTCTGCGTGAGCAAATGAGTTATCCACAAATACTTTATTCCAGATGTACCGACTGTCGCTGTAACTTTTTATTGAAGTATTTTGATCGCCTGTTGAGAGGGATTCTCCGAGTCCGACCCGAGTATTCATCACATGCTTGTTTTTTCCTTCTTCATGATAAAGCACCAAATCACCGGACCGTAGCTGTACACGAATTTTTTTGCCCCAACACAAGTGTGGGTTCTCAACGATCCACTCTATTCCCCAGATTTGTCTCCCTACGATTATTTTTCTATTCCCAGAATTAAAGTTACTATTTAAAGGACACTTCTTCGATGACACTGATAACATCGAAATGAGAGGATCTCGACTTTAAGGGTTAAACCATCAGAAGAACTGCAGAGGTCGTTCCAGTATTTGTTAAATCGTGTCACTCGCTCTATTAATGCACAATGAGCTTACTTTGAATAAACTACAGGTTACATCCTCAACTGTTATATTATTTTTTTATGGAATTAGTCTCATTACTTAGTTGTCGGTCCGGGGATATGTACTATACGGTCAATTCATGTCAGAATGTTAAATAAGAAAAAAAGTACAGAGACAGAATCGTCATACCTTGAGGAAATGCCCCATGATTGTTATGAACCATCATAATTCAACTTTTTTTTAGAAAAAGTGCCAAAGATTATGCCAGACCGTCTCAATTTTCTATAAAAATAATCTCCAGCTCTAGCTAAACATAGAAGTCCTCCCATCAGCGGAATGAACTAGGCCTTAGGTCTTCAATTGACCAGAACACTAATCTATGCTCTTCCGCGGCTTTTGCTGGTCTGCAACTTGATACCTAAACCCAACCAGCTATATCCGATATATAATGTATTACCATGTAGTTGTGTAGATCACAGCTTGACATGCGGTTTGATGACTGGGCCAACAATTCGTTTGAAAAAGGAAGAAAAAAAAACTATGTTATAGCTAACTACAAACCCACATAAATTTTTCATATGGTCAAACAGGATTTTGATTGATATAATAAAAATGGCACTAGAATACTGTGGTGTCGATTTTGATGTTTTGCGGAACATAGCTGCTAATTGCTGAGTATAATGAAATAAGACTAATGTAAGTACGACGATATAAGAGGAACAAACCAATAAATGACGCCATTCTGAAGAGCTCACTTCGCAAGTCAAAAGTGAGATCTCTATCATCCTCGTTAATTTAAAACTAAACATATCCATGTCCTCATTGCAGTAGATACTTCCAAGATTGTATTTGCTACATTAGCCACCTCAGAATCCACTTTTACAGAGAATGAGTTCGGCGTGGCTTTCAACTCTGTATCTCTCCAATTTCTGCGACCCTCCAATTCCGGCTCAGCAGGTATCACTTCTAGACTCCACGTCGCTGACTCTAATGCCAAAGTCGTCGTTAACAAATTGATCATAGAGTTGGATATAATACATTTCTATCAGTGCCTCGTGCAGCCTCTCAATTTGTTGACCATGTATATTGTTAAATCGGTGTGCGAATTGCCTAAGATTAATCCTGAGACAGAATTGGTGTCTGTACCGCCAGTATTTGCTACTATTTTTTTCTGTAATCATTCCTCAAGACAGGGGATATTGAGGACAGACAGACTGTGGTTAATGCAGAGGTAAATGCCCTTATCAGCGAACATTCCAACGTCACTGACGTTCTGATCTACGTAGATAGTTCTTTAGTGTGCTGTCGATGGAATGCTTTTGACGTTTGCTGCACGTTCCAGTGGCAGAACTATTCATGAAGTCAGTGCGCCTACGCAATGGCAATGAGTACTATGACGATGGGGATCATGGTCATGACATGAGGTTTTATTTGATTAGAGTTACAAACTTAAACTTATGTTCGTTATGTGAATGACTCGATGTGCCTGCTGCGCAAAGTGCAGATAACCTCCTTCCGCAAGCAACGGCTTATACGAGGTCATTACGGAGGTCAAAGATATGCAGTGTTGCCTTCTTGTTCGTTGCGAGTCACGCTTCTGTTGAGGGCAACGAAAAAGCAGATAGACTGGCAAGTTATACAATCGTATCAGATGGACGGCCATTGTGGAGGACAGATATCGTTAACGATCTCAGAGAGATGAGTAGATTGATGGACTTTGAACAACTGAAATTACATAACTGTCTAGACTGTCTGCCCAGAGTGTGATGAAGATTGGTATTGACAGAACAGAAAAATATTTCGGACTAATTAAAAGAATTGTTAACAAACGCCTAACTGGCAAAATTAGTTCCTGCTTGCTGTTGAACATTTAGAGGAGACGATCGGAACACACTTGGGTGTGTCTTGAGTGTAGGAATGATGTTAATAACATGACGTTGCTGAGGACTGGTATTAATAATAATAGTAATGATCATAACTTAATTTTTTTGCCAGCATTTGCCACGAAGACATGCAATGACAATGGGGTATGGTATGTGCATCCAGACAGCAACAAGACATGGACGGACTACACTTCATGTACCAATACTGGAGTAAGTGCACACACAAATTGTGTATTTAGCAGCAGATTGATGTAGTTTGCCTTTCTCATATTGATATCTAAATATATTCATTATACATCACCGTTTAATTGCATCTATTTTTTTATTTAACTAACTGTATATTTGTACATATTTTTCTCCCACATTTCAACTCACTGTGGAGCATAGGTCTTCAACAAACGCTTTCCAAGTTATTTTTTTTGCCATTCTTTTATGATCATTCCATGTCTTCACGATCATCTTCATCTCATTTTCAGTCTGTCTTCTCCAAGCATAATTTGGTCTTCCTCTATGTCTTTTTCCTTGGGGATTCCAAAAAAGGCCTATTGTGTAACACTCAATGTGTTATGGCTTCCGTAGTGCGTATCCTATCCAGTCCTATCGTTTTTCTGTATCTCTTTATCCACTGATATTTGTTCAGTACTTGTTAATAATTCTATGTTAGTAATTTTGTCTGTACATATTACCTCCATTAATTAATATATATTTTTCTAAAGTCATGTAGCCTAAGTTAAGCCTACGGTGTCAGTGCCGAAATGTTTCAAATTACCAACGATCATATTTAGTGAGTGACGTGTTCCGCATTACGCCAGACTCCAAACTTTTTCAGAACAAAACCTTCTGTACCAATTTTCATATGCTAGGTAAACTCCAAGTTGTTTCGACCGAAAAAAAAAATCGTCACATGTAGCAGCTGAACTTGGTCCTCCCCATCAGTAACGAACCACATTCAGTCTGCACGGCCACATCTAATTTCAAGTAATATAGTATCTTCTACTTTAAAATAAAATAGTCGATTTTAATATAATATAGTGTTTACTTAAGTTAACCAGTTTCTTCTACATACATTTTTAGCAGCATCTACTCTACTCTTTGTCAGAAACAATATCCCTTCATAATGTCTTTCATGTTAATACAAGAGTAAAAGTAAAATTAGACATGGAGACCTTGTGAAGTAGCATAAAAACTTATATAGATACAGGGAAATAAAACAAAATAGTCTTTGAAAAAATTTGTAGAAAAGACAAATCAGAAGTTATTAAGTGATTAGTAATGTTTTGCTTATATAGAAGGAAAAGCGTTGATTGGTTTTTGTTCATGTGTCCGCAGAACGACTATTTTGTGATGTTTTAGTACGTCAAGAATACATGATTAATCTGACAAATATTCAGGGTTTAAACATCGTTTTATGCTTTTGTCTATTCATGTTTCTTTTTTCTGTTCATTGGTTAATATTTATAAATTTGAATAATAGTTCAGGTCGAAAACTAGTTCGTTAATATCACTTACGCGGGACACTATTTTAATCAACATTTTCTTGTTTGTGTTGCACAAATAGCGAGGTCTTGAATTTGTGGTGAATTATTACAATAGCTGTAGTAGCTACGTGATACTTGTACTATTCAAAAGCGGAAGTTATAAATATTTTTTTAAAAAGTAAAGTGCCCCCGTCACGCCAAGTGGCGTATAGGGAATATGGTGTTAGTGACCAGAAATTTTACAGACCTTCTGCACATGATTTTTTGGGGGTAATGTGGTCGGTATTACGCCCGTGCTGGTTCACTTTCCCAGAAAAAAAATCCAGTACCCATTAAAGGTTGGGTGAACCCGGAAGCCGTCGGTTGGGATCGAACCCTACCCCTTGTCCTTTGTAGTCCAGTTCACTAACCACTGAGCTATCGCGGCTCCCAAGTTATAAGTATGCTCTTGGCAAATTCACATTTTCGATTACTACATTTCGTGTCTGATTTTAATTATTATTTTAACGTTTTCAGTGTTGTGTTGGTGTATCAAAATGCTAAAATGCCAAAGACCACGTTAGACAAGCATATACATCAGAATATCTAACTAGCTACCAAAACTGGCAATTTCCTCAAATATTCTAACACCAGGGAAGATACTACAAGGAAATGTCAACAAGAGTGCGTTTATCGTGAGAAAAATAAAAATAAATGTACATGTGGTGTGTGTCTTTGCGTATATATGTGTGTGTGTGTTGTGAGACACTTATTTTTTGCAACACGGTGTGGCTCAGCCTATCTGACGCGCCTCTCTACAGAGCTTTGTCATTTGTGTGAGGTTATTAGTTATTGGTTATGGAAGGCCTCGGTATCACTGTAAACGAATTAAAATCCATAATTGCTCAACAGCCCGTGCCAGTGGAATCATCCGAATTACTAACACATCTCCCAAACAAAGAAAGGTAACTGTAGTCCCCATCGTAGCAGTCTCAGCACACGCCAAAAGACATAAGGCGAAACCGCGCAGAAAGTGACCACAGCCAACTGTTCCCTGTCATACGATATTATCATTCATCGTAAACAAGCGGGATATCGAAACAGGGTCAAAACGGATAAGACACACAGCTCACGGTGTGCACAGAGCACTTAACTCAGTAGCTCCTGCAACAAGCCGGACTTGGATATGAGGAAACTGCAAGAAGGAACACTTTTCAGACATAGCCTTCAATGGTTCCTGCCGCCTATCCACCATATACCATGGAAGTTCGCGTCCTCCTGAAAATGATGATCGTCGTAGCACTTGATGATGTTAGGCCATCGTTGATGACTCCAATTCCAAACATATAAACACACAGTGGTGGTAAGTTATCATTTCCAATGCAACAGAAGCCACATGACCTGTAGTTAGTAAAACCACAGAGAGAATATGATTTTGTGACCTTCACTGATTCACTCTTGGATGTGAATGTGTAGTTTACACAAATGAGGAGAAGTTTGTGTGGGGGTGCCCGCATAATACGTTTGTTGTTATTGAGTTATTGTGTACAATACATGTGAGTTCTAATGTACAGTACATGTGCGTTTTAGTGTACAATACAAGTGAGTTCTAATGTACAATACATGTGAGCTCTAGGCTACAATGCATGTTAGTTCACAAAGAATAGTTGGAGAAGAGGTTGGTATACTCTGGAAGAACAAGTTTTTAGTGGTCAAACACAATAAACGAATGCCCGTTTCGGGAGTGAGTCTGACACTCTGAATCTATCTTTTTCATTTGCCTGATGGGTTATCTATATCTGCAATGTCGTTTCATGTAGACATTTTACTGTCTGTAGTAATTCTTGCAGTAGCCCATATTGTTTTGTCTCTAGTGTTGTTTCTATGGGCCAATGGATTTTCCTCAGTCTAATATATTCAGTACAATCTTTAAGTAAGGTTTCAGCAGTCTGGGACGCCTGTCCGCATGTACATATAGTTGAGGTGCCGATCTTGAATTGTGTATACATATGACTGTGCAGTCGATTGTGCCCAGTTCTGATGGGTATAATGATAACTGTTTCCCATCTATTCATTTTTTAAAAGGCATCCTGATTTGAGGCGTGTGGTCTTCTCTTAGATTTGATTATCAGTTTCTCCTGATGTTATGTAACTGGTGCATCTGGTTGTGTGCTGTTGAGCCTTTCTTTGTCAGTCGATCTGCTCTTTCATTTCCTGGTATTCCACAGTGAAATGGGATCCACTGCAAGGGGAGCCTGTGGAGCTTGCAGAGTTCAGTCAATAAGGTCAGCATATGTGACAATTTTAAGGATTATAGTGCCTGGAGTACTGATCTTTATCTGTCAAAAACATTACAGACTGTGAGCTAAGATTACTTTTCAGCAGCTTTTCTATTAAGCATTTACAATAAGAACAGGAGCAAGGCCAGGATGTCTTCTATCACCATTTCTCTTTCTACTGGCCATAGATTGGATTATGAAAGTAACTCAGAACATCAATGGATCCAGTGGATACTGGCCAAGCAATTTAATGATTTAGACTTTCCTGATGACTTAGCTCTCCTATCACATAATCATCAACAGATGCAAGATAAAATGAGCATAGTTGATGGGAGATCACAACAGCTGTAACTGAAAATAAATCTAGATAATGCCAAAATTGTAAGAATTAATGCAGTTGGCAGTAACCGAATAACAATAGGTGAAATGCTTCTACTAGACGTACAATCTTACATATATCTGCATAGTAATATAGACAAAGGAAGGGGGGACCAAAGAATGATGCAAAAATAAGGATATCAGAAGCAAGAGGTGCAGTCGTTGCACTGGGAAACACACTGCGGAATTCAACAGAGTATTACAAATCAGGACGATTTTGGAATCCTCAAAGAAAAAGACAAAGAGCAAGACCAAACTTTTCTTTGGAGAAGACAGATGGAAGCACAGATGTAGATGATGGAGAAGACATGGAATTATCGTAAAAGAATGGCAAGAAACACAGCGGCATAGAATGCTTGGAGTGAATGTTGAAGATCTATGCTCCACATGGAGTTGAATGGTAGAAGAGGAAGAAGAAATGTTTCTATTGCTAACTTTATTGCTTGGATTTCTCCATCGTAATTGTGACAATATTTTCTTATTGCTATTTTTTTCATATTGAAAGTATTAATTGGGTACTCTATGTATTCTCCAACGCCCCCCATTCCTTACTACATTATGTGCTGATCCTTATGTGTACACACGAACCCATAGATCTTGTGGCTATTCTTCAGCCAGGAAATTGAGAGTGATTGTTTTACTCTGTAGACCATATTGTTCCTCCTTGTCAAGTATTTCTTTCACTTCTGTACGTATTTGTATTGATAATCCGGATTCCTCTGTCCATGGGGTCTGTTCTGATATGGGCAGTAGGGGGTTAACAACTCTTGGCATATCTGGTGTTTGTCTACTAATACGCTTGGCTTGGTGGATAAAATTACTTCTCTAAAACCGTTCCAATGCAAAGATTTTGGAATCGGTCCTACATTGGATGTCTCGGCATGTATGACAATTTTTTTTTCTGCCTGTATCCTACCTTTTTTCTACCTTTGTGTCCTTCCGATCTCAGTGCTGGTATCCTCCACAATCTCTCCATCTTCAGTATTGCTTTTGATTTCACTGCTTCCGTGATGACCTCAAGTGCCTGGTTTTGTACTTTATCCAGCTCTTGCAGTGTGGTGTTTGATGCTGTGCACCATGCAGATGATCCATATTCAAGATGTGAGCGTATACTCTGTTGGTAAACTTTACTGAGTATTTTTCCACTCGCACCCCGTGTAGTTCTACACAGCTTTCTTAGAATAATTATCTACCTCCATGCTTTTTGTATAGCCTTATTTATCTGCTGTTCCCAAGATAGTTTGCTGTCAAATATAACTCCGGGATAAGTAACGTGTTTGTCTTCTTTCATAGGCTCATTGTTTATGAAGATGGGTCCTGCTTTTTTGTTTTGGGGAGAGAGTGAAAAGTGTAGTACTGCATATGTCTGTATTGATTCTGATACCGCATCTATTTGTCCATGAGTGCAATGCATTCATAGCTCTTTGAAATAATTTGGAGGCCACTGTTGCATACTCCTCTGTGCACCACATTACCAGGTCATCTGCATACATTGCCACTTTGATACAATTTGGTAGTTCAGTAAGTTGGTCGTTGATGTAGACAAGAAAATGTGTTGGAGATTGTATTCCTCCCTGAGGGATACCCTGGGACAGAAGGATCTTCTTGCTTTTAAGACAATCCAGTTGCACTCTGGCTCTCTTGCTGTGCAGGTATACTATCACCAATCTGTATATCCTGCAATTTACTACGTACTTTCTCAGTTTCTTCAAGAGCCTTTCCTTCAATACCTTATCATACAATTTCTTTAGATCTATCCATGTTGCGATTCAGTTTCTTTTCTTGGAACGCATTTTTAATTTCCTGGGAAAGATAGGTTGCCTGATCTTCGGTAGAGTAACACTGTCTAAAGCCTGCTTGATGTGGCATAAGGAAGTTCTCACTTTACATGTGCCACTGCAGTCTGAGATTGATTATACATTCCATTGTTTTACACAAATAGCTTGTAAGGCTGATTGGTCTATAGCTGGATGATTGGTCTATAGCTAGATGATTGGTCTATAACTGTATGTCGTAGAATCATCTTTTCCTAGCTTTAATAATGGTACCAGAAGTGATTCTCTCCATGTCTGTGCCATTCTTTCTAAAAGTAAATTAAAGTACCCCCGTCAGGCCAAGTGGCGTATAGGGAAATATGGTGTTAGTGACCCTATATTTTACAGACCTTCAGCACATGATTTTTGGGGTAATGTGGTCAGTATTACGCCCGTGCTGCTTTACTTTCCCAGAAAAAAATCCGGTACCCATTTAAGGCTGGGTGAACCCGGAAGCCGTCGGTTGGGATCGAACCCTACCCCTTGTCCGTGGTAGTCCAGTTCACTAACCACTGAGCTATCGCGGCTCCCTCATTCTTTCTATGATTCCGCAAATATTGTAGATCTGCAGTAGGTTTGCTTCAGCTGCAGTTCCCAATTTCGTCATCGTTTTATTGGGCACTCCATCACTGACTGGTGACTTTTTAATGTTTAATTTTAATTTAGAATGTATCCATCCTTTTTCAGTGTAATTTGGGTTTTCTTTTCTGCACCGTCATCATTAAGCTGTTTTACAAGCTTCCACTTTTGTTGTGTCTCGTTCAAGATTCAAGGACTCTGTTTTTTCCTTTCCAGCTTCTCCGTCTGGCTCATTGAAATTTGGATTTAGCATGCTGATAGTTATTGTGGTCTTCCTGGCAAGGTTTATTTTCTACTTGTTTTCGATATATTCCCATATCATTGTGCAGTTGCTCTAGTTCACTGCTACAGTATGGTTTGTAGTGATTCCATGCCCCTCTGGGTATTGTTTCACTAGCAGCTTGTAATATTAGTCTACTGAATTCATCAAATATTTTGTTCATGTCTGTCTTTATTTAGATCTTTAGTCAGTACACTGATGTATTGTTGATACATTTTCCAGTCTGCCTTTTTATAATTCCATCTAGAATGAGTGCTGCTCTCCCCGACAGCTTCATTTTGCACCACTAAAAAGACTAGTTTGTGGTCGCTGCCTCCTAGTTGTTTCCCAACAATACGTGTAATATTCGAATCCTGGTCTTGTGAATGGACAGCAAGATCTAGTGTAGATATGGTATGCCATGATCTAGAATAGAATCTTGGTGGATCTGTTGTCTGGTTTAGCAGTATAAGTCCACTGTCGTCCTGCCAATTTTTAAACTCCTCGCCTCTCTCGTCCCTAGCCCCAGCTCTGTGAATGGCTGTTAAATTAGTCATTAGTCATTAGTCGAAAGATCATCCTCCTTGCACAAGGGGCATACCCATAAGTGCTCCGATTTCCTTTCGAGTAAATTCACAAGTGTGTGACGGCTGATCGTGCCGGTTCGCAGTTGGTTAACCATACACCTCTGGCGTCCTGAAAAATGTTCGCTCTTAGCTGTGCCAAGCCTTACGCGACTATGCGTTAGTCTCGCCATTGCGTTTGAATCCTTGTCGTCTCGAGAGTCTGCTACTCTTCCCGCCTCGCGGATTGCGTGTAAAATGTCCGCGTTGTCCATGGCGTTGCCATCTGAAATTTTAGCCTTTTCAGCAAGCTTGTCAGCTCGTTCGTTCCCTTGCACTCCAGAGTGGCCAGGTACGTAGATGAAGACGATTTCTTTTAAAGTTGACAGCTGTTAAAGTCTCCACATACAATCATTCTTTCTCTTTTAATGAAACTGTGTCTAGTGCCAGTGGGCGGTCGCATGGACAGTAGTAGTTGAGTAAATGAAAGTCTGTATTTTCTGTCCTGAGGTGCATTATCTGATATTCAGCCCCACCCATATACACTTCAACTAACATGCATAGATGTTCTTTATAAGTGTCAATATTCCACCCTTTTGTCTGTTTTTGCTATCAGATCGGTAACACTGGTATCCCTCTTAGCTTTAAAGCTATGTCTTTGTTTAGGCGGGTTTCCTGCAAGTAGCATACGCTTAATTGCTCTTCATGCATGATATTTTCCTAATCTTTTTGCTGCACCCATCTGTTTTGCTGTTGATGCCTTCAGCATTCTAGTGCATTATTGTAAGTACACTCTCTATAATTTATATAACGAGATCGTATCAGTTTATTCTTTTGAACTGAATGTATTTCTTGTTATCTCCATATGGGGATTATCAGTGTTACCTCTGAAATTTCATTCATTTATTTACTGGGACTCGAAAGTTACTTTACGTATGTTTGTTACGTAGTTTCACCTTAATTGTATGTACGAAAGTTATTCAGCTCTGGTTTATTATGATATTGTAATAGAGCGTGCTAACTAGATTTATATTTTATAATCAATGACAAAGATTGGCATGTATTTTTATCATTCATTTTCACTATAACTGAAGAAAGATAACCATGTTCTCAAGATTGTAAGAAAAGCTTCCTACACTCTCGACCACTCGCTTCATTCTGCCAAATATGTTTTCCTGGTTAAAAATATGTTGTTGTTTTTTATTTTATCACACTTGATGCAGCATTTGTTCGATAATTTTTTGGGGTGTCTTGTAAATGACAGATTTGGTGGTGACGTAGTGCAGGAAAAATAATTCAAATATCACATCTAATTGATCTCCTGGGTCCGGAAAATAAAATCCAATTTGTCAATTAGATGTTCTTCTTGAATATTGGAATTCAGAATTAAATTCCATCTGATCAGTCCTTTAATGTCAAATATTTTACGAGATTATTTAACTGGTTTTCAATGCCAATTTTAGATTACGATAGTTAGGTTCTAATAATCTATCTATCTATCTATTGTCCTTTCGAGCCGAAGACGGCACATAGGGCAGAACCACAATCTCAAAAACAGAAACCTTGCGTGCCAAAATGGCACATCTTGCAGAGATCACTGCTCTAAAATCTATGGTTCTGTTTCCATAGCAATACCTTTTACAATGACAGCTTGTCAAGCCATCGATCAACCTCCTTAGTCGCCTCTTACGACATGCCTGGAAGGTCACAGTGTCACTATAATAGCCAGTGTAAAATGCAATAACTGGTTTTCTATAAAAATTGTATACTTTACAATAACTGGTTTCCAGAAATAGTTTTCAACAAAACAGAAGTCATGAATGTCGCCAAAAATAAACAGAACATCAACATAACTATAGAAGGCAGACAACTAAAACAAGTAGAGGAATTCAAATACCTAGTAAGTCTAATGACAAACAATAATTCTCAAACAGCAGAGATAGAATCAAGATCCAACAAGGCTTGTCAAATCATTGGACAGTTATCACAACTATTGTCCAACAAGGAAATAACTCTGGAGGCAAAACGAGCACTATACAATACAATCTTCATCCCAACGTTGTGCTACCAATGCCAGTCCTGGACCCTAGATACAAGAACAATAAGCAAAATAACCTCTACAGAGATGATATGTGTCAGACGAATGACATGAAACAGTCTGAGAGATAAGATCACAAATGAAGAACTGAGAGAAAAAAAAAGCTAGGAATAGCCCCCGCCATAGAATATATAAGGAAACAGCAGATAAAATGGTTTGGCCACGTGACAAAGCAGAAAGATCAAAACACAACACAACGAGCTTTCAACAAACGTTGTGAGAACACGAAACCCACGGGTCGACCACGAAAAATGATGGATCGATGGAATATTAGAAGCACTAGGAAATATAACAGCAGCAGAGGCGAACAGAAGAGCAAAAGACCGCAAGTTATATCTCCCCACGACGCTGAAAGGCAGATGAGGAAGGAAAGAATAGGAAGAATAGCAACTTAGATTACAACTGCGTTGTCGTCTTTGTTTTCTAGCGCTCACATACTAAGTGAGGTGGGTGCCTTGTGTCGGTTGTTTACAATAGGTCTCAATATCTGCTCCTTTCGGACCGATACATCCGGCTTCGACATAGGTTCCACTAATAATAATTTATTTCAAAGACTTCTTCTTCTTCTATCCTTCCTCCATTGCCGTTGGCGTCGAGGGGAGATACAATCTGCGATTCTTTGCTCTTCTGTTGGCCTCTTCTGGTGTTATCCCTCCTAGTGACTCTAGTATTCCCTTTATTCATCTCTTTCTCGGTCTTCCTCTTAATCTAGCATTTTCGTAGCGTTTGTTTATGGCTCTTTGAATCATTGTTAGTTCTTTTTGTCTTGTTATGTGGCCGAACCAATTTATCTGTTGTTTCTTTGTGTATTCGATGGCTGGTTCAATTTCGAGTTTCTTCCTCAGGTCGGTGTTTCTTACTCTGTCCCTTAAGCTGTTTCTTGTCATTCTTCTGACACATTTTATTTCCGTGGTCGTTATCTCTCTTACTGTTCTAGAGTCCAGCGTCCAATTCTGGCACTGATAGCATAGAGTTGGTAGAAAAATTGATTTATATATTGCCCTTTTTGCTTCCGTAGTTATTGCTTTGTTTTTCAATAGTGTTGATACTTGGCCTACAACTTGACATGCTTTGTTACACCTTATATCTATCTCTATATCTTGTGTTAACGTGCTACCCAGATATATAAAATTGTTTACTTGCTTCAGAGGTGTATTATTTATTATGATGTTTAGTTTTTCTTTCTTTCTCGAGATTGCCATTACTTCGGTTTTGTTTATGTTGATCTTCATGTTGTATTGTTTACAAGTGTTGTTTAGCCTATTGATAGTTCTTGCAGGTCCTCAGTTGTTTCATGTATCAGGACTTGGTCGTCTGCAAATAGTATTTCATTTATTTCTTCCTCTCTTCTGTTGTTTTCTGGTACGTATATTTCGTTCTCTTTTGTGTTATTGCTTGTTATCATCCTTGTTGGTATACTTCCTTTGCTTGGGCATGCTAATTTGCATATATTGTCCATATATGTGATGAAAAGTAAAGGGGAAAGCACGCAGCCTTGTCTTACTCCGGAGTTAATGGTGAAATGTTTAGTGAAGCCTGCTGAAGATCTTACTGTAGTGCGACTGCTTTCAGAGAGGCTCTTGCATATCTCTACTAGGTGGTGACTCACTCCTTACAAGGGCAATACGGACCACAGTTGTTCCCTGTCCACCCTGTCGAACGCCTTTTCTTGGTCAATAAAAGCTGTATATAGTGTTTTATTATGCTCTATTGTTTTCTCCGCTAGTTGTTTTATGATAAATAGGGCATATGTGCAATCTATGTTCCTCCTGAAGCCCATCTGAGCATCGCTTAGTTGTGGGTCTATAATTGGTCTCAATCTTTTTTCAATTCTCTTGGCATATAACTTCCCTGTGTGGCTTAATAGCGATATTCCTCTATATTGGTTGCTGTCTCTTCTGCTGCCCTTCTTTTTCCATATTGGTAATATAATGGACTGTTTCCAATCGTCTGGGACTTGCTGTTGTATCCATGCAGCGTTGAATATTCTGTATAGCCATTAACATCGTGCCTCTCCCGCTGCTACTAGCATTTCTAGAGGGATGTTATCGATTCCGGGGTCTTTGTTACTTGGTACGAGTCGCAATGTTTCTTCTATTTCCTCAATTAGTATATTTGGTTCTTTATCGCCAACTATTAGTTGCTTTTTGTGTGTTTTTGGACTCGTTTCTACATTCAAAAGCTCTTCGAAATATTCTTTCCATCTCGTTCAGAGTTGTGCTTTGTTTGTTATTGCTTGGCCTCGTTTATCATTGATGATTTCAGTTGGGTAATAATTGTCTTTCTTTTGTCTTATGGCTTTAATTGTTCTATAGAAGTCTCTGGATGCTGATTTGTGATTGTTACTAATCATTTCTCCAAATTTTACCCATGCTTTATGTTTTTCTTCTTTGATTAATTTCTTCACTTCTCTTCTTTCTATTGTGTATATATCATAATCGCTGTGCTTCTTATTTTTTAGCAAGATTTTGTTTAGTTTTTTCTTTCTTTTTTATGGTGTTCTTGACTATATCATTCCACCATGGAGTGCTCATCTTTCCCTCCTTCTTCCTTTGCTTCGTTCCGCACATTGCGGTTGCTATTTTCGTCAATTATTTTTTTAATGTGGGGCACTCGTTATCTACTGTAGTTATTTGTTGTGGTAGTTGTTTAAATTGGCTTTCTAGTTGTTTTTCTATTTCTTTCTTTTTGTCTTCTATTTTAAGTTGGTTTAATTTTATTGTCCTTTCGGATTGTTTCCTTGTTTTCAATTGGTTCTTGTTGTCTTGTTTTGCTTTCTGGATGGTTATTAACACCATTTTATGGTCTGTGTCATTTGTGATGTTAGGTACCGCTCTGCTGTCTCTGATTTTTTCCTCTTCCTTTGCGTTCTCGCTAGGATGAAATCTATTTGACTTTACAGTTGTTACCATTCCACTTATACCAGGTGTATATTTGTGAGTCTTTATGCTTAAAGAAAGTGTTAGTTATGTATAATTCATGTTGATTGCATAATTCAAGCAGTCGGTTGCCATTTTCGTTCTTTCTATTTGTGTTATCTCCAAATGGGCCCAGATATTTGGAGTTCTCATAATTGCGTTTTTCTGGTCTCCCGTTAAAGTCCCCCATCACCGGTAGATCTTCGTTCTTATTTACTTTGTTTATGATTTCATTAATTGTTTCAGGGAATTCTTCGCTTTCATCGTTGTTATTGTTGCAATGTGCATATATTTGGATGTATGTTATATTGACGTTGTTTTCTATCACTCTTAGGGTAATTATCCTTTCTGAATGATGATGTATTTCTATAATGTTTTCGGACGTTTCTGGGTCTACAATGAATCCTACTCCGTGTTTTGCTACTTCGTTGGTGTTAACTCCTGAGTTTATTATGGTATAATTCATGTACGCTTCCCTTGTTTGTTTCTCCTTCAATCTTGTGTCTGCTATTCCGAATATTTTGATTCTTCTTTTTATCATTGCGTCGATTAATTGTCCTTCTTTGTCTCTGATACCGCAAACATTTATGGTTGCAATTTGTTTGTATGATCGGGATTGTTTCTCCATTATTTTAGCTCTGAGCACTGTTGTGTGTATGTTACATTGTCCTCTGCTGCTGTGCTAGTTCTGCCGCAGAGTAAGGGCTGTTGTTTATGTTACCAGTGCTTACCCGTGCACTGTGATCACTGTTGTCCGTGACCCGTTTTCTAATCGTGTTGTTTCTCTACATTTTTGTTGTTTTCACACACAAACTAGACAGAATTGGGTAAAAGACGCAGGAAAAAAAAAACACTTGTGTATTCAACGGACGCAATGAAGTGTACCAGCCGTGCTCTGGGGATGGTATAATGAGCACAACTGAGCACCTTAGAGTCATCTTTATTCATTAGTACTGACACCATTTCTAGACATCTAAATTTTCTTGCCGCTGGATTCCGGTGAACTCATGTGAGATAGTGAGAGGAAAGCAATTTTCTTTACCTGGATCCAAGTCAAGTCAGTCTTTCATTCCTCTGCTCATCCGCTCATTTAAAACACGAATCCTGTGGTGATCACTGTTCTTTGTCACTGATACTTTTGTTGATTTGCTCATTTGTGTCTTTCTTTTCCACGAAAATAAAATGCACATGTTACTTGTGTTATGCATTAAAAGTGATTAGAAGTAGCTGCATCTTCACTTTTAAAAGAAACGTGTTTGGTTAATAATTGACTATTGCATCTTGAAACTCTCAGAGAGAAGAAACATGTATTTTGCTACGAGCATTAGCAACTTAAATATCGTTCACACATTGACTTTAGCCAAAGCTTTTTTCTTGTGTGTGTGTCCCGTGTCACAAAATGAAACCACTTACATAAAAATATCAATTTTTAAAAGATGAGTGGAACATACCAGGCTCAAGATATTTGCGCCCATAACTGCTGCAAGATGTTCAAGATTAGAACAAAAATGCCACTTTGAGATAAAAACAAACAGCTGTGCGATAGATGAGAAAGTTTCGACAGGAGTGATAGCTTAGGAAACTTATGAACAATAAATGGCAAGAAGAGATACTACAAGATACTGCTATTATAGACAAAGCTGATGTCACCAGCATTGTTACTACTCTGTTACATGCACAGTCCCACTGGGCAGGTCATATAGTCTGCACGCTACATTATAGACTCTCAAAATGTTTCTATGGCGAGCGTCAGTGGCTAACACCGACAAGGTGAATAAAATAAGGGCTCATCTCATTAAGAACTTTCATCGGTATATAACATTGGCACCTGAGAAAATGTGGCAGAAGAAATAACTTCTTTACTCATAATTCTTCAACTTGGAGTTACATCCTGTTAGACAAACAAAAGAAAAGTGGTCGAACAACGTAGGCAGGTTAGAAAGGCTCACAGATTGTATTCCCAACCAACGGCATACGTTTACACATTATCCTAGATCACGCAGGAGCCATTGAGTTATTGACTTATTTGTGGGTCATCATCATTGCACTCCGAACATGTCCATAGGTACTCAGATCCCCTCCTCAGCAATTCCCGCAGTGTCCAGCGACTGACGACTCCAGTTCTATGATGGTTGATAAGTCCCCTTACACGGCCACCAAGTCTCACATTTCTAGCTGTGCCCACCTTAACTCCCATTTCCATCATCCGAAGAAGTGACGTGGATCTGTGTTTGTCGAAGTCCCGTGCTCTTCCCACTTCTCGGAGGGCATTGATGATGTCCACCCGATCCATTGGTTGCCTGTCCTCAACGACAGCGCAGCTAGCCAACCTGTCCGCTCTTTCATTTCCCCGTACTCCCGCATGTCCAGGGACATAGACAAAGGTGGCTTTACGTATATTGGATTTCTGCAACGACTCTACCCATTGCATGCGTACAGAACCCGCCTCCACTTTTTTTTATCATGCTCATCGAATCACTCAGTATACATGCGTGGGTGTAGTCTTGTGACTCTAACCATTTTAATGCCTTGGTCACTGCCATCGCCTCCATTGTCATGCTACTCGTGGTCATGACGTATGCACCACTGTCTTCGTAGACTAATCTGCCTGCCGAGCGTGCTGTAAATGCCCATGCACTTCTTTGGTGTCGTATTACAGATCCGTCTGTATAGATGACTGCATCTTTCTCATCGGTGGTATCGCAGATGAGACCGTTGACTTCAGGATTAACCACGACCGGGTTCTGTTCCCTACTTTTCCTGTCGAATGTGACAATACACGAGAAGGTCCCCTTGAAAGATGTAGGCACCGGTATCCACTCCTCACCAACTGCTGATATTGGTAAGCCCACAGACCTGTTTGATGACATCTTTTGCTCGGCCCACCCATGATTTGCCTCTTTTTAGCCTGGCACCTTTCCCTGTGTTGAGCACGTGGTGCAATGGATGCTATTTATCTGTACTAATCTTCAGGTATGCTCGTGCTCTCCAGATCTTGATTCTGTCATCTATGGTTGCAAAATCATGAAGATACCTCATTGCTACACAGGGAGTGTCCCTTGTACATCCCAAGATAATGCGCATGGCTTCATTTTGTATTTTCTCCAGCCTATCAATTTGAGTCGTACTGACAGTAAGAATGGCCAGGGCATACTCGATTGGTGCGAGGACTAATCCCTGGAACAGAAGAGTAAGTAGCCTTGCTCGATGTTGGCAGCTGCCATGACCTTCAAGGCGGCTAATCCTTTGCGGGATTTTGTTATCACATGGTTGACGTGGTACCGAAAACACAGGCTGCGATCAAACTTAACTCCGAGGTATGTCATCAACTTGTCCCTGGTCATCTCATCAGCTCCCATTTGTACTACCGGTGTGGTCGTATTAACGATATGATTGTTAAGGGAGAACCATGAAACTGACGCTTTATTAGGATTAACCAAGGCACCTGAAACCCTACAACAGGAAGAAATGCGATCGAGTTCGTCTTGCATTGTGGAGGCGATTCCCCGTCTGTCTCTTCCCTGTCGATATACCAGAATATCATCAGCAAAAGTCATAGTTCTTCCCCTCCCATCCAGCTGTTTTTCCGTGATCGTTATTGTGTACACGTTAAATAGAACTGGTGACAATCGTGAGCCTTGCGGCAGCCCTGTACAAATGGATGTTGGCTCGGAAGACCAACTTCCACATCTGAGTATCACCTTCCTCTGAAACAGTGCCGCAGCGATCCATCTAATGAGGAAGGGGTGCACCGGCAGTTTGAGGAGCATATGCATGAGGTATTCAAATGGTACCCTATTGTATGCATCCTCCAGATCTATAGCAGCAGCACATGTCTCCTCTCGTCTGTGGAAGCCTTCGAAGACGTCATAAGCAAAGACTGCCGCGTTGAGCCATGTCTCTTTGTTATATCTATAACCTCCGAGTGTGGTTGGGAATGTGCGTTTCTGTTCAAGGTGACAGGTGAGGACACGGGCAACAATTTTCTCCAGCAGCTTGCCCGCAGTTTTCTGCATTGTGATGATTCTGTAGGGACTGATCTGAGAATGGTCCTTGTTTGGCTTCGATAGCGGTAGTAAGTAGCTGTGTAGCCATTCCTCCTTAATCTGGCCACTCTGAATGCTGGCATTAAACTCGTTGGCCAGTTTTGCCAATCGTCGTCAGCTAAATCGCCTATGTCATTGTATCGAACACCATATGGACCAGGAGCAGTGTTGTGGGACCTTTTAAGTGTCGTGCGAATGGTATCGGTTGTGATTGTGAGATCTTCTTCCAGCCCTACATCCTTACACAATTTTGACTGAAATCCCCGTATCCTCATTCTTACAGCCTCATTTCTTTGGTCCGTCTGTTCAATGTAGCGGGGAAGCAGGGCCTTCCATTTGCTCTCATCAGATTTGTGCCATATCCGGCCTGTGCTCTGAAAGTCTTGTATGCCTCTGTGTCGTGTTGTGCTATTCCTGCTCTGATGAAGGCGCCAGAATGTGGCTATCGATTTTTCTGAGCACACTTTTTTACAAAAGGAGCCATATCGGGCCTTACTTTCATATTCGCTCACACAGACTAATCTAACAGATGGATGGAACCAATGGTATTCCTCATCCTTTATGGACAACAATGCAATACAGAATAGTTGGACGCAGAACATGTTTTTAATCTGGTATAGATCGCGTTATGTGGGGTTTTATAAGTTCGGGTTTCTTTGAAATTCGACAAAAGCAGTAAACATCAGCGATAAGTGTTCTAGACTATACTTTCTAACATCTGTCAGTTAGACCATCTCATGTCTCATTTTCTCGTTTTCCCTCAAATATATTCTTTGGCCATCTCTGTCGTCTAATGCCGTGTGGTTTTCAGCCATAGACATGTATGATTATAAAGAATCATAGATTCATCATTTAATATACATCATTGGTGTGAAGGGAAAAGTGCAAGAGGCAGACCCAGAGTAAGATGGACAGACATTAAAGAAACATTACAACAGCATCAATGGACAATCAGTGAAGCCGCCAAAAGAGCGAGAACTAGAACTTTGTATCTTTCTCGATATTCAAACGGATACAAGAGAAAGTGAAGAATGTAAGAGAAGAGAAAAAAATCGTGTGAAATTATAAATCTCCCAGTGCTCTGGGGAGAAAAGGAGGAAGGAATTTAAACCAAAAAACACTTAGGAGAAACAAGGTAATCCGACGGACAATCCAAGTCAAAGACAGAATATTTGGTGAAAAGCCATAATGGTTGTCTGGTAAACCTGATGACCTAGAGAAGACCGCTTTGGCTATAATTAACAGTTGCCTTGAAAGATAATCAAATGTGGCAGAGAAAACTGTTACGCGAAAGAAATCGATGAATTTTAGAGTAGTAAGACGTATTATTTAGTAGCAAGGTGATACATTCTCTTTGCTTTTAACCACCATAAATATACGAGCTAGCTAGTCAACTTCTCAGCTAGGTTGAATGAAACTAATTCGTCAGGAAATGAACATAAGACTTTTCATTTGGGAATGTTTTGTAGTATTACAACTTTGCATAATTACGACTGTCATTGACTCTTTTCAGCAAGTTCTAACAGACATGTATATAAGTTAAGTAAAGAGTAAAGAGCCCCGTCACGCCAAGTGTCGTATAGGGAATATGGTGTTAGCGACCATAATTTTTACAGACCTTCAACACATGATTTTGGGGGTAATGTGGTTGGTATTACGCCCGTGCTGCTTTACTTTCCCAGAAAAAAAAATCAGGTACCCATTTAAACCTGGGTGAACCCGGAGCCGTCAATCAGGATCGAACCTGACCTTTTGTCTTTTGTAGTCCAGTTCAGTAGCCACTGAGCATATACGTATACGTCATATTTTTATTTTAGCTTTTTTGTTTATTTTTCCTTCCCAGCAGACCGTGGTTTCTTTTTTATTAATTCTTGGGTGTAAATTGTTGCTCTCTACAACATATTATTATTATTATTATTATTATTCATGCTTGTTTCTTCTACGTTCCTCTCTTTTTTATTTTTATATCATAATTTTCTTCTACGTTTAATTTATGAAAATATCTTATTAGAATGTCTGAGACAAAGTCCGTTCGTTTGTAAAGGTTAGTAGTTTGTACCGGTTATCCATCGCTACTATCAATGCTTCGAGCATTAGCAGAGTCTATCTCAACAAGTTCTCAGCATTTGATCCAAGTGTTACACTGTGGATTATGTATACCAGGTGGTCTGGAGGTAATACCTCAGCCTCTGGACAGGAATGTTTTGCGTTCGAATCCCGGCATATGCGGTGTGAATTTTTCACTTCAAATCCGAGGTTTCTTGGCGACTTTACCCTCATATGGTCTGTGGGTAGTAATATGCGATGTCTAGTCCTCTCAGAAAAACTGGAGATCTGAGACCTCGCTCTTGTAGAAGAACCTTTGACAGTTAACATTCGAAAAGAGTTGGCCAAAAATGGCCGCTGTCAGGGCAAAATTGTTCAACAAATGTACACACGGAGAAAGACGGATGTGTCGAACAGCGCAGACATCGCGACTTTAGCGCTACCTAGCAACATAAGGCATCCATGTCCACTTAACGTATGAACACAAATACAAATAAAATAGACAGTGAATTTTACTTTACAGAAACGTTGTGCCATACCGGTTCGCGTAGGCGATTATGTCCTTCAACAATCTTATATCTACAGTGCATGGTATCAATTCTGCTGTTGACTGTTTGCCATGCCATGACACCAAGCTATCTAGTATTTTATTTCTTTGTTGTCCGCGATCTCTCTTTCGTTATATTTTGCCTCTTGTAATCAAGTATTCCAACTTTCCTCTTCTCATGATGTGCCAGAAAAATGTTGATTGTTGCATTCTGATGTTTTTTTTAATGAGCTCCCTTGTGCCAAACACCAACGCTGTAAAATCTTACCTAACCATGGAATAACTCGTACGTTCAAAGAGTGCACCTTGTAATTCTTTTCAACAAATAAAATAAAAGTGAATTAAATAGAACAGCATTGGAGTATTGAAAGCGTAGTGGCTAAGTTTGTGGAATGACGATAACGTGAACGCTTCTTCATCGCAACGATCTTTATTCCACCCGCTGAGAAAAGAACACTGGTACCTCACTCAATGAGTTCAGAACATTGGTACCTCACTCATGGAGTTCAGAACATTGGTACCTCACTCATGGAGTTCAGAACACTGGTACCTCACTCAATGAGTTCAGAACATTGGTACCTCACTCAATGAGTTCAGAACACTGGTACCTCACTCAATCAGTTCAGAACATTGGTACCTCACTCAATGAGTTCAGAATATTGGTACCTCACTCAATGAGTTCAGAATATTGGTACCTCACTCAATGAGTTCAGAACATTGGTACCTCACTCAATGAGTTCAGAATATTGGTACCTCACTCAATGAGTTCAGAATATTGGTACCTCACTCAATGAGTTCAGAATATTGGTACCTCACTCAATGAGTTCAGAACATTGGTACCTCACTCAATGAGTTCAGAATATTGGTACCTCACTCAATGAGTTCAGAATATTGGTACCTCACTCAATGAGTTCAGAACATTGGTACCTCACTCAATGAGTTCAGAATATTGGTACCTCACTCAATGAGTTCAGAATATTGGTACCTCACTCAATGAGTTCAGAATATTGGTACCTCACTCAATGAGTTCAGAACATTGGTACCTCACTCAATGAGTTCAGAATATTGGTACCTCACTCATGGAGTTCAGAATATTGGTACCTCACTCATGGAGTTCAGAATATTGGTACCTCACTCAATGAGTTCAGAATATTGGTACCTCACTCAATCAGTTCAGAACATTGGTACCTCACTCAATGAGTTCAGAATATTGGTACCTCACTCAATGAGTTCAGAACATTGGTACCTCACTCAATGAGTTCAGAACATTGGTACCTCACTCAATGAGTTCAGAATATTGGTACCTCACTCAATCAGTTCAGAACATTGGTACCTCACTCAATGAGTTCAGAATATTGGTACCTCACTCAATCAGTTCAGAACATTGGTACCTCACTCAATGAGTTCAGAACACTGGTACCTCACTCAATGAGTTCAGAATATTGGTACCTCACTCAATGAGTTCAGAACATTGGTACCTCACTCAATGAGTTCAGAACATTGGTACCTCACTCAATGAGTTCAGAACATTGGTACCTCACTCAATGAGTTCAGAACATTGGTACCTCACTCAATGAGTTCAGAACATTGGTACCTCACTCAATGAGTTCAGAACATTGGTACCTCACTCAATGAGTTCAGAACATTGGTACCTCGCTCAATGAGTTCAGAACATTGGTACCTCACTCAATGAGTTCAGAACATTGGTACCTCGCTCAATGAGTTCAGAATATTGGTACCTCACTCAATGAGTTCAGAACATTGGTACCTCACTCAATGAGTTCAGAACATTGGTACCTCGCTCAATGAGTTCAGAACATTGGTACCTCACTCAATGAGTTCAGAACATTGGTACCTCACTCAATGAGTTCAGAATATTGGTACCTCACTCAATGAGTTCAGAACATTGGTACCTCACTCAATGAGTTCAGAACATTGGTACCTCACTCAATGAGTTCAGAACATTGGTACCTCGCTCAATGAGTTCAGAACATTGGTACCTCACTCAATGAGTTCAGAACATTGGTACCTCACTCAATGAGTTCAGAACATTGGTACCTCACTCAATGAGTTCAGAACATTGGTACCTCACTCAATGAGTTCAGAACATTGGTACCTCACTCAATGAGTTCAGAACATTGGTACCTCACTCAATGAGTTCAGAACATTGGTACCTCGCTCAATGAGTTCAGAATATTGGTACCTCACTCAATGAGTTCAGAACATTGGTACCTCACTCAATGAGTTCAGAACATTGGTACCTCGCTCAATGAGTTCAGAACATTGGTACCTCACTCAATGAGTTCAGAATATTGGTACCTCGCTCAATGAGTTCAGAACATTGGTACCTCACTCAATGAGTTCAGAACATTGGTACCTCGCTCAATGAGTTCAGAATATTGGTACCTCGCTCAATGAGTTCAGAACATTGGTACCTCGCTCAATGAGTTCAGAACATTGGTACCTCGCTCAATGAGTTCAGAACATTGGTACCTCGCTCAATGAGTTCAGAATATTGGTACCTCACTCATGGAGTTCAGAACATTGGTACCTCACTCAATCAGTTCAGAACATTGGTACCTCGCTCAATGAGTTCAGAATATTGGTACCTCACTCAATCAGTTCAGAACATTGGTACCTCACTCAATGAGTTCAGAACATTGGTACCTCACTCAATCAGTTCAGAACATTGGTACCTCACTCAATGAGTTCAGAATATTGGTACCTCACTCAATCAGTTCAGAATATTGGTACCTCACTCAATGAGTTCAGAACATTGGTACCTCACTCAATGAGTTCAGAACATTGGTACCTCACTCAATGAGTTCAGAACATTGGTACCTCACTCAATGAGTTCAGAACATTGGTACCTCACTCAATGAGTTCAGAACATTGGTACCTCACTCAATGAGTTCAGAACATTGGTACCTCGCTCAATGAGTTCAGAACATTGGTACCTCACTCAATGAGTTCAGAACATTGGTACCTCACTCAATCAGTTCAGAACATTGGTACCTCACTCAATGAGTTCAGAACATTGGTACCTCACTCAATGAGTTCAGAACATTGGTACCTCACTCAATGAGTTCAGAACATTGGTACCTCACTCAATGAGTTCAGAACATTGGTACCTCACTCAATGAGTTCAGAATATTGGTACCTCACTCATGGAGTTCAGAACATTGGTACCTCGCTCAATGAGTTCAGAACATTGGTACCTCGCTCAATGAGTTCAGAACATTGGTACCTCACTCAATGAGTTCAGAACATTGGTACCTCACTCAATCAGTTCAGAACATTGGTACCTCGCTCAATGAGTTCAGAACATTGGTACCTCACTCAATGAGTTCAGAACATTGGTACCTCACTCAATGAGTTCAGAACATTGGTACCTCGCTCAATGAGTTCAGAACATTGGTACCTCACTCAATGAGTTCAGAACATTGGTACCTCACTCAATCAGTTCAGAACATTGGTACCTCACTCAATCAGTTCAGAACATTGGTACCTCACTCAATCAGTTCAGAACATTGGTACCTCACTCAATCAGTTCAGAACATTGGTACCTCACTCAATCAGTTCAGAACATTGGTACCTCACTCAATCAGTTCAGAACATTGGTACCTCACTCAATCAGTTCAGAACATTGGTACCTCACTCAATCAGTTCTGAACATTGGTACCTCACTCAATGAGTTCAGAACATTGGTACCTCACTCAATCAGTTCTGAACATTGGTACCTCACTCAATCAGTTCAGAACATTGGTACCTCACTCAATCAGTTCAGAACATTGGTACCTCACTCAATGAGTTCAGAACATTGGTACCTCACTCATGGAGTTCAGAACATTGGTACCTCACTCATGGAGTTCAGAACATTGGTACCTCACTCAATGAGTTCAGAACATTGGTACCTCACTCATGGAGTTCAGAACATTGGTACCTCACTCATGGAGTTCAGAACATTGGTACCTCGCTCAATGAGTTCAGAACATTGGTACCTCGCTCAATGAGTTCAGAACATTGGTACCTCGCTCAATGAGTTCAGAACATTGGTACCTCACTCAATCAGTTCAGAACATTGGTACCTCACTCAATCAGTTCAGAACATTGGTACCTCACTCAATGAGTTCAGAACATTGGTACCTCACTCAATGAGTTCAGAACATTGGTACCTCACTCAATCAGTTCAGAACATTGGTACCTCACTCAATGAGTTCAGAACATTGGTACCTCACTCAATGAGTTCAGAACATTGGTACCTCACTCAATGAGTTCAGAATATTGGTACCTCACTCAATCAGTTCAGAACATTGGTACCTCACTCAATGAGTTCAGAACATTGGTACCTCGCTCAATGAGTTCAGAACATTGGTACCTCGCTCAATGAGTTCAGAACATTGGTACCTCACTCAATCAGTTCAGAACATTGGTACCTCACTCAATGAGTTCAGAACATTGGTACCTCGCTCAATGAGTTCAGAACACTGGTACCTCGCTCAATGAGTTCAGAACATTGGTACCTCACTCAATGAGTTCAGAACATTGGTACCTCACTCAATGAGTTCAGAACATTGGTACCTCACTCAATGAGTTCAGAACATTGGTACCTCACTCAATGAGTTCAGAACATTGGTACCTCACTCAATGAGTTCAGAACATTGGTACCTCACTCATGGAGTTCAGAACATTGGTACCTCACTCATGGAGTTCAGAACATTGGTACCTCACTCATGGAGTTCAGAACATTGGTACCTCACTCAATGAGTTCAGAACATTGGTACCTCACTCATGGAGTTCAGAACATTGGTACCTCACTCATGGAGTTCAGAACATTGGTACCTCGCTCAATGAGTTCAGAACATTGGTACCTCGCTCAATGAGTTCAGAACATTGGTACCTCGCTCAATGAGTTCAGAACATTGGTACCTCACTCAATCAGTTCAGAACATTGGTACCTCACTCAATCAGTTCAGAACATTGGTACCTCACTCAATGAGTTCAGAACATTGGTACCTCACTCAATGAGTTCAGAACATTGGTACCTCACTCAATCAGTTCAGAACATTGGTACCTCACTCAATGAGTTCAGAACATTGGTACCTCACTCAATGAGTTCAGAACATTGGTACCTCACTCAATGAGTTCAGAACATTGGTACCTCACTCAATCAGTTCAGAACATTGGTACCTCACTCAATGAGTTCAGAACATTGGTACCTCACTCAATGAGTTCAGAACATTGGTACCTCACTCATGGAGTTCAGAACATTGGTACCTCACTCAATGAGTTCAGAACATTGGTACCTCGCTCAATGAGTTCAGAACATTGGTACCTCACTCAATGAGTTCAGAACATTGGTACCTCACTCAATGAGTTCAGAACATTGGTACCTTGTTCCATGTGTTCAGAACATTGGTACCTCACTCAATGAGTTCAGAATATTGGTACCTCACTCAATGAGTTCAGAACACTGGTACCTCACTCAATGAGTTCAGAACATTGGTACCTCGCTCAATGAGTTCAGAACACTGGTACCTCACTCAATGAGTTCAGAACATTGGTACCTCGCTCAATGAGTTCAGAACACTGGTACCTCACTCAATGAGTTCAGAACACTGGTACCTCGCTCAATGAGTTCAGAACACTGGTACCTCGCTCAATGAGTTCAGAACACTGGTACCTCGCTCAATGAGTTCAGAACATTGGTACCTCACTTTATGAGTTCAGAACATTGGTACCTCGCTCAATGAGTTCAGAACACTGGTACCTCACTTTATGAGTTCAGAACATTGGTACCTCGCTCAATGAGTTCAGAACACTGGTACCTCGCTCAATGAGTTCAGAACATTGGTACCTCGCTCAATGAGTTCAGAACACTGGTACCTCACTTTATGAGTTCAGAACATTGGTACCTCGCTCAATGAGTTCAGAACACTGGTACCTCACTTTATGAGTTCAGAACACTGGTTCCTCGTTCAATGAGTTCAGAACACTGGTACCTCACTTTATGAGTTCAGAACATTGGTACCTCGCTCAATGAGTTCAGAACACTGGTACCTCACTTTATGAGTTCAGAACACTGGTTCCTCGCTCAATGAGTTCAGAACACTGGTACCTCACTTTATGAGTTTAGAACATTGGTACCTCGCTCAATGAGTTCAGAATACTGGTACCTCGCTCAATGAGTTCAGAATACTGGTACCTCGCTCAATGAGTTCAGAACACTGGTACCTCACTTTATTTGTTCAGAATATTGGTTCCTCGTTCAATGAGTTCAGAACATTGGTTCCTCGCTCGATGAGTTCAGAACATTGATACCTCGTTCAATGAGTTCAGAACATTGGTACCTCGTTCAATGAGTTCAGAACATTGATACCTCGTTCAATGAGTTCAGAACATTGATACCTCGCTCAATGAGTTCACAACATTGGTTCCTCGTTCAATGAGTTCAGAACATTGGTACCTCGCTCAATGAGTTCAGAACATTGATACCTCGTTCAATGAGTTCAGGACATTGGCACCTCGTTCAATGAGTTCACAACAACAATGGTTACTCTCTCAATGAGTTCACAACAACAATGGTTTCTCGCTCAATGAGTTCCGAACATTGGTACCTCGCTCAATGAATTCAGAACATTGGTACCTCGTTCAATGAGTTCCGAACATTAGTACCTCGCTCAACGAGTTCAGGAAAGAACATTAGTACCTCGCTCAACGAGTTCAGGAAAGAACATTAGTACCTCGCTCAATGAGTTCAGGAAAGAACATTGTTACCTCGCTCAATGTGTTCAGGAAAGAACAATTACCTTTTTTTTCACTCTAAAATATATAATGAAGTTTAGAGATTTTTTTCTTGTTGGCACCATTCCCTACATTGTTTACCACGAGACATCCTTAACCTCTAAACGACCCACAACTCACTGACGAAACACAATACCTAAGTTGATCTATTTCCTTATTTAAGCCAATGTTTGTTTAGACTCGATCGTTGTTTAATCATTGAAGCGTTTTTCTACTTCTGAGAATGAATCGCTTTCATTGTGTCATTCCACTAATGGTCACGGGGAGCTGGTACATTACAGTGGAAACATTGAATTGTGATGTAAATAACGCGTCAAAAAGACATCAATATTATATGCAGTAAAAGCGATATTAAAATGCCTATGTAATCATTGAATCGAAAATAAGCGAAACTGACGAGAGCTATTAAAAATAGGATTGGATATGCAAGATAATCACAAGTTTTGATTAATAAAGTGTCAAGAAAATGTATAGAGGAGAATAAAACTATTTAATGCTCATGTGTATGTGTGTATCTTGTATGTATGTATGGTATATGTATATATATGTATATACGTATATGTGTATATGTTATAGCAATGTTTTTATAATTTGTTATACCTATTTAACCGCCATGAATAATTTATCACTCCATGGATCGAAATATAAGTCATCTCTCTCTCTCTCTCTCTCTCTCTCTCTCTCTCTCTCTCTTTCTTTTTCTCTCGCTCCTCCCCCTTTCCCTTTCACACTCCTCTTCCACCCCCATTATCTTCCACACATATCCTACTTTAAGAAGACGGCAAAACTGATGGGAACCGTATTTTTTTTTCATGTTTAATACCAAGTGTTCTAAGGAGGTTCTTCAGTTTACCATAAATATATTCATTCCCATCTTATGCTGTCAGTGTCAAACATGGTCGCTCACGAATAAACATAAAAGAAAAGTGGTCACCGCAGAGATATTTGAAAAAAAAAGCGCTTAGAGTGACCAGAGAAGACCGAATTATTAATAATGTCAGAAGAGAGAGAGAGAGAGAGAGAGAGAGAGAGAGATGACCATTGAATCGACTCTGAACTACTTACGTTAACAAACAACAAACGCAGTAATTTGCTGATCAGGAAAGAAAGCCAAGAGATCCCATGGCATACAAATTATTTATTAAAGAGGAGACGGGAGAAGACCACGTGGTAGCCCAAAATAAGATGGAATGGCAACATCCGAAAACGCTACAAAGTCAATTGATGGTGGTTGAGGCTGCCGGAAAGGGAAGAACTAAAACTTTCAATCTCCCTCGACACACTTAGCGGTGTCAGAGAAAGTGAGGAGAGAAAGTGAGGAGAGAAAGTGAGGAGAGAAAGTGAGGAGAGAGAGAGAGGAGAGAGAAAGTGAGGAGAGAAAGTGAGGAGAGGGAGAGGAGAGAGAAAGTGAGGAGAGAGAGAGAGGAGATAGAAAGTGAGGAGAGAAAGTGAGGAGAGAAAGTGGGGAGAGAAAGTGAGGAGAGAGAGAGAGGAGAGAGAAAGTGAGGAGAGAGAGAGAGGAGATAGAAAGTGAGGAGAGAGAATGAGGAGAGAGAGTGAGGAGAGAAAGTGAGGAGAGAAAGTGAGGAGAGAAAGTGAGGAGAGAAAGTGAGGAGAGAAAGTGAGGAAAGAAAGTGAAGAGAGAAAGTGAGGAGAGAGAATGAGGAGAGAGAGTGAGGAGAGAAAGTGAGGAGAGAAAGTGAGGAGAGAAAGTGAGGAGAGAAAGTGAGGAGAGAAAGAGAGGAGAGAAAGTGAGGAGAGAAAGTGAGGAGAGAAAGTGAGGAGAGAAAATGAGGAGAGAAAGTGAGGAGAGAAAGTGAGGAGAGAAAGAGAGGAGAGAAAGTGAGGAGAGAAAGTGAGGAGAGAAAGTGAGGAGAGAAAGTGAGGAGAGAAAGTGAGGCGAGAAAGAGAGAGAGAGAGAGAAGAGAAAGTGGTGAGAGATATGGAGAGAGAGAGAGGAGAGAAAGAGAGAGAGAGAGAGAGAGAGAGAGAGAGAGAGAGAGAGAGAGAGATGAAGACTCGCCAAAGTTAACAAATTGGAAACATGAAATTTAGTTAAGGATTGAAAGAGATCAGATGAGAGTATACTGGTCCCCATAAAGATGTCCTCCAGAAATGTGGAAGCTCAATACTTCACTTCAAAGAAACAAAAACTGAGTTTATCCATTTGATCTGCATTGTCGAGAGCTTCGGACAGGCTGCAAAATACACTTTTTCGCTGTAACCAAAATGCGTTACTTCCCTACAACCAAAATGCGTTACTTCCCTATAACCAAAATGCACTTCTCCCCTATAACCAAAGTGCGTTACTTCCCTATAACCAAAATGCGTTACTTCCCTATAACCAAAATGCACTTCTCCCCTATAACCAAAATGCGTTACTTCCCTATAACCAAAATGCACTTCTCCCTATAACCAAAATGCACTTCTCCCCTATAATCAAAATGCGTTACTTCCCTATAACCAAAATACACTTCTCCCCTATAAGCAAAATGTGCTACTTCCCTATAACCAAAATGCACTTCTCGCCTATAACCAAAATACACTTCTCCCCTATAACCAAAATGTGATACTTCCCTATAACCAAAATACACTTCTCCCCTATAACCAAAATGTGATACTTCCCTATAACCAAAATACACTTCTCCCCAATAACCAAAAATGTGCTATTTCCCTATAACCAAAATGCGTTACATCCCTATAACCAAAATGCACTTCTCCCCTATAACCAAAATGCACTTCCCCCCTATAACCAAAATGCGTTACTTCCCTATAACCAAAATGCACTTCTCCCTATAACCAAAATGCGTTACTTCCCTATAACCAAAATGCACTTCTCCTCTATAATCAAAATGCGTTACTTCCCTATAACCAAAATACACTTCTCCCCTATAACCAAAATGTGCTACTTCCCTATAACCAAAATGCACTTCTCCCCTATAACCGAAATACTCTTCTCCCCTATAACCAAAATGTGCTACTTCCCTATAACCAAAATGCGTTACATCCCTATAACCAAAATGCACTTCTCCCCTATAACCAAAATACACTTCTCCCCTATAACCAAAATGTGATACTTCCCTATAACCAAAATGCACTTCTCCCCTATAACCAAAATGCGTTACTTCCCTATAACCAAAATGCACTTCTTCCCTATTACCAAAATGCACTTCTCCCCTATAACCAAAATACACTTGTCCCCTATAACCAAAATGTGATACTTCCCTATAACCAAAATGCACTTCTCCCCTATAACCAAAATGCGTTACTTCCCTATAACCAAAATGCACTTCTCCCCTATAACCAAAATGCACTTCTCCCCTATAATCAAAATGCGTTACTTCCCTATAACCAAAATACACTTCTCCCCTATAACCAAAATGTGCTACTTCCCTATAACCAAAATGCACTTATCCCCTATAACCAAAATACACTTCTCCCCTATAACCAAAATGTGATACTTCCCTATAACCAAAATACACTTCTCCCCTATAACCAAAATGTGATACTTCCCTATAACCAAAATACACTTCTCCCCAATAACCAAAAATGTGCTATTTCCCTATAACCAAAATGCGTTACATCCCTATAACCAAAATGCACTTCTCCCCTAAAACCAAAATGTGCTACTTCCCTATAACCAAAATGCGTTACATCCCTATAACCAAAATGCACTTCTCCCCTATAACCAAAATGCGTTACTTCCCTATAACCAAAATGCACTTCTCCCTATAACCAAAATGCGTTACTTCCCTATAACCAAAATGCACTTCTCCTCTATAACCAAAATGCACTTCTCCCCTATAATCAAAATGCGTTACTTCCCTATAACCAAAATACACTTCTCCCCTATAACCAAAATGTGCTACTTCCCTATAACCAAAATGCACTTCTCCCCTATAACCAAAATACACTTCTCCCCTATAACCAAAATGTGATACTTCCCTATAACCAAAATACACTTCTCCCCAATAACCAAAAATGTGCTATTTCCCTATAACCAAAATGCGTTACATCCCTATAACCAAAATGCACTTCTCCCCTAAAACCAAAATGTGCTACTTCCCTATAACCAAAATGCGTTACATCCCTATAACCAAAATGCACTTCTCCCCTATAACCAAAATGCACTTCTCCCCTATAATCAAAATGCGTTACTTCCCTATAACCAAAATACACTTCTCCCCTATAACCAAAATGTGCTACTTCCCTATAACCAAAATGCACTTCTCCCCTATAACCAAAATACACTTCTCCCCAATAACCAAAAATGAGCTATTTCCCTATAACCAAAATGCGTTACATCCCTATAACCAAAATGCACTTCTCCCCTATAACCAAAATACACTTCTCCCCTATAACCAAAATGTGATACTTCCCTATAACCAAAATGCACTTCTCCCCTATAACCAAAATGCGTTACTTCCCTATAACCAAAATGCACTTCTTCCCTATTACCAAAATGCACTTCTCCCCTATAACCAAAATACACTTCTCCCCTATAACCAAAATGTGATACTTCCCTATAACCAAAATGCACTTCTCCCCTATAACCAAATTGCGTTACTTCCCTATAACCAAAATGCACTTCTCCCCTATAACCAAAATGCACTTCTCCCCTATAATCAAAATGCGTTACTTCCCTATAACCAAAATACACTTCTCCCCTATAACCAAAATGTGATACTTCCCTATAACCAAAATGCACTTCTCCCCTATAACCAAAATACACTTCTCCCCTATAACCAAAATGTGATACTTCCCTATAACCAAAATACACTTCTCCCCTATAACCAAAATGTGATACTTCCCTATAACCAAAATACACTTCTCCCCAATAACCAAAAATGTGCTATTTCCCTATAACCAAAATGCGTTACATCCCTATAACCAAAATGCACTTCTCCCCTAAAACCAAAATGTGCTACTTCCCTATAACCAAAATGCGTTACATCCCTATAACCAAAATGCACTTCTCCCCTATAACCAAAATGCGTTACTTCCCTATAACCAAAATGCACTTCTCCCTATAACCAAAATGCGTTACTTCCCTATAACCAAAATGCACTTCTCCCCTATAACCTAAATGCACTTCTCCCCTATAATCAAAATGCGTTGCTTCCCTATAACCAAAATACACTTCTCCCCTATAACCAAAATGTGCTACTTCCCTATAACCAAAATGCACTTCTCCCCTATAACCAAAATACACTTCTCCCCAATAGCCAAAAATGTGCTATTTCCCTATAACCAAAATGCGTTACACCCCTATAACCAAAATGCACTTCTCCCCTAAAACCAAAATGTGCTACTTCCCTATAACCAAAATGCGTTACATCCCTATAACCAAAATGCACTTCTCCCCTATAACCAAAATACACTTCTCCCCTATAATCAAAATGTGATACTTCCCTATAACCAAAATGCACTTCTCCCCTAAAACCAAAATGTGCTACTTCCCTATAACCAAAATACACTTCTCCCCTATAACCAAAAATGTGCTACATCCCTATAACCAAAATGCACTTCTCCCCTATAACCAAAATGCGTTACTTCCCTATAACCAAAATGCACTTCTCCCTATAACCAAAATGCGTTACTTCCCTATAACCAAAATGCACTTCTCCCCTATAACCAAAATGCACTTCTCCCCTATAATCAAAATGCGTTACCTCCCTATAACCAAAATACACTTCTCCCCTATAACCAAAATGTGCTACTTCCCTATAACCAAAATGCACTTCTCCCCTATAACCAAAATACACTTCTCCCCTATAAACAAAATGTGATACTTCCCTATAACCAAAATACACTTCTCCCCAATAACCAAAAATATTCTATTTCCCTATAACCAAAATGCGTTACATCCCTATAACCAAAATGCACTTCTCCCCTAAAACCAAAATGTGCTACTTCCCTATAACCAAAATGCGTTACATCCCTATAACCAAAATGCACTTCACCCCTATAACCAAAATACACTTCTCCCCTATAACCAAAATGTGATACTTCCCTATAACCAAAATGCGTTACTTCCCTATAACCAAAATGCACCTCTCCCCTATAACCAAAATGCGTTACTTCCCTATAACCAAAATGCACTTCTCCCCTATAACCAAAATGCACTTCTCCCCTATAATCAAAATGCGTTACTTCCCTATAACCAAAATACACTTCTCCCCTATAACCAAAATGTGCTACTTCCCTATAACCAAAATGCACTTATCCCCTATAACCAAAATACACTTCTCCCCCATAACCAAAACGTGATACTTCCCTATAACCAAAATACACTTCTCCCCTATAACCAAAATGTGATACTTCCCTATAACCAAAATACACTTCTCCCCAATAACCAAAAATGTGCTATTTCCCTATAACCAAAATGCGTTACATCCCTATAACCAAAATGCACTTCTCCCCTAAAACCAAAATGTGCTACTTCCCTATAACCAAAATGCGTTACATCCCTATAACCAAAATGCACTTCTCCCCTATAACCAAAATGCGTTACTTCCCTATAACCAAAATGCACTTCTCCCTATAACCAAAATGCGTTACTTCCCTATAACCAAAATGCACTTCTCCCCTATAACCAAAATGCACTTCTCCCCTATAATCAAAATGCGTTACTTCCCTATAACCAAAATACACTTCTCCCCTATAACCAAAATGTGCTACTTCCCTATAACCAAAATGCACTTCTCCCCTATAACCAAAATACACTTCTCCCCTATAACCAAAATGTGATACTTCCCTATAACCAAAATACACTTCTCCCCAATAACCAAAAATGTTCTATTTCCCTATAACCAAAATGCGTTACATCCCTATAACCAAAATGCACTTCTCCCCTAAAACCAAAATGTGCTACTTCCCTATAACAAAAATGCGTTACATCCCTATAACCAAAATGCACTTCTCCCCTATAACCAAAATGCACTTCTCCCCTATAATCAAAATGCGTTACTTCCCTATAACCAAAATACACTTCTCCCCTATAACCAAAATGTGCTACTTCCCTATAACCAAAATGCACTTCTCCCCTATAACCAAAATACACTTCTCCCCAATAACCAAAAATGTGCTATTTCCCTATAACCAAAATGCGTTACATCCCTATAACCAAAATGCACTTCTCCCCTAAAACCAAAATGTGCTACTTCCCTATAACCAAAATGCGTTACATCCCTATAACCAAAATGCACTTCTCCCCTATAACCAAAATACACTTCTCCCCTATAACCAAAATGTGATACTTCCCTATAACCAAAATGCACTTCTCCCCTATAACCAAAATGCGTTACTTCCTTATAACCAAAATGCACTTCTTCCCTATTACCAAAATGCACTTCTCCCCTATAACCAAAATACACTTCTCCCCTATAACCAAAATGTGATACTTCCCTATAACCAAAATGCACTTCTCCCCTATAACCAAAATGCGTTACTTCCCTATAACCAAAATGCACTTCTCCCCTATAACCAAAATGCACTTCTCCCCTATAATCAAAATGCGTTACTTCCCTATAACCAAAATACACTTCTCCCCTATAACCAAAATGTGCTACTTCCCTATAACCAAAATGCACTTCTCCCCTATAACCAAAATACACTTCTCCACTATAACCAAAATGTGATACTTCCCTATAACCAAAATACACTTCTCCCCTATAACCAAAATGTGATACTTCCCTATAACCAAAATACACTTCTCCCCAATAACCAAAAATGTGCTATTTCCCTATAACCAAAATGCGTTACATCCCTATAACCAAAATGCACTTCTCCCCTAAAACCAAAATGTGCTACTTCCCTATAACCAAAATGCGTTACATCCCTATAACCAAAATGCACTTCTCCCCTATAACCAAAATGCGTTACTTCCCTATAACCAAAATGCACTTCTCCCTATAACCAAAATGCGTTACTTCCCTATAACCAAAATGCACTTCTCCCCTATAACCAAAATGCACTTCTCCCCTATAATCAAAATGCGTTACTTCCCTATAACCAAAATACACTTCTCCCCTATAACCAAAATGTGCTACTTCACTATAACAAAAATGCACTTCTCCCCTATAACCAAAATACACTTCTCCCCTATAACCAAAATGTGATACTTCCCTATAACCAAAATACACTTCTCCCCAATAACCAAAAATGTGCTATTTCCCTATAACCAAAATGCGTTACACCCCTATAACCAAAATGCACTTCTCCCCTAAAACCAAAATGTGCTACTTCCCTATAACCAAAAAGCGTTACATCCCTATAACCAAAATGCACTTCTCCCCTATAACCAAAATACACTTCTCCCCTATAACCAAAATGTGATACTTCCCTATAACCAAAATGCACTTCTCCCCTAAAACCAAAATGTGCTACTTCCCTATAACCAAAATACACTTCTCCCCTATAACCAAAAATGTGTTACTTCCCTATAACCAAAATACACTTCTCCCCAATAACCAAAAATGTGCTATTTCCCTATAACCAAAATGCATTGCATCCCTATAACCAAAATGCACTTCTCCCCTAAAACCAAAATGTGCTACTTCCCTATAACCAAAATGCGTTACATCCCTATAACCAAAATGCACTTCTCCCCTATAACCAAAATGCGTTACTTCCCTATAACCAAAATGCACTTCTCCCCTATAACCAAAATGCACTTCTCCCCTATAATCAAAATGCGTTACTTCCCTATAACCAAAATACACTTCTCCCCTGTAACCAAAATGTGCTACTTCCCTATAACCAAAATGCACTTCTCCCCTATAACCAAAATACACTTCTCCCCTATAACCAAAATGTGATACTTCCCTATAACCAAAATACACTTCTCCCCAATAACCAAAAATGTGCTATTTCCCTATAACCAAAATGCGTTACACCCCTATAACCAAAATGCACTTCTCCCCTAAAACCAAAATGTGCTACTTCCCTATAACCAAAATGCGTTACTTCCCTATAACCAAAATGCGTTACATCCCTATAACCAAAATGCACTTCTCCCCTATAACCAAAATACACTTCTCCCCTATAACCAAAATGTGATACTTCCCTATAACCAAAATGCACTTCTCCCCTAAAACCAAAATGTGCTACTTCCCTATAACCAAAATACACTTCTCCCCTATAACCAAAAATGTGTTACTTCCCCTAACCAAAATACACTTCTCCCCTATAACCAAAAATGTGCTACTTCCCTATAACCAAAACAAATAAAGATATTTAGTGATTCCGTACGAATCCATTTGCTTGTTATCTTACGCCTGGAGTCTTGGAAATGTCCGGTACAGACTGTGGGTAAAGTGTGCGCTGAGTTCTGCTTTCGTTGCAACATTTTGTTTCTAAATGAAGCTTCTGGGTAGAAAATAAAATCTATCTATCTATTGACCTTTCGAGCCGTAACCGGCCCATAGGGCGTAGACCAAGATACACCTTCTCCTATATGAATTTTTGTTCTAGCAGTTTTCTTTTAAAGATATTTTATCAAATCTCGCCATCTGTCTCTGTTCTGTGCAAGCAGTTCTATCTCATTGAGGGAGCCGATTCCTGCTGCTCTTGCCTCTCTCATCAATGTTCTTCTCAGTGTCTCCCTGGGTCTTCCTCTTTTTCTTTTACCTGTTGTTTCCCATATGAGGGCTTGCTTTGCTATTCGATTATTATCTCTTCTCATCACATGTCCAACGTATGACCATCGTCTTTTCTTTATTACTGAAGATATTAGTGTTTGATTGGCGATTTCTCTAATTTCCTCGTTTGTTTTGAATTCGTTCCATTCTATACCAAGTATTTTCCTTAGACATTTATTTTCGAATGCGTTCAACTTTGTTTCTATATCTCTTGTTGTTTTCCAGCTTTCACACGCATACGTAAGGGTTGATAGTACATTTGATTTGAATAGCCTAAGTTTTGTGTTTGTGCTAATGAGTTTTGATTTCCACAACTTTTCAAGGCTTCTGAAAGACATTGCTGCTTTAGCCAGTCTGATTCTAATTTCTTTGCTCGTATCCCCTTCTCGATCAATGTGACTTCCAAGATAGATGAAGTGATCGATCTCTTCTACTGGTTTGTTTTCCATGTATATTTTGTCACTTGTTGGAATTAAACTTTTCATGACTTTAGTCTTTTCATGATTGACCTCAAGCCCAATTTTGCTGGCTATTGATGATAGTTCATTTGTGTTTTCCTGCATCGTTTCCCTATAACCAAAATGCGTTACATCCCTATAACCAAAATGCACTAAAAAATGCACAGAAAATAAAATAAAATATCTTAATTAAAGAAACAACTTGAGATTTGAGAGGAAGGGATGTTCAATAAGAGCACACTCTTAGCTCATGTGACAGCATTACCAGCAAACGTGAGCTACTGAACTAGTGAATAAATGGAAAGGCTGGAAGTCCAAATAAAATATGACAGGGAACGATAGAAGAGATAAGGAGTTAGTTTAGTTTGAAAGTCATTGGTCAAGTTTAGTTGGAGAGCTCAAAATAGAAATGATTAGAGAGGAAAATGTGTTTATTCCTGTATTCCTTAAAAAGTAAAAGTAAAGTACCCCCGTCACGCCAAGTGGCGTATAGGGAAATATGGTGTTAGTGACCCTATATTTTACAGACCTTCAGCACATGATTTTTGGGGTAATGTGGTCAGTATTACGCCCGTGCTGCTTTACTTTCCCAGAAAAAAATCCGGTACCCATTTAAGGCTGGGTGAACCCGGAAGCCGTCGGTAGGGATCGAACCCTACCCCTTGTCCGTGGTAGTCCAGTTCACTAACCACTGAGCTATCGCGGCTCCCTCTGTATTCCTTAAACAAACAAAAATACAGTGAATGAAAATTAATAAGACGATTGTGCTAGTAATGTGATTACTTACAAAGGTGATAATCATGAGGATAATATGATTATAAATATGACAATAATTGCGAATATGACGCTTAAAAATAACAATTTCCTTTTGCCTCGTTAATCCTTAAAATAACTTTTTCTGTGTGACGTCGCAATCTAAGCTGAGGCTACGCTATTGGGGAACAGGCAAATAATTGCAATGTTGCGGTAAGGCTAGTAGCAAGGAGCCAGTAGTGGGGTGTGTATACACTCCAAGGTATGGTGACAGCTTTACAAAGAAGGAACACAACACATTACTGACGTTTCGGCCTGCGGCCTTCTTCAGAATACGGGGGCAACGACAACAAACTGTGAGACACAAATATCTATAGCTACATGTCGAATGATAAAGTTAGGGAGAGGTGGACGGAAAGATGAGAGATAGGATGGTGAGATGAAAAAGAGATATGTGTTACATATGGGAAGTGTATAATTATATAAAATCGTAAGTAAAGAGAATTGATGAGGAGCTGAAAACTATAGAGTGAAATGTAAATAATGAATCTATAAAAGTATATTAAAAATGACAGCTGGAGAGATTGATCGGTCCTGCGTTGTGGAATTCATCCAAATGACCGGTCCAGGCAGGCGGCATGGAAAAGCCTACGCTATTTGGATTTATAAGTTCAGATAGTCCGACTTTCTTATTTCATTTGTTTGACTCTGGAATTGTCTTTTATCTTTGATTCATATTCACTTGATCTGCCTATGCAACTTGTTTCTGTGACCACAATGGAGTGGTAAAGTGGGCATCTTGATTAGTTCTGACTCTCTAAGTCTTACAACATCTGTCAGCTCTGGGTCGCTGACTATTAATTTCATGTACTAAAAGAAATATAATTTTGTTTCTTTAGAACGATTGTCGTTGATGCTGTTAGTTTGTGTATGTCTGAGTTATATATCAATCGTAAATGTAACTTTTTTTCACTAATGTTCACACTGACAGTGTACTCAGGTGTCCCTCCCCATACAGGCAAATATTCTCCAAATTTCAGAGGTGCTCTCATTTTTTTATCCGCGAGAGTGTTGAAGCTTTTTGAGTAGATTTTTTTATAGCAATTTTTCCGGGCAGCGCCTTACCCTTTTCGACTTGCAACTGCCAAGAGTTCTTTAAGAGCACACTGTACCTTATGTATTATGCCGTTATCAGAGTGGATTAGACATCGGATCTCACTATCCATAGACCATAGAATCTATTTTTGAGTTCACCACCCGTGGTGTGAATCGAACTCGGGACTGTCATCTTCAGAGGTCGACATCTTACCTCTAGACCACAGCGCTCCTTCCCTCTTTCCTGCCCCCATTCTAAACAGATTTATTTTGCTAATTAATATGTTTGCCAAGCTAAGAAAATCTGTAATATTGTAACAGTGACACCCATTCTGCACCTCCCTACATCACTTCAATGATGCATGTAAGTAATGCTATAATCTACACACATACACACACACGTACGCACGCACGCTAGCACACATACACACACTCATACCACACATGCGAACTCAGCCCTCTTAATCAGCGCTCTTAATAATATTTTCCCTTACGTATCTCTCTGTAACCCATATGAATATATAAACTACACTTTCACTTCACATTAGTATATAGTAATTGTAGCAGTAGTAGTACCAGCAGCAACAGCAGTAGTAGTAGTTGTTGTTGTTGTAGCAGCAGCAGTAGTAGTAGTTGTTGTAAGCAGTAGTAGTGGTAATGATAGTAGTAGTAGTAGCAATAGTAATAGTAGCAGTAGCAGCAGCATTAGTAGTTGTATCAGTGCAGTACCAGTAGCAGCAGCATTAGTACTTGTAGCAGTGCAGTAGCAGTAGCAGCAGCATCAGTACTTGTAGCAGTGCAGTAGCAGCAACATTAGTACTAGTAGCAGTGCAGTAGCAGTAGCAGCAACATCAGTACTTGTAGCAGTGCAGTAGAAGTAGCAGCAACATTAGTACTTGTAGCAGTGCAGTAGTAGTAGCAGCAGCATCAGTACTTCTAGCAGTGCAGTAGCAGTAGCAGCAGCATTAGTACTTGTAGCAGTGCAGTAGCAGTAGCAGCAGCATCAGTACTTGTAGCAGTGCAGTAGCAGTAGCAGCAGCATCAGTACTTGTAGCAGTGCAGTAGCAGTAGCAGCAGCATCAGTACTTCTAGCAGTGCAGTAGCAGTAGCAGCAGCATCAGTACTTCTAGCAGTGCAGTAGCAGTAGCAGCAGCATCAGTACTTGTAGCAGTGCAGTAGCAGTAGCAGCAGTATCAGTACTTGTAGCAGTGCAGTAGCAGTAGTAAGTAGTAGCGGTGGCTGTGAACTCAACAGAAAAGTGGAATAACATGCACCGAAATACAATAGATTTGGCACCGACTTTGCACCGACTTTGCACCAAAACGGTGCCAAAAAAAAAATTTTTTTTTTCGAATTCGCGATTTTTTCGAACTTCATAATTTTTTTTTGGGAAAATTTTTTTTTGGGAAAAAATTTTTTTTTGGTGTTCGTCAGTTTGTCGAATCACTGAGAGCTTAACCGCAGGTAAATTCAATGGAGACTCGGTGCTAATCCGGTGATCGTCGCTCCGTGTCCGGTGATCGCCTAAAAATTCAGAATTATTTAAAAAATATGTATTTGTGAAAGTAAACTCAGAATTATTAAAAATAAAAAAAAAAATAAAAAAAAAAAAACAGTCTCCCTTCAGGATTCGAACACGGGTCTACTACGTGACAGGCCAGGCAACATGTAAAAAAATGCTGACAAGCAATAACATTGAAAGGTTAGTTTTGTCGAACGGTCTCCTGTGTTTCTGAGAGCTTAACCGCAGGTAAATTCAATAGAGACTCGGTGCTAAGCGGCTTATTGTCCGGTGATCGTCGCTCGCTGTGTGTTAGAAATTTGTGAAAGAGTATTTTAAATTCCGTTAGCCAACTCAGGTAGAACCCCGATTGAAAAGAAAACGGACTTATGTTAAAAATAGTAAAATATAAGTGGTCGTGTGTGTTATCGCTACCAACATCATCATGTGTCGTGTAGTAAGGTGTGCTAATATTAAATAGTGACGCTCGCTCTTTCTCATTCAATGAAAAGCAAAACAAAATTCTATATTTCACAACTTTATTAATACATCATATATATTACTGTCCGGTCGTTGATAATTTTAAGCGTCTGGGTTTCCTCCCTCCTGTTTTGGTGGTACTGTTTGTTAAATGTCTATCAAACACGGGTGCATAGGAAGTTTCATTAGCCTTCAAAACACAACCGCCCTCCATTTTGACAAAACCTTGATCAAAGCTGGAATAGGTAATCGGTGACTTTGCTGAAACATCCTGGGCATCCATACTGGCTGCCGGAGCTGTCGTCTGATTAACAAGAGTGAGGTCCCCTTGGTTAACAAAAAAGGGCGTGTAGTTGATGTTAGCATAAGCGTTTTCGAGACTGCCTTAACGCCATCTATAGACAATGGAACTACCCCCTCTGCCTTCATGTCCTATCATCATCATGTGCCACCCTCAACATCAAACCTTCCGGCTTGGACGGAGGAACTGTTTTCCATCAGTCGAGTAAATGAAACAAACCCCGTTACATATGTGTTGAAAGACGATAAGGGCGATGAGATAGAGGGGTCATTCTACACACCGAAAATTCAAAAAGTTGGAGACAAACTCATCATCCCTGCATGTCCTATCATCAACCCACACAAAGTATCAACAAGCGAAATTCTCTCTCTCTCTCTCTCTCTCTCTCACACACTCTCTCTCTCTTTCTCTCTCTCTCGCTCTGTCTCTCTCACATTCATGATAAACCAAAACAAAATAGGCTCATATTAAAAAAGTCGACCTAAAACCGTAAAATATTCCACTACAACACAGACCGCTAGACTGAACAGTACTATGAAAAATAAACGTCCGTGAATCAAGCGCGCTTATAACACGAAGTCTCACATCCGACTAGTTTAAATATAATCCGGTAAATCAAAGTTAGGAGGCAAGGGCAGAAACTTAGGAGGTAAGGGCAGAAACCAAAGAGGCAAGGTCAGAAAACAAGGAGGGAAGGTCAGAAATCTAAGAGGCAAGGGCAGAAACCTAGGAGACAAGGGCAGAAACCTAGGAGAAAAGGGCAGAAACCTAGGAGACAAGGGCAGAAACCTAGGAGGTTTCTGCCCTTTAGCGGTGGCTGTGAACTCAACAGAAAAGTGGAATAACATGCACCGAAATACAATAGATTTGGCACCGACTTTGCACCGACTTTGCACCAAAACGGTGCCAAAAAAAAAAAAAATTTTTCGAATTCGCGATTTTTTCGAACTTCATAATTTTTTTTTTGGGAAAAATTTTTTTTTTGGGAAAAAATTTTTTTTTTGGTGTTCGTCAGTTTGTCGAATCACTGAGAGCTTAACCGCAGGTAAATTCAATGGAGACTCGGTGCTAATCCGGTGATCGTCGCTCCGTGTCCGGTGATCGCCTCGCTCGTGTTAGAAATTTGTGAAAGAGTATTTTAAAAGAGTATGTGATAAATATGTTTCAAAACGTTAAGAAATATAGTTAAATGTGATAAAACTGATTTTTAAAAAAGGCGAAATAATAAAAACTATGAAAAAAAATAAGCTGTAAATACTGACGGAAAACTAGTCAAGAAACTGGAATGACATTTTTGTTGACTGGGCTAGTGGTACTTGAGGAATGCTATTGTTAGAATCGCTTACAAGGAATCGTGGTCATTGTTAGGAGCTGCATTGTTAGGCTCCGTGTTTAGAGTTAAAGTTAGGTAGAGGCATGTCGGGGACAGCGGTTCTAAAAGGGGGTATCTCGCGGGTCGGATGGCGGGTCGTCGTGCGGGTGGGGAAAGGTGCCTTTATTGGTTATCATCATGTGTGTGTATTAGGCAACAGGAGGCGACATGTAAAAAAAATGCTGACAAGCAATTATTAGTATCGTTAGCATCATGTATTCTGACCTTCCCTCCTTGTTTTCTAATACAACTTTCTAGATTTCTGACCATGCCCCTCAACATCCCCCTTCATGTGCCTACTATCATCTCGAACACGGGTCTACTACGTGACAGGCCAGGCAACATGTAAAAAAAATGCTGACAAGCAATAACATTGAAAGGTTAGTTTTGTCGAACGGTCTCCTGTGTTTCTGAGAGCTTAACCGCAGGTAAATTCAATAGAGACTCGGTGCTAAGCGGCTTATTGTCCGGTGATCGTCGCTCGCTGTGTGTTAGAAATTTGTGAAAGAGTATTTTAAATGCCGTTAGCCAACTCAGGTAGAACCCCGATTGAAAAGAAAACGGACTTATGTTAAAAATAGTAAAATATAAGTGGTCGTGTGTGTTATCGCTACCAACATCATCATGTGTCGTGTAGTAAGGTGTGCTAATATTAAATAGTGACGCTCGCTCTCTCACACATTCATGGTAAACCAAAACAAAACTCGTTCTATATTTCTCACAGCTTTATTATTAATACAACAAATATACGACACGTAAGGGGCGTAACAATCAGCCTTCGTAAGGGGCGTATCAATCATAAAAGTGATTATCAAAGTAAATTTTTGGTATGGGGATGTCTATTGGTGCATTGTGCCAAACTGGTGCGCGTGTCAAACTTGTGCATGTTTTTGCACGGTGCAAATCTGGTGCGGTTTTGGTGTAACTTTTAGATGAATGTGGGAGTAGCTTTTTATGGTTTTGAGGTCGACTTTTTGAGTATGTGCCTAAATTTTTGTGATCTCAGAGATGAAATGTGTTAGACGAATGACAGGAAACAGTCTGAGAGATAAGCTCAGAAATGAAGAACTGAGAAGAAAGTTAGGAATAGCCCCCATCATTGCCTCTTAGGTTTCTGCCCTTGCCTCTTAGGTTTCTGCCCTTGCCTCCTATGTTTCTGACCTTGTCTCCTAGGTTTCTGACCTTGCCTCCTAGGTTTCTGCCTACATTTTTGTGATCTGGTGGTAATATTTTTCTCGGCCTATGGGAAGACCTTGACGAATTTGGGGAAACATGTGAACGTGACCTATGTTAAAGAGGGGGCCAATACAACAAAGTTGGTAATTAACCCCCTGTTTAAAACCATGACGCCTATTGGTGAAGACCTGTATGAGGTGTCGCTTGGAAATCGAAGTATCCTGTGGGATCTTCCTTCACAGCTTGGTTTTTTCGTCTACCAGTACACCAAATTGGGAATGTTGGAATTTTACTATGACTTCCTGGATAGATTCGTAGAGAGGTCCGACTTTCGACTCTGTGAAATGGATACAGATAGTCTGTACTTGGCACTCAGCGAGTCATCATTAGAATGGGTCGTTAAAATGGATAGGGTAAACGAGTTTTTCTCCCAGTACGACAAATGTTTCCCTTACGAAACTTGTGAAGAGAACACTGGAGGCAATGTTAAAGAACGATCGAGGCAATGTTAGAGAACGCTCGAGGTAATGTTAGAGAACGCTGGAGGCAATGTTATAGAACGCTGGAGGCAATGTTAGAGAACGCTGGAGGCAATGTTAGAGAACGCTGGAGGCAATGTTAGAGAACGCTGGAGGCAATGTTAGAGAACGCTGGAGGCAATGTTAACGAACGATCGAGGCAATGTTAGAGAACGCTGGAGGTAATGTTAAAGAACGATCGAGGCAATGTTAACGAACGATCGAGGCAATGTTAGAGAACGCTGGAGGTAATGTTAAAGAACGATCGAGGCAATGTTAGAGAACGCTGGAGGCAATTTTCGACGCAGTATGAGATCGCACTGGTGGAGATACAATTTCCACTAAATTATTTCAATGTAATAGAGGGTGATGTCTGGATTCGCTACGAATCTCTCGATAACGACGATATTTGCGACGCTAGATTTGATGTCAACGTGACATTGGAGCCTGGGTTATACACGAAACCCGATGCGTTCATCGGCGCGTTCGTGAGTTGATGGTTCGTTAAGTCCATGGATCGTGGGGTTGTGGTTCGTGGTTCGTTGTGATTTGGTCCAACATTTTGGACCTAGAATATAACTTCCTGCTCGTTGTGTCTAACTAGTATGACTATGTGAGTAGCTTTCGGGATTTTTAGGTCGACTTTTTGAGTATGACCCTAAATTTTTGTGTTCTGGGGTAAAATGTTTGCGATTTGGATGTAACTATCTGATCGATGTGTCTAACTAGTATCAGTATGGAAGTAGATAGGTTTCTTACCTTCCCTCCTTGTTTTCTAATGCAGCTTCCTAGATTTCTGACCTTGCCTCTTTGGTTTTCAGCCTTTGCTTCCTAGTTTTCTGTCCATGTCTCCTAGGTTTCTGACCTTCCCTCCTTGTTTTCTGACCTCGCCTCCTAGGTTTCTGACCTCGCCTCCTAGGTTTCTGACCTCGCCTCCTAGGTTTCTGCCCTTGCCTCTTAGATTTCTGACCCTCCCTCCTTGTTTTCTAACCTTGTCTCTTTGGTTTCTGCCCTTACCTCCTAAGTTTCTGCCCTTGTCTCCTAGGTTTCTGACCTTCCCTCCTTGTTTTCTAACACAGCTTCCTAGATTTCTGACCTCCCCTCCTTGTTTTCTAACACAGCTTCCTAGATTTCTGACCTTGTCTCCTAGGTTTCTGCCCTTGCCTCTTTGGTTTCTGCCCTTACCTCCTAAGTTTCTGCCCTTGCCTCCTAACTTTGATTTACCGGATTATATTTAAACTAGTCGGATGTGAGACTTCGTGTTATAAGCGCGCTTGATTCACGGACGTTTATTTTCATAGTACTGTTCAGTCTAGCGGTCTGTGTTGTAGTGGAATATTTTACGGTTTTAGGTCGACTTTTTTAATATGAGCCTATTTTGTTTTGGTTTATCATGAATGTGAGAGAGACAGAGCGAGAGAGAGAGAAAGAGAGAGAGAGTGAGAGAGAGAGAATTTCGCTTGTTGATACTTTGTGTGGGTTGATGATAGGACATGCAGGGATGATGAGTTTGTCTCCAACTTTTTGAATTTTCGGTGTGTAGAATGACCCCTCTATCTCATCGCCCTTATCGTCTTTCAACACATATGTAACGGGGTTTGTTTCATTTACTCGACTGATGGAAAACAGTTCCTCCGTCCAAGCCGGAAGGTTTGATGTTGAGGGTGGCACATGATGATGATAGGACATGAAGGTTTGATGATGGTGTTGAGGGTGGCACATGATGATAGGACATGAAGGGCTGGTGTTGGGGGTGGCGCATGATGATGATAGTGTTGAGGGTGGCACATGATGATGATGTGTCAATTTGTGTGGCTTGGTGATGATTTTTATTTGACTTGAGTTAGCTTGGATATGCGATAGAGAGAGAGAGAGAGAGAGAGAGAGAGAGAGAGAGAGTGAGGGTGGCACATGATGATGATAGTGTTGAGGGTGGCCTATGATGATGATGTGTCAATTTGTGTGGCTTGGTGATGATTTTTATTTGACTTGAGTTAGCTTGGATATGCGATAGAGAGAGAGAGAGAGAGAGAGAGAGAGAGAGAGAGTCACTATTTAATGGTAGGGCACAAGATGATGATGGGATATGAAGGTTTGATGATGGTGTTGGGGGTGGCGCATGATGATGATAGTGTTGAGGGTGGCACATGATGATGATAGTGTTGAGGGTGGCACTTGATGATGATAGGCCATGAAGGGGTTGATACTTTGTGTGGCTTGATGATGATAGGACATGAAGGGGTGATGGTGTTGAGGGTGGCACATGATGATGATAGGACATGAAGGCAGAGGGGGTAGTTCCATTGTCTATAGATGGCGTTAAGGCAGTCTCGAAAACGCTTATGCTAACATCAACTACACGCCCTTTTTTGTTAACCAAGGGGACCTCACTCTTGTTAATCAGACGACAGCTCCGGCAGCCAGTATGGATGCCCAGGATGTTTCAGCAAAGTCACCGATTACCTATTCCAGCTTTGATCAAGGTTTTGTCAAAATGGAGGGCGGTTGTGTTTTGAAGGCTAATGAAACTTCCTATGCACCCGTGTTTGATAGACATTTAACAAACAGTACCACCAAAACAGGAGGGAGGAAACCCAGACGCTTAAAATTATCAACGACCGGACAGTAATATATATGATGTATTAATAAAGTTGTGAAATATAGAATTTTGTTTTGCTTTTCATTGAATGAGAAAGAGCGAGCGTCACTATTTAATATTAGCACACCTTACTACACGACACATGATGATGTTGGTAGCGATAACACACACGACCACTTATATTTTACTATTTTTAACATAAGTCCGTTTTCTTTTCAATCGGGGTTCTACCTGAGTTGGCTAACGGAATTTAAAATACTCTTTCACAAATTTCTAACACACAGCGAGCGACGATCACCGGACAATAAGCCGCTTAGCACCGAGTCTCTATTGAATTTACCTGCGGTTAAGCTCTCAGAAACACAGGAGACCGTTCGACAAAACTAACCTTTCAATGTTATTGCTTGTCAGCATTTTTTTTTACATGTTGCCTGGCCTGTCACGTAGTAGACCCGTGTTCGAATCCTGAAGAGAGACTGTTTTTTTTTATTTTTTTATTTTTTTATTTTTAATAATTCTGAGTTTACTTTCACAAATACATATTTTTTTAAATAATTCTGAATTTTTACTTTCACATACTCTTTTAAAATACTCTTTCACAAATTTCACACAGCGAGCGACGATCACCGGACACGGATTAGCACCGAGTCTCTATTGAATTTACCTGAGTTAAGCTCTCAGTGATTCGACAAACTGACGAACACCAAAAAAAAAATTTTTACCAAAAAAAATTTTTCCCAAAAAAAAATTATGAAGTTCGAAAAAATCGCGAATTCCAAAAAAAAAATTTTTTTTTTTTGGCACCGTTTTGGTGCAAAGTCGGTGCAAAGTCGGTGCCAAATCTATTGTATTTCGGTGCATGTTATTCCACTTTTCTGTTGAGTTCACAGCCACCGCTACTACTGTAGTATCGCTGCAGCAGTAGTAGTATCCTATCAGTCTCAAGAGACCATGGGTTGAGTTCCCTTGTACAGATCTTGTTTGAGGTTGGTTTTTTATTCCTCTATGCGTGTTGGAGTTGCTACCTTTCTCAGTTTACGTTTGCCATTCTTCTGTCGGCCAGCGTTTACAATCTGCCTTGCAATTCTATCTGTCTTTAGCAAGGTCCTCTCATTCAGTTATTTTCATACATAGAGCACTCATATATAATTAACATACGTTTTTCTGACACAGGCGGGATTTTTATGTGTGTATTTTGTAGAAAACAGTCTTTCCAGTTATGTCTTTAACTTCCATCCTTCTTATTTGTAAAATGCTTGTAATGGAGCATTATTTTTTTTTCTCAAATTATATGTTGCATGTGTCTATAAATTTTCCAGTAAATTAAAAAAAGAAAAAAATAATAAACGAACAGCCAGCACGTCTTTTTTTTCATTGCATTACATTTTATTTTTTAAATCCATGTTGAAATCAAGTAAGTATACATATTCATCATCAGCATCATGTGCCATACCGGTTGGCGTAGGTGATCATGTCCATCCCCAATCTTCTATCTACAGTGCATCGTATCAGTTCTGTTGTTGACTGTTTTCCCTGCCATGACACCAAGCTATCCAGTATTTTCTCTCTTTGTCGCCCGCGATCTCCCTTTCCTTTTATTTTACTACTTGTAACCAAGTATTCCAACGTTCCTCTTCTCATGATGTGCCCGGAAAATGTTGATTGCTTCTTTCTGATGTTTTTTAAGAGCTCCCTTTTTGTGTTGGCCTCTTTGAGAACTTCCTCATTGGTCTTTTTAGCTGTCCAGGGAACTTTCAACATTCTTCTGAGAAATCCGATCTCTGTGGCCTCTAACCGTCTTTTCATTTGTTTGTCTACTGTCCATGATTCGCTTCCATAGGTCAGAATTGGTCCTATATAGCACCGATGAACTCTCTTTCTCATTTTATTGACATAGATTTGTTGCATAATATATTTTCATAAGTATACATATTACTCATACATATTACATAAATCAAGTAAGTAAACATATTACTTTTAACAAAGGCAGTTTCATTACATTAGTCAATATATTTCACTTGTCACATTAGTTATTAATAAACAAAAAACGGGATTTTAGGAGTAATGAGTACAACCGTTTTAAAATCACAGCTGTGTACCTGCAGACGATAATTTTGGCCTCTCTCTCAGCACTTAAAATGTGATGCAGCGTAAAGTAAGGTTAATAGTGCATTATTAATCTTGCGCAACCACCAGATACTAATGAACGTTAAATGTAATTGATTCGGTGATTGTTTTACAGCAATCATTTTGCTATTCATTTTGATCAAAAAATGTAACGTTCCCTCGTTTATCTCCCCACAGTAAAACAATGACACACAATAAGAGACCAGAGTAGATGTTAACTCAATACGGAAGAAATGTTAAAATTTACGTCTGGCTTGAAAAAAACATAGCTGATATTGAAATCTGTCCTCAAAGTTGGTGGGTATTTTCAGCAAAAGCATTTTGAATTTCATTGATTTGGTTTGAAACTAGACAAACAAACTACAATTTTAAAATAATATTAGACCATGCAATGGCTGTAAAGAAATAATTCAAAGGTGAAGTGAGAATAGTGAACATTTAATTTCAGGCTACATAAATATATTGCAGCGCTGTGCCCTACCAAGCATGTTCATAAGAGGTGTCTAAGGAGGTTTGGGCATGGGACTGGCTATCCTGTACTGTAAAAAGTTAAGCCGCAAAAACGTCACAAAGATGGACAAGCCATATGATGGAGCTGGATAGGACACACACTGCGTAAGCCAGCTGAACGTATTACACGAAAGCCCTTTTTGGAATCCTCAAGAAAAAAGACAAAGAGGAAGACCAGATCTTGGAGAAGACAGATGGAACCAGAGATGATGATGATGTGGAAGACATGAAATGATCTTAATCGATTTGCAAGAAACAAAACGGCTTGGAAAATGTTTGTTCAAGTCCTATGCTCCACAGGGAGTTGAAAGGAAGAAGAAGGAGATGCAATTATATATCGTCAAACGAAAAAAAAAAGCGAAAATGATTGCAATTTTTATTTTACATTTAACGTATACTTTCGTCTAGGACACTCTAGGGGTACATAACTCTGCTAGCCAACATTATGGCACTTTATGAGATATGCATTTCTATTTCACACATGCAGCTGACCTTGTCAATAGTCATTATTTGTAGAGTTCTTACAATATGATAATGAAACGTTTTCTTCAAGATATATTTTGTTATATGATTGAGACAAACACAGAGACGTTGCTGCACTGGCTGTCATGGTCCAACAGTATCTGCTTGTTTCCCTGCTGATACACGTTTCTTGCCTTCCTATAACACGAAATGTGCAGACCTGCCAAAAAGAGGCCTAAATTATTATCATTTTAATTGTCATTTTCTTGTGACGTGCCCAAACGGCTATCCTAAAGTATTCATTCAGCCTCTTTTTCTTACGTTCACCCTTTAAATGGGCGAAGATACGCTGTGTCGCTAGACTACGACAAAGCCACAATATTTGCGAATTTAAGCCCGACTAATTTGTCATTGAAAATGAGTTACAAGAAATGTTGGACATTATAGTGAAAGAAAGCAAAAATAAAGGACTCAGCCTTAATAGCAAAAAGACAGAGTCAATGGTAACAACAAAGAAAAAGACATCACCTCAGTGCAAAATAAAGACAAGTGGAACAAAATTAAAACAGGTAAATGAATTTAAATATTTGGGAACTTTGTTAACCTCAGACGGAAGATGTACAAATGAGGCGAGATACAGAATGGCTCAGGCAAATGCAGCTTTCCGAAAAATGAGGAAAATACTATGCAGTCCATTTTTGACAATAGAAACAAGAAAAAAGAGTTCTTAAATGTTATGTAGAGCCAGTCTTAACATATGGATGCGAGTCATGGACAATAGGACAACAGACAAGAACATCACTGGAGTCTGTAGAAATGTGGTTTTACAGAAGAATGTTGAGAATACCATGGACAGCTAAGAAAAGTAATGAAGAGGTTCTGAGAGAGGTCAAAGCAAAAAGAGAGCTAATTTCCAATGTTAGGAAGAGACAATCATCATTTTTGGCCATGTAATGAGAAGAGAACAACTTGAATAAATTGTAACAATTGAAAAAATTGAGGGACGAAGAGATAGAGGGAAGCAAAGAGAAAAAATAACAGACACCTTAAGAGAATGGCCTGAGAGAAGGTCAACAACAGAAATGATAAATAGCTGCCGAGACCGAAAGTTGTGGAGAGACATGATCACCTACGCCACTAGGCCCGGTACTTCATGATGATGATGAATTTGTCTCCGTCATGGGTGGTTTTTGCCGGAGTTGAGGCCATATTAATCCTACTCTTTTCAACGTTTAACTGCCAGGGTTTCTTTAACGTGTACCGGTGGTGCCTACGGGACTTCCAGATTGTCGCCGTTATCTGTGAGGGCTAGACATCGGATCCTCATTACACTGCTACTAAAGGAGGGTAACGCACGAAGATGATTCGAAGTGGACAAATTGAAAAATTCCCATCACCTGTGGTAGGATTCGAACTCGGGACTTTAATGTCAGAAGTCGACAATTACCACTAGGCCAGCCAGTACCCGCTTTATCTTTCTTCTTTGAATGGCTGGACCATAAGTGTTTTAAGCTAATCTTTTACTGCTCTCTTTCTTATTGCTTGTTTCAAGAAAGACATACAATAACCTTCAAGCTCACTTGTTTATTCCAAGAAAGACATAAAGTAACCTTGCGGCTTCTTATTGTATGTTCAATTAATGATATAATGTTATCTTTCTGGTGTATGTCAAATTTAACTTTAATCTCTAAAATTACGTCTAATTATGTCATCTTATATAATTGTTACTATTCCTCTTATGTTCTTCCCTTGTTCCATAATTCTGATGACTAATTTGTTTCCAATCTGCAAGAACTGCCAAAGTACATCAGCTTCAACTATTCAAAATGTCTTCATTCTCATGGAAAATATCTTTATTCATATTAATCTATCACTTCCCTATATTGATAATTGCTCCGACAGTAATGTTATTGTAACTCCATTATTATGATTTACCGTGGTGTCTGGTCCCTTGATCAGATCTCATGATGCGTACATTATCTTTACGTTTTTTGTTATGATCTTCGGTGTATGATTTAGTGGCTCATAATTTCAACTGCCCACTGGTATTTGTGCACGCTATTTAAAATATCTCTTCTTCTTATGTCACGAAGTGTGAGCTGTCAAAATGGGGCCTAAATTATTATAATTTTAATTGTATTTTTCCTGTGACGCTTACCAAGAGGAGTTCTATAGTATTCATTCAGTCTCTTCACCTTTTTAGCGTTCCCTCGTTAAGTGGACGTTGAAGCGCTGTGTCGCTAGTTCATGGCAAAGCTGCGATATTTGCGCCCATTGGCCCGACACATATATCCCTCGTGCAGGTATATTTTGATTAAGGAGGAATAATAGAACAAAGAAGTATGTGTTAGCACTCGGAAAAATTGACAGACAAACAACAATAGAAAAAAACGAAGAACAATATATGGTCCGAAGTGGGATCGAACCCGTACTCAGTGGCACCGCGCCTTGCCACGAGAAGCCGAACGCTTGACCAATATTTTGATTAACAATGTTGCTCAGGGTGCGGCCATTTTTGGCCTACTCTTTTTGACTTTTAATTGCCAAGAGTTCTTTAAAATGTGCGCGATCACACGGGACCTCCTATTTTTCACTGTTTCCCGAGAGAGCTAGAGATCAGAACCCAGAGACCAGTAGAAGGTAATGCCACGAAGGAATCACGTATTCAAAGTGAGCAATTCCCACCGCTTATCAAATGTATTTCGAACCCGAGGCCTTCGCATCCTGAGGCCGACCTTCAGACCACCAAACCCCTTTGACGTATCAAAGTGTCAGAGAGCGTTTCTAGAACTATGATAACCTTTCAATAATTGCATTTAAAGAAAGTTGTTTGCATTTCTCTTGTCAGATGTAGAGACTCTGTGACTATAGTTGGAGTAGTTATAGTTAGTCGAAGGCCAAATTATCGCCGCAAATGGATGACAATTCATAATTGTTCAACAGCCCGTGCCAGTGGAATCATCTGAATTAACATCTAATCTCATTGAGGGATCCAAGCAAAGAAAGGTAGCTGCAGTCCCCTATCATAGTAGACACAGCACACGCCAAAACACATAAGGCGTAGCCGCACCGAAAGTGAACGCAACTATCTGTCCTTCGTCATATATCATCATTCATCGTAAGCAGTCGCAATATCGAAGCATCGTCCGGATGAAAAACACAGCTCACGGTGTGCACAGAGCATCAAACTCAGTAGTTTCAGCAGCATACCGGACTTGAAATATGAGGAAACTGCAACTAGGAACATTTTTCAGACAGAGCCTCAACGGTTCATGCCGCCTATCCGTCATCTATGACTATGAAAACAGTATGTCCGTTTCAAACATTGTGACGTTAATTGAAAAGATGTTTTGTTCGAGTTTCATTCATTTAAAAAAATGTTTTAAATAATTTCTTTAAAAATCCTGAAATATTATAATGTTGTTATGAGTTTGAATGATTTCTCAAATGAATGGAGCTTTTGTTAATTTTCCACCGATACAATTTTCACTAGCAGCTATGTCATTCTGTCTGGCGTGTAAATTGTTTTTTTTTATTTCAAATTTTTCGTGACGTCACATGAAGAGTTATACATTTTATAATACACTGATTGGCATTTAAAGTGTTATATTTTGTCAGTTTTCCTTTCTCCGTTTTACCTTCCATAGTTTTACGAGCGTAACACAAATTGACAGCCGGATAATATCTATGTCGAGAAATAACCTAACACTTTTGTATCTAAAAGTCAGCTACCTCGCTTTTGTATATTATAATATTGCAAATAGTAATCTAAATAAACTTTTGTAATAACATTTAAGACGGATTAGCAAAGTTTTGGAATGGTGGATGTGGGGTCTTGCCATTCATGTAAGACGCCGAGGTTCGAAACACGTCCTCTAGTCGACCAAGGTGATAAAAATAGGTACCTAACTTTTTACTATGAAAATGAAGGCATCTGAGTAGATAATACTGAACTGCGCTTTCTCATGATAGTACAGGGTCGTGCTGCCTCATGATAGTACAAGGCCGCGCTTCCTCATAATAGTACAGGGCTATGCTGCCTCATGATATTACAGGGCCGTGCTTCCTAGCGATAGCACAGGCCGTGCTTCCTCATGACAGTACTGGACCGTACCTCCTCTTGTCAGTACTGGTGCGTACTTCCTCATGACAGTACTGGACCGTGCTTCCTCATGACAGTACTGGACCGTACTTCCTCTTGTCAGTACTGGTGCGTGCTTCCTCGTGACAGTACCTGGGTGTGCTTCCTCATGACAGTACTGGTTCGTGCTTCCTTATGACAGTACCGGGCATGCTTCCTCATGATAGTTCTGGATCGTACTTCCTCTTGTCATCACTGGTTAGTGCTTCCACTTGTCAGCACTGGTTAGTGCTTCCACTTGTCAGCACTGGTTAGTGCTTCCTCTTGTCAGCACTGGTTAGTGCTTCCACTTGTCAGCACTGGTTAGTGCTTCCACTTGTCAGCACTGGTTAGTGATTTCTCTTGTCAGCACTGGTTAGTGCTTCCTCTTGTCAGCACTGGTTAGTGCTTCCTCTTGACAGTACTGGGTCGTGCTTCCTCTTGACAGTACTAGGCCGTGCTTATTCGTGACAGTACTGGGCCGTGCTTCCTCTTGACAGTACTGTGCCAAGCTTCCTCTTGACAGTACTGGGTCGTGCTTCCTCTTGACAGTACTGGGTCGTGCTTCCTCTTGACAGTACTGGGCCGTGCTTATTCGTGACAGTACTGGGCCGTGCTTATTCGTGACAGTACTGGGCCGTGCTTCCTCTTGACAGCACTGGGCCGTGCTTATTCGTGACAGTACCAGGCCGTGCTTCTTCATGCCAATACCGGACCATGCTTCCTCATGACAGTACTTGGCAGTATTTTCCTCATAATGATGCTGGGTCATGTTTTTTCATGACAGTACTTGGCCATGCTTCTTCATAACAGCACCGGGCAGTGCTTCCTCGTGACAGTAACGAGCAGTGCTTCCTCTTGACAGTACTGGGTCGTGCTTCCTCATAAAACGTTCCTTAGGGAAGCCAGCCCCATTCTCTTCTGATCAACTGTATTTATGCTATAGGAATACCTTTTCACTATCACCAATAAATTTACTAATAGGCATTGTAGGAAACAAGGTTAAAAATAAAAGTGTCCAGTATTAAAATGCCATTTCAATTCGTCTCAAAGTTAACATAATAAATAATATATATACACAATTAATAGTTTTATTATTTCAAAAGAGAAAAAAAACACTGTTTTGTAATCCAGAACACTAGCCGCTACCATCACCCAGTGTCAAGTATTCAACTCTTCAAACAGGACTGTTTCAAATTGTTGTCCTTCAACGTTGATATTCACTTATAGGTTTCTCTATATTATATTTGTTTATCATCACAGTTTTATTCTTTTTGATATTTATATCTAATCAATATTTTTTTGCTTGTCATGTTTATTTAATTAAGCAATTATTGTAGATCTTTAGGATTTTCTGCTAGTAGTACAGCATCATCAGCATTATCTTAGATTATTGATTATCTTTCCATTAATGTTTAGGCCTGGCATCTCTATTATGTTTTTAAAGATTTGGTCAGTGTATAGATTGAACAAGCTTGGTGATAGGATGCATCCCTGTCTTACTCCTCCTTTTATATCAATGGGTGTAGATTTCTCTTTGTTATATTTTATTATTGCTGTTGCTGATGAATTAAAACATGTAAATAGAACTACTTTTTTTCGTAATACACAAACAATTTAAATACATCCATAAACCCACACATTACAAATGCCAAATATGGAATTTAACAATATAACGTACATTAAACGTCCCATTTTGTTATTGATACTTCGAACTGCTTTACACTGATTATTTTCACTTGTTTTGGACCAAAGTTTTGACCAGATTTCTCATCCTAGAACCATAATCCTCAATGTCTGTAAAAGTCACGTTTAGCATAGCACGGATCATTTAAACGAAAATTGTTAAAAGAAAATTTACTAAAATAAAATTATTAACACAAAAATTGTTCACGCTAAAATTGTTAAAAGTTATTCAGTAGAAATGTTATTAAAATATCAATTTTTTTTAAGGTCTAATTAACACATCAAAACTTCTAGTTGCAAATTAAAAGTGACATTTAAGTTCTGGCCCTAAAAATGCACCAGCTTTCAGGTGTAAAATTGTCCTGATCAATTAACTGTTCTGGAGAGATACTAGACACGTGGCCTTTCCAGAGTTGTAAGTTTCTTGCCGCGTCCAAAGGTTTGCAATTGTTAACCTTAATATTATATTTTCTTATATAAGAACTTCTGGTCAATATGACGGATAGGCGGCAGGAACCATTGAGGCTCAGTCTGAAAAGTGTTCCTTATTGCAGGTTCCTCATATTCCAAGTCCGGCTTGCTGCCGGAGCTACTGAGTTTAGTGCTCTGTGCACACCGTGAGCTGTGTTTTTCATCCAGATCGTGTTTTGATATTCCGATTGCTTACGATGAATGGTGATATCTTATGACGAAGGACAGTACAGCTGCTTTCACTTTCGGTGCCACTTGGCCTTATGTCTTTTGGCGTGTGCTGTATCTGGTATTATGGGGACTGCAGCTACCTTTCTTTGTTTGAAGCCTTAAATTGTATGAATTTTAATTCGGATGATTCCACTAGCATCGGCGCTTGAGCATTTTTGGATTTTAATTCGTTTTCAGTGTTACCGGGACCTTCGACTAACTAGAACCATTATATTTTATATCGTTTATACTATTTTTCATTGGTGTTTTCTCAGACAATAGTTTCTCTCTCTCTCTCTCTGCGATCAGGACCCAATCAGAGTAGGATTCCAGCTCCTCACATGAACTCAGCTGTCAGGTTAGGTGTGTTACAAACAGAACATCACAATTAGAGTCTGCCAGATCCACTCTGATTGAACACCCGTTAAAAACGTTGCACTGTGTTCTGCGCCAGTGGCCCAGTGCATCCGATTTCAGCCAGCATTTTATTCAGGTTTGCTTTCCCTAGCCTTTGATTGTCCCCAATCTTCCGATAGTTTAAAATTACTTATAACGTAGTCTTTTGATTGATTATCACAGCTCACTGGTCTCTGTATTTTTCATGAATGTATTTTTAGTTTTCTTTGTGAATGATATAATCTACCTTAGGCATAAAAAGCTTCAAGAGATGTATGTATAAGGATATCAGCATGATACTTTAATGTGTTGAAAAAAATATTTTTCTCTCTTTGTTATTAGTTTAATACAGTCGATAGGTCATCTATATTAACTTTTAGTCTCTTTTACTTGTTTTTTTAAATAATAATCTTTCTCCTTTAGATGCGTTTTGAAATAGTGATCGCTTTTAAATAATGATCGATTTGAAATAATGATCGTTTTAAAATAATGACCGTTTTGAAATAGTGATCGTTTTGAAATAGTGATCGTTTTTAAGTAATGATGGTTTTGAAATAATGTTATTTCCCGTCAAGTTTCTTATTTAAATAATAATCGTTGATTGTGCAACTGTTTCTAGAAACAATTATAAAAGAGGATCACCCTTCTCGCTGTTTGTTGGTCAAAGCAATAATCTTCATTCTTTGTTTCTTGAAATAGTCATAGTTAAAAAGAGCACAATTTTTTCTGTCTTACCTGTTTCTTGAAACTATTGTTGTTTTTTTTCCTCTCTTACATGGCTGTTGAAACAATCATCTTTTTTTGTTTCTCGCTTACATGGCTGTTGAAACAATCATTTTTTTTTTGCTTCTCGCTTACATGGCTGTTGAAACAATCATCTTTTTTTGCTTCTCGCTTACATGGCTGTTGAAGCAATTATTTTTTTCGTGTTGCCGTCCTTTTAAATAAATAACGCCTTGCTTTTTAAAAAATGCTAAATTGACCTGTATTATTGTTGTAACTAGCGTTTGGCCAGTGTTAATACTATTGTAGTGTATCTGTAACTAATAAAAGATATATTTGTTTAATTTCACAATTATTTTTTGCCTCATGTCAAAGAGCATTGATGTGACTAACACCTGCGCACACCAAAATTATTACAGACGCATAGTAAGTGCACGAAACTCACAACACACAGCTCAATTAATACAAAACTTATTTCGCACAAAACTCACGTCGCATCAATTACAAACAACAATAAAATACTAGAAACATGTTCGCAAAGGGAATTCTGCGCATTGTCAATGTTCGTCTCACAGAACAGTAAAAGCGCTTTATACTTCACTGTGATAGTTGCACTTTCTTCACAAAGCGCTGCTTTTAGTGGTATCAAAGTTCATTTTATTTCCCCTGCTAATCAAATCGTTTGTTTCCAAATTAAAAGCAATAACCAGTATATTAAGTTCACATCGATCGACTTCCTATATGTTACTTCATTTCTGCGTTTCTCAAGATCTCTTGTCATCATTCATTTTAACGTTTCTCAAGATCTCTTGTCATCTTTCATTTTAACGTTTCTCAAGATCTCTTGTCATCTTTCATTTTAACGTTTCTCAAGATCTCTTGTCATCTTTCATTTTAACGTTTCTCAAGATCTCTTGTCATCTTTCATTTTAACGTTTCTCAAGATCTCTTGTCATCTTTCATTTTAACGTTTCTCAAGATCTCTTGTCATCTTCATTTTTGCGTTTCTCAAGATCTCTTGTCCACATTCATTTTTGCTTTGCCTTCTAGAACAATCTCTCTCCTGAAAAAAACACTTTTGTTCAGACCTTCAACGTGTAAACTTGCATTAACAGTGTACTTTTAGCATACTCTATTAGTCATAGAGTCCATTAGATTCGTTCATTAAACATCTCAAGTGACCTCATTGTACTTAAAGAAGCTCCAAACGTGTTTTGTTTCTTTCAGCAAATGTCGAAGAGTTCATTGTGTTATAATTAGCATCACGGCACTTAGGACAAACCCATAGTTTGTCGTAATTTGTAAATATTGCACCTGCTGATGATAGTTTTAGTAGCTTCAGCTTAATAGTTTGACATATATCATCATCAAGTGCTGTGCCTGCTGGCATAGGTGATCATGTCTCTCCACAACTTTCGATTTCAACAGTTATTTATCATTTTCATTATTGACCTTCTGCCTAGCCATTCTCTCAAGCTGTCTTGAATCTTTTCTCTTTGCTTCCCTCTATCTCTTCGTACCTCATTTTTTTTCCATTTGTTACAATATTTTCCAGCTGTTCCCTTCTTAATACATGCCCAAGAAATGATGATTGTTTCTTCCTAATATTGGAAATTAGCTCTCTTTTTGCTCTTTCAGAAAATTGTAATTACTCTATTTAGCTGTCCATTGAATTCTCATATGTCATAGATATGGATTTAGCCATAAAATTGCTCAAATGGCTGCTGTAAATCTGTTGTAAAATTAATGAAAAAGAACCACTAATAAAATGTTATATTACAGCGTTACATATATGACATTTACAGAACAATAATAAACGCTTCGACTTAAAGACTCTTCAGCGGGAGACAGTAAAAAACACACAAACAATCGCATGAATAAACAGGGATAAACAGGGATAAATTCTCCTTGTCATCATTTTCTAATTGCTTTGGTCTGCTCCGGCGGATGGGAGGAGACTACAACCTTGTAGATGAAAGCCGCTGGTGTGGTCGGCAACAGGTGCTAGAGCAAAAGTTTTTATTTCATAAATAAACAAGGATTAAACACAAAAATAGATAATATGCTGGGTCGTTGTCAATCTGATGTAAACTAATTAGAAGATTGTGTTTTATCCATGTTTATTCAGTTATCCGTCGCGTTTTTGTGTGTGTGTTTGTCTTCTGATGGAGACTTTATAATCCGAAACGTTTATTATTGTCCTGTCTTAAATTAGTAAAACGGTAACTTAAAATTGATAATTTTTTTATTTTTCTCTCAAATCTTACATTAACTTCACCACTAGTAATTTCCTACCTGTGCCACGCTTGATCCAATATCCCCTGACTGTAGTTTTGCCAATCATCATACTGTTATCTAAATAGTGATCAGTGAACAATTTCATTGCTTGCCTTCGATCATATAATGTATTTCTCCCACATGAACTCACTCAGTTCTCTTTATGCCTTCAGATACATAATGCCCCACGAGAGAAAGACATTATTGTCCCTACTTTAACATCTTTTGCAAAGTCAAAGCGTTAGCTCTTTAAAATATCTCTAATAATTGTTATTGTGCACTCACTTACCTAGACTAACTACGTTTGGAGCCAACAAATTATTTGCAATATCCGTAGAAATATAGAATATTGAATGAAGCACTTTAAAACCATATTTTTTACTATGAGCATGACTGAACGTAGCAGTCAATATAGGTGAAAATAGCAGGAAGTGACGAACTCGCTAAACTAACAAAATGAAATCAATGAAGCCTCCAGGGAACTCAGCATGGAGATAAACACCGAAAAGACTAAACATTGGTAACCACAATTCGATTAAAACTAAAAGCGTGCTACAAAAGTCATTATTTTAAAAAGTGCATTAAAAAAGTAAATGGCATCTAACAATAATATGAATGTTTCTAGCACAGAGATCGTCTAGAATAAAAGAATGAACTGAATAAGACTGAGAAAATTTTGGTAAAGCAAAACAATTAAACTAATCTAGCAAATTAGACCAGCAATTTCAATATTCATTTATACAAGCGAAACATTGATCCTTGATGGAAAAATAAAAAACTAACTGTAGGTACGACCATTAATTTATATCTTAGACATGGCATACATTGAGACCAGACCACAATCATGAGAGTTCTTATATCATCAAAGTAACAGGTCCAAACGAAGGGTTTTTCACATAAGAAGGGATAAATATATTTTTTTGTACAGGTGTGTTTGAAATGATTTATCGGCTTGATCAAAATTGTTTTGCCGGGAAAAATGGAAGGTGGAAGGCGAGAGCGACGGAAAAAGGATAAATAGAACGACGATATTAAAGAATGAACAAGAGTAGAGACAGACAGGGGAAAAAATTGAATGACGATATTAAAGAATGAACAAGAGTAGAGACAGACAGGGGAAAAAATTGAATGACGATATTAAAGAATGAACAAGAGTAGAGACAGACAGAGGAGAAAATTGAATGACGATATTAAAGAATGAACAAGAGTAGAGACAGACAGGGGAAAAAATTGAATGACGATATTAAAGAATGAACAAGAGTAGAGACAGACAGAGGAGAAAATTGAATGACGATATTAAAGAATGAACAAGAGTAGAGACAGACAGGGGAGAAAAGTGAATGACGATATTAAAGAATGAACAAGAGTAGAGACAGACAGGGGAGAAAATTGAATGACGATATTAAAGAATGAACAAGAGTAGAGACAGACAGAGGAGAAAATTGAATGACGATATTAAAGAATGAACAAGAGTAGAGACAGACAGGGGAAAAAATTGAATGACGATATTAAAGACTGAACAAGAGTAGAGACAGACAGGGGAGAAAATTGAATGACGATATTAAAGACTGAACAAGAGTAGAGACAGACAGAGGAGAAAATTGAATGACGATATTAAAGAATGAACAAGAGTAGAGACAGACAGAGGAGAAAATTGAATGACGATATTAAAGAATGAACAAGAGTAGAGACAGACAGGGGAAAAAATTGAATGACGATATTAAAGACTGAACAAGAGTAGAGACAGACAGGGGAGAAAAGTGAATGACGATATTAAAGACTGAACAAGAGTAGAGACAGACAGTGGAGAAAATTGAATGACGATATTAAAGAATGAACAAGAGTAGAGACAGACAGGGGAGAAAATTGAATGACGATATTAAAGACTGAACAAGAGTAGAGACAGACAGAGGAGAAAATTGAATGACGATATTAAAGACTGAACAAGAGTAGAGACAGACAGAGGAGAAAATTGAATGACGATATTAAAGAATGAACAAGAGTAGAGACAGACAGGGGAAAAAATTGAATGACGATATTAAAGACTGAACAAGAGTAGAGGCAGACAGAGGAGAAAATTGAATGACGATATTAAAGAATGAACAAGAGTAGAGAGAGACAGAGGAGAAAATTGAATAACGATATTAAAGAATGAACAAGAGTAGAGACAGACAGAGGAGAAAATTGAATGACGATATTAAAGAATGAACAAGAGTAGAGACAGATAGAGGAGAAAATTGAATGACGATAGTAAAGGCTGAACAAGAGTAGAGGCAGATAGAGGAGAAAATTGAATGACGATATTAAAGACTGAACAAGAGTAGAGGCAGACAGAGGAGAAAATTGAATGACGATATTAAAGACTGAACAAGAGTAGAGACAGACAGAGGAGAAAATTGAATGACGATATTAAAGACTGAACAAGAGTATAGGCAGATAGAGGAGAAAATTGAATGACGATAGTAAAGGCTGAACAAGAGTAGAGGCAGATAGAGGAGAAAATTGAATGACGATAGTAAAGGCTGAACAAGAGTAGAGGCAGATAGAGGAGAAAATTGAATGACGATAGTAAAGGCTGAACAAGAGTAGAGACAGATAGAGGAGAAAATGGAATGATGATATTAAGGAACGACAATAGGAGTAGAGTTCTCTCTGCTATTCTTCTTAACTGCTGCCCTTTCCCAGTATCAGTTACATATAAGTCTTCCATCTTGCTCGGAACACCGGTGTACAATGACTGAGCGACTCTTTAACAAAATCACAGAAACATGCGTCACACCAACATTCAAGGAAAGCAAACATGAAGTCAGCCTTTACTTTGTGCAGGCGTGACACAAAATTAGGAGTCGACAGCGAATAAAACACCCCATATCACCAATGTGATACATTGATAACAGTTTCATTCTTGTCATAAGAAATTTTACATCATTTCTATTTGCTGATAAATTCAACGTGATGCTTCTCCATCTCCTTCATATTTTCTTGGTTCCAAACTTACAAAATAGCGACGTACTGTAAAGCAACAAATTACTACACCAACTCCCAATTTAATTAAACCCTTACTGGGGATTTCACAAATGACAACAATCATAAACGTTATTTTACTTTAACTTGATTCAGTTTATAAAAATCTTATCCTTGAAACACCAACACGGAAATTCATGTAATTGTAGTTCAACAAAATAGTTCACTGATAAAAATCATTGTATTGCCATTAAACAAATGTATCTTCACTAATTTTCTTTAAAATGTATTTTTCTTATTGTTCTAAATTTCCTGTCGCCCATAAGTCAACCTGAAACAGACGCGAAGCGCAAAGGACAACAAATTTAATTAAGATTGATAATCTTTTCTAAGTCAACATTTGTTTCTTTCTAACACGATTTATTTTTTTTTTTTTGTATTGACATTCAGAGAAGCCGACATAAGAAGGTTTCTTTGGAAATAAAAATAAATAAAAGACTGCTTTTTTATGAGATATTCGTCTTGTCTACATATCACTGACTCCATCACTGTACTTGTTAGATTATATCAATGTTTAGTTGTTAATTAGATTAGTTTTGAGTTGAAAAGTTGCGTCTCTATTTCTTAACGTTATTTTCTCTTTTAAATCAAAACGTGCAAAATGCTGGTTCAAAATTGAGCTAACACAAAATAATAAGATAATATATTTAGTGAATTGATCACTTTGTTAATCCCGAAGATCGTTTCAGCTCACCAGGCTGTGTTTTTACAAGTTTGGAACGATCACATAAACTGTTTAAAATATTCATAAATATAATTTAGACGAGCCGATATAGGAGCTCTTAGCCACGATGGTTGAGAGAAAACTGTTCAAACGTCATCAGGAGTGCTACAACGACCACCAAGGTTAAGGACTAATTGCGATAATGATATGCTAAGGGTACTTTTTTTTTTCCCACAAATATCAGAAATAGGAGTTACTGTTCTTTAAATTTGTGAAGCCACACGCGGAGATGAGAGATAAGAAGCGAGAACAGATACAAGAGACTGCAGTTAGGAACATGATCTGCATACGTTTAGCATACATTTTGTCACGAGATTCTATTTCATTTATTTTTTAAAGTGGCCAAACAGAAAAGGAAAAAAATAGTCAGAACAGTCTAAGACTACAAAACTGAGGGGGGAAACTATACATTATGAGCAGGAATGATAGCTAACACAAGCGTTGATTAACAACTAAGTTTACGCAAAGATCCAAAACTTCAAAATTCATATAAGACATTCTGAATGAATAATATGACTATCTGGGCTGAAGTCCAGATTTTATCTTGAATTGATGAAGCAAATTAAATCAAGCCGTAAGACAAATCAACATTTTCTTATTAGTTTCGTAGCGGATCGTGACTGATATATTCCTGCTGATCTTGTGTTGAATAGAATATTGTTAGTTGCTGTACACGCTTCTGTCATCAAAAATTTAAAAAAAATATGAGATGGCTTCGTATATGAGATAAATGCCTAACAGGGAAAAAGGAGGGGGAGAGGAGTTGGGATGTTGTCGACTTAGGGATGCAAAGTTAAAATGAAGTTGAGTTAAAGGTAAAGTACGAGACTTGAAACAGCGTCTTAGCACACGAGTTTTCGACAATATGTGCTCGGTCGTCTATCCAGAAGAGTTCGGAGACTTCAGGACAGTGTCGCTTCAAGCATGAAAAAGTCACGATGGAGGCGACATTCTTCACCTTTCCAGAGTAATACCCTGGTACCCATTTCTGCCAGCGGCTGGGTCGACCGGGGGGTATTTTTTTTTTACTAACCACGAGCACAATTCACACTGTTTCCAGCTGGAATCGAGCACGGGTTTCTCGAAGTCGGTAGCCCATTTGTGTAGTTTTCCCAATTGGACTACCGAGGCCCTCATATTTAAAGTTGAAATACAAACCAAAAACAAAAAAAGTAGTTTTTAATAAATAAATAAAGCAAAAAAAAAATATATATATATATATATATATAAATTATCATCATCGAGTGCCATCTCCGCATCAGTTAGTTAATTTATTTATTCTTTTCTTTGGTGTGGAGCAATACTTCCCATTCCCTGAACGCTGGAAACCCACATTGCCTTGTCCCTAGCACTGACAGACAATCCACGATACGCAATTGATGAGACTTCTTTTTTCTTTTGAAAGATCCTATAACTAAATAATTATGCTAACAGATATGATGTCAGCTGATCGCTAACAGCCAATGGGAATACATTTACTCGTTTAACATCGATTGGGTGTAATTTGATTGTTCACAAATTGGTTAAGGAACCTATATTGATTTCATTAAAAGAAGAGTGCAAAACAAAATGCACTGCAATCAATTGGACGTATTCCATTATTAGGTTGGAAATGTGTTGTCTTACTGTCGCTAATAATATTAATTTGTCACGAAGGATTTCTAAGTTTCTATTTTTGTTTGTTGATTTACATCACTGCAAATTGTGTCTCCTCTTCGTATTCTGGGTGCAACGAATCCAAAACATGTTCTACTTTCTATAAAATTCTAACATTTCCAGACTCAGATCTAATCTCTAAAGATAAAAAATATTAAAAAGACAAAAGTCAAGTGATTAACTTCTCTGCATGTTATTGAAGTCACCGGAGCGCACACACACCCCGTCCACAACAAAGCCGAGATCATCACATTTGTCAGCAACGACTGCCAAGTTCTACTGACTGCTCCTATCTTAAATAGACGATTAAATATATAGGTTATTAATGTGTATGAGCTCTGAATATATCAAAGAGAAACATTTGAAAGTGTTTAATGCAAATTGTATAGGTACCCAGCTCGAACCATATTTAGTAGTTGATGTGTGATTTATGGGTATGGAGAATCAAGTGGTCTAGAAGTAAAACGTCCACCTCCGGACAAGAAGGTCCCAGTTCGAATCTCGCCACAGACAGTGGGAAGTTTTCTCTTTGGATCTGTGCTTTTTCGTGACTTCTCTATTGCCTGATTACTGGATAGTGAAATCCGATGTCTGGTCGTATACCAGGTGGTATGAGAAAAACAGGAGGTTGTATGCCTCTGCGCTCAGTAGCGAAGCCTTGGCAGTTAAAAGTTGAAAGGAGTGGGCCAAAACTTTAGAAGTTGAAAAGAGTTGGCCAAAATTTTAGATGTTGAGAAGAGTAGGCCAAAATTTTAGAAGGTGAAAAGAGTAGGCCACAATTTTAGAAGGTGAAAAGAGTAGGCCATAATTTTAGAAGGTGAAAAGAGTAGGCCAAAATTTTAGAAGGTGAAAAGAGTAGGCCACAATTTTAAAAGGTGAAAAGAGTAGGCCAAAATTTTTTAAGTTGAAAAGAGTAGGCCAAAATTTTAGAACTTGAAAAGAGTAGGCCAAAATTTTAAAAGTTGAAAAGAGTAGGCCAAAATTTTAGAACTTGAAAAGAGTAGGCCAAAATTTTAAAAGTTGAAAAGAGTAGGCCGAAATTTTAGAAGGTGAAAAGAGAAGGCCGACATTTTAGAAGGTGAAAAGAGTAGGCCGAAACTTGCCTCCGTCCGAGCAAACATTGCTAAATTAAATATCTACCAACGTCGAAGACGAATGTATCGGGTCGAACAGCGCAGATGTGCTTGCCGTAAATTAGCATCCACCCCTACATACCGAGCGAAATCTTTGAAGAAGAGGAATAGGATCGCAATCTAAATGGAGTAGTGCAAATGCTCATATCGGAGACCGGTGATGGAAAAAGGAGGCCACGTGTTCGATTTTAGCATTTAAAATAACAGTCGAAAATAAAAAAGAGCAAGCCATCCGATATATTAAATTAAAATTTGACTAAATAAAAAAATAAAAATAAAAATATCATTTCCACTATCATTACAGGGAGCCGCGATAGCTCAGTGGTTAGTGAACCAGTGGTTAGCGTGAGGGGGGTACTTTACTTTACTTTACTATCGTTACAATAAATGACCAACTTTATGATATTACTCTCGGATTTCCTCCGGTGTTACGGAGATCACGCATTGTACTGATCTTCCTACGTATTCATAAAAGCGGTCCGATGTCAACCGACAATGTCCGAGTACATTGATGATCGTCCCAATACAAAGGTGCAGACATATCATGGGAGGGAGAAAAAAAAAAACAATAGCACAATTTAACCACCATATCAAATTGTTCTGGCTATTTCTGACCTGTCATCATTGTTCCCGTTCCTCCTAGCCAGATTGTCATAATCCTGACTTTCTTTAACCTTATTTGTGGAGATCATTATGTCATTCTTGTGACTATTCCCGACAGCTTCTCAGCACGTGATCGATCCATCTGAGTTATCTCACACTATCACTATGTGTACTTTCTTGGTTTCTCCTAACGAGCGATTCTTGATTTATTTTTATTTGACAATACACAAACATTTTGAGAATTGTCATCAGATTGTATGAAAAGATTCGAAACCTAGTGTTTCTATCTGTATTGTCAATAATATTTTTATTTTCAAAACCCACAAAATGTATGTGATTTATCTCAGTAATTATGAAATAATTCAGTTATTTTATGTGAAGATATGGTGTTATTTGTACCGGTAATATGGCGCGTCTACCTTTTCTGAAGCCAGATTGTTTCTTCCTTTGGTTTAGCTATACTTGTTTTTCCGTCGTGCATTTTGTTAGGCACTAGATGAAGAGCATACTGTAATATGTTATTTTGTATTTAGTTGTATGTACTTGGTTTTATTATCTTGATTGTCATTTATAAGAAGAATACTGAATGTGACTGGAAGAGGCAGAATTAGATATAAAGACCCAGAAAAAAAAGAAAAATAATAGAATTAACATTGGTCATATTAGGAATCAAATCAAATGGTCTGGACATGGTAACACGATCACCAAATGAGAGCATTCAAAGAGTCTTAGTTATAAGAAATAGCGAAAGGAACGGGCGACTTCCAAGACGATTAATTAGTCAAATTAGACTGCACCAGGAAACACACAACAGAACAATCACCAGTGTTGACAAAAGATGCTGAAATACAACAGGAATACAGAAAAGTAAAATTCAAAATTGTAATCTTTTATATTTCTCTATTCCTCTCTGTGACGTATTTTCTTAGGTTTTTTTTTCCAAAAACTATTTTTCTTTCCATGTTACTCTATTATATAGTCTGCCTTCTTTAAATATGCATTTGTACATTTTGTTTCCGTATTCTCAATATTTTAAGTATCTTCTCTTTGTATTTTCATTTAATCCAAATAAACTGGATGGTCTCAAGACAGAGAGGTTGTAAGTTCAAATCCCGGCTGCACCAGATGGGTTTTTTATTTGTAATTTCTCTCTTTGGCAACCACCCCTGGTCTCAACAGCGACGCATGGCTTGAAACGTCAATTACTCAATGGGTAAGAAAAAAATATGAGTGCCTACGAAGACTAAGTTATCTGCCTGTGCGGCGAAGGACCTCTGTGCACGCCACTGCCAGGAGAAAAAGCAGATTAACACGCAAAATTCAGTTCCTAGTCTTTAGAGACTTTGCCAGAGGTGAAAGTTGGCGGAAGGAAATTCTTCTTATTCTCTCGTCTGCCTTCTCTTTCGTTTTTCTAATCTTCTGCATGCTTTCGGAGATCTGCTCAGTAAATTGTCAAATCAATGCTAAATGATTCGATCCGTGCTCTATCAATGTATTTGTCTACGTCCTGATTGTGAATATCATCTCTAATCTACAATCACCTTCCTAATTTTAATAAGCAAGACGGGATGCTCTGATTGGATTGGGTGGTGGGAGGAGGAGGATAGATTCATAATGTTTCAATCCCACATGCAAAATAACCTTTGTTTATCTCCATTTATATTTCAGAAAATTCAGATGGCGTTATATATGTCCATCTCAGGATATTCCATCTCCTGTGTTCTGCTTATTATCAGCTTCGCCATATTCAGTTCGTTCAGGTAATGTATAATGTGATAACTGGGTTCCGGTTATCCAGGTATAAACTAATGATAACACTGGAGAATATGGAAACCGAATATTAATAAAACAGCAATTGTAAAATGGGGTACAAGTAGTCGTATCAACGTCATCATGTGACCTAGAGAGGTTATTTCTGTCAACAGTTCTCTTTATGTAACGCTTCAGTAAAACATATATTCCTAGTTATTGCGACATTTAGATGTCTATAATAACATGTGCTCTTGCAGCATTTCAAGAAAATCAATATTTTTGAAATACTTGATCTATCTTCACTTCAGTTCTTCAGGGGTTTTCTCTTCCTGCATTTTAGTAGTTCTTCAGAAACTTACTACTTGCTGTATTTCGGGTATTCATAAACACCGTTTTTGTAGTATATCAGGTTTTTGTAGTATATCAGCATTTAAAATAAATTGTGTTGCGTAACAATCGTGTACTATTTTCTCAGAATTGTTTGTACAACATAAGCATTCAATTAATGTCACCACTGCAACTGAGAGAAAGGTTGCCAGCAGTGATAACAGGTATAAGATTGAACTGTGCTGATTGATCCTCAAAAGCGATCGACAAAATATCATAAGAATTCATTGATATTGTAGCTATTATTGTTATCATCATTATTAGGTGCCTATCCAGTTCAACGCGCCTTCCTTCTAACTGCAATTCTTCATGTTTCTCTTCAAGTTATCTTGTATTTCTCACTGCGGGTGAACTATGAAAAGGGCATTTGATAGCCTTATACTTGTCCGCTGTCATGACCTATCTATATTTCCCTTTCACCGTTATCCAAGAGCACTGGACATCAAATCTCACTACCCAGAGACCAAGGGGAGGTGAATCTACGAAGAAACGAATGATTCGAATATAAACATTCCCAACAACTGTAACTGCTAGATTTGAACCCAAAACCATCTAATCCAGAGAACGACGTCTTATCTCTAGACCACCCAGTTCCTGATATGATTAAGAAATTAGACACCAGAGCTTATGACAACGTATGTCATCAAAACAAGAGACGTGATAAAATGGTGCACCGTGGTAGCCAACCTTCGATGCGGAGACGGTAACTTACCATGATAATGTTGACTCTTTATTATTGAAACGTCATGGTCCTTGCAGTTTTTGACATGGTCAAAATAAATAGGTGTTTTGTGTTCAGTTAGATTAACATATCTGTTTTCTTTTTAAATATCATCAGGCCCCTTGAAATAATTTTCTTGCCTTTTTTGTTTATCTAGTACATTTGGAAGATTCAAATCTATAACAATTAATATCAGGTGATGAAAATTACTTTTTTAGCAAGTTAAATAATTTGTTTAGCCGCCTAAATTAGTTTGTTTTCCAACCTAAAATACCCGTTAATCCGCCTAAATTACTTGTTTAGCAACCTAAATAATTTGTTTAGACGCCTAAATTAGTTTGTTTTCCAACCTAAAATACCCGTTAATCCGCCTAAATTACTTGTTTAGCAACCTAAATAATTTGTTTAGACGCCTAAATTAGTTTGTTTTCCAACCTAAAATACCCGTTAATCCGCCTTAATTACTTGTTTAGCAACCTAAATAATTTGTTTAGCCGCCTAAATTACTTGTTTTCCCCAACTAATTTATTTGTTTTCCCCACCTAATTTGCTGGTTTTGTCACCTAAATAACCTGTTTAGCCACCTGAGTTAAAATTCATGTTTCGCAAGCGTAAATTGCCTTTCAAAAGATACAATCGATGAGTAGCAACACTTGAACAAAAAATGTATATTTTGCTATAAACGTCTGCGACATCGTCATTATTTATACTTTACTTTCATCATTAACATTTACACTAATGCTACAACTTCAAAACTACTTTAATTCTAACTACACAGGCAACTCCGATGTACACGAGTGGTACTTCACCAGCACCTGTTTGTCTCGTTCATCTTATCTGGCATTATGTGGATTATCACATACACACAGTTCCTGATCAGACCTGAGATCAAGAAAGATAATCCGGTAGGGAAAAGCTGGTATTAGTGTTCTCTATGTATTGTAATTTAGGTCAAGCATGTGATGTTGATAACGTTGTTGGGAAAAGGTCTTTCAAAAGTGGTTTCGTTTTTCTAAGGAAAAAAAAAGCTCCGGTTAAAAATAATCGTTCAATCTTTGTCAAATTAAAGTTGGAAGTTTTGCTTATGGTCTCTCTCTGCGGCAACCATCCTGGTCTCTGCAGCGAGGCCCGGTTTGAAACGTCTGTTACTCATGGACGGAAACAATATGAGTACCTTCGAAGATGGAGTTATATGCCTGTGCGGCGAGGGACCCCTGTGCATACGACTGCCAGAGAAAAACGGATTAACACGCAAAATGCAGTTCCTAATCTCTAGGGACTTCGTCAGAGGTAAAAACTAGTGAACGTAAAAAGAAAAAAAATTAAGGTAGTTAAAATATACCATTTTATTGATGATTTTATGATTTGATTATTATGGGTTTTAATTCGTTTTCAATGATACCGGGGCGTTCGACTAACCATAACCATATTATTAATTTTTAAAACATCAATTTCAAGTAAATTATCTGCAGTCAGTTGCTTGAAATGGACCTTAGTTGTGTTTCTCAGGTACAGAGAGAGTGGTATTTATTTCTGTCATCAAGTGTACTCTCATTATATAACAGTCGATCACTTACAATGCTCACTCTGGTGTGGTCTTCAATAAAGTGTCAGTGGTTTGTTACTTTGAAGAATTGTCGTCAAGCTACTCCAGGTAATCCCATAGGTGTTCAATCATCATTAACAGTCTACGAATCCTGATGATTCTCGTTGCGCTGTGGCTGCACGTAAGCCTCTAAGCTTCCATCATTAAACTCTTTCTCTTCTGTGTTAATTTGATTAAATCTCCTAAATATGTGGACTATGGGCTCATAACTGCAGTTGCGGTCTAGTAGGCGTAATGTTGTTGTGGAGCCTTTCTCAAATGTCCGCCTTACCCTGGGCCAACACGCACTTTTGTTCCATCTCCTCTTTTTATACGTTTGATACGTTATAGAATCTGTTGGTATTCTTTCCTGATGAGCAAACCATTTCATTCTTTTTGTTTTGAGTGCATGAAGTATATTATATTTTCGTTAAGAAATAAATTGATTAACGATGTAGGTGTATTTTCTGCTGTAGAGGTTGACTTTGAGAAAGTAATTCCTATTATATCACCTCACCTTCAGCATTTATTGACTCTTTATTTTTCTTGTCAGTTAAAAAATAGAAACGCCGCGGGACAAATATTCGTGTGTTGTGTTTATAATATCAGCTGCTCTTGATCGGGCTGTGTATTTACATTTCTGTATGCAAGATTAGATGTTTGTATATCTTTGCGACGTTGAAATATGAAGTTGTCCTCTGGTTTCTCATTCTTCTGCGTTCAATATTCTAAGCTGAGAAGATTACACAACGAGATGAGTTGCTTCCAACAATCTAGCCCAGAATTCATCTCCCGTTCAAAGGTACCCGTACTCGAGTTCGATTGCTCTTCGACACGAAATGAGTTGTTTTCCCCACTGCACTTCTGCAACTCGCAATGTTAGCTTTTATGAGATGTGTATTTAAACATATCGAAGATTGACAACGTAAGGTAGGTCCCGTACCTTAAGAAAAATGAGAACATAAAACTAATAACTTATTGTATGAACATAATAATTTCATCTTTACTAACGCCAATATCTATCTACATATACAGTAATCCCTCAGTTATCGCGGACCAGAATCGGCCGCGAATCATTTTTAACATACGTACAATTTTGTGTATGTATAATATCAATAAGTGTATATGAAACAACATAAGTGAATATGTTATCATTAGAACATTAAAAAATAGTTTCAAACATGTAAATAAAATATTAATAGTATAAATAACATACATAAAATAATGTTTTTTTTTATAATAATTCCTCAATTTTGAATGTTTGAACAATCCGCGATGTACTGAGGCCGCAATAAATGAACAACGAAGTAGCGAGGGATGACTGTATATATATATATATATATATATATATATATATAGAGAGAGAGAGTGAGAGAGAGATATCAAACGTCAGGATTTCATCGAGCACATACTATTTTAGGTGTGTGTCCTGTCTGACATTGTACAATTTACCTTATTATTTAAAGTGTTAAAAATAACCACCAGGGGAACATTGCCATGTCATGTTTTTTGTGAATGCAGCATACCCTCTTATTTCATTTTATCTTTGGTAATGTGTGATTAAACATATGTTACATGTAAAATAGTTATATAAGATTAGACTAAAGTTGCACAAAAGAGGCTTGATATAGGTGGAAATTGTAAAGATCTGTCTATTTACAGGAAAATTAAGAATCATAAAGAGGTATCTGGGTAATAGGAAGTTAAAAACGGTAAAGTGTAGCCTGGGTATTAGAAAGTGTTAAAAGTCGGATAGAGCTATCTTAGGAAGAGAAAGTTAAAAATTGTAAAGAGCTGTCTGGTACTAGGAAGTTAAAAATTGAAAAAGAGCTGTCTGGTACTAGGAAGTTAAAAATTGTAAAGAGCTGTCTGGTGCTAGGAAGTTAAAAATTGTAAAGAGCTGTCTGGTACTAGGAAGTTAAAAATGGTGCCTGTAGGTTAAAATTCCTATATAAATAATCTGTGTATTTGACAGTTCAACGTTGTAATCTGAATGTCGCAATCTTGGCAACAAAATGCGAAAATAGCATTCAAAGACGCAAGAGAAAAGAGGTAAGACGCTGCCGAACACTCTTACCTTGTTCAATGTGCTGCTGGACCTATCATTGAAATATTTGCGGTCAGTCATGAGTGAAAATGTTCTACTAAGTCTCGTCTAGAAATTATACTGAAGAATCCGAGGTCAACATAAACCTGTTTACAACTGTCTGTAAAGTCGATAAAAAAGTAACCATTTAAAAAAAAAATATTCCAATATTATCCAGATCATCTTGGGGACAACACTCAACTGACAACCCAGGTTGGTAACGAAAATTTCCAGTAGGAACTAGTACCACGCAGATCAGTGGTTCCAAAATTGTGCGCTTTTGTTCCCAGGGGCGTTGCCAAACTTTGGCAAGGGCGCCGCGCCGAGCTTGTTGTTTCAGCTCAGTGCTATAAAATAATAAAATTACAACGTCAGCATCTTAATACATTTATAAATACATAAATGAGTTTCGACAGGGCAGTGTTAATTATGTCGCCATTTACAATCTTATGTATCCTGTCAGGTAATCAGGGTTTACTCGCCTTAAACGATCGTTAATATCATGACGTTTGGATCAGCAAGGAAAGTGAGCCTCGGGTGTCTACGGTTTGGGAACCACTGACAAAGATTGTTCACTGTGCTAAGATCTTCCTGTTTTACCAGGCACAAAGAAAGTAATAACCAAAGAGTACATTTACATTATTTGGGCGTTATGATGATCACCCTCTATTAAAAGTACATTTACAAAGCGAGACATGTGCCTACCCCTAAACAACGCAATTTTTTTTTTTAATGATACTTCATATGTATGCCCAAACTCAACAACATTTTTCTCAGAAACTATTTGGCATAAAGTCGTCATTTTTGGCATGCAGTCTTAGATTAGGTCAGCTGTAAGACATGGATGCGTACTATCCCCCCTACTGTTTATTACATACATGGACTATATATGCAAGCTAGCCAACCCATCAGAGACAGAGGAGATCAACGAGCTTTTATTTGCAGACGGTCAGGCACTAATACATGAAACAATAGAAGACCTACAAGAACACTTAAACAAACTCAACATCTCAGGCACAAAATGCAACATGAAAATCAACATCAACAAAACAGAAGTCATGAATGTCGCCAAAAATAAACAGAACATCAACATAACTATAGAAGGCAGACAACTAAAACAAGTAGAGGAATTCAAATACCTAGGAAGTCTGAAGTCTAATGACAAACGATAATTCTCAAACAGCAGAGATTGAATCAAGATGCAACAAAGCTTGTCAAATCATTGGTCAGTTATCACCACTATTGTCCAACAAGGAAATAACTCTGGAGGCAAAACGAGCACTATACAATACAATCTTCATCGCAACGTTGTGCTACCAATGTAGACCTGGACCCTAGATACAAGAACAATAAGAAAAATAACCTCTACATAGATGAAATGTGTTAGACGAATGACAGGAAACAGTCTGAGAGATAAGATCAGAAATGAAGAACTGAGAGAAAAGCTAGGAATAGCCCCAGCGATAGAATATATAAGGAAACAACAGATACAATGGTTTGGCCACGTGACAAGGCAGAAAGAACAAAACACAACACAACGAGCCTTCAACAAACGTTGTGACCAGACCCAAGGGTCGAACACGAAAAAGTTGGATCAATGGAATATTAGAAGCACTAGGAAACATAATAGCAGCAGAGGCGAACAGAAGAGCAAAAGACCGCAAATTATATCTCCCCTCGACGCTGAAAGGCAGATGAGGAAGGAAAGGGAAAGAAGAGTCTTAGATTGTCCTGGACCTTAAGGTTGCGTAAATATTAAATCCAAAGACAACGTGAATTTTGCAAATATAAGTATTTGTTTATACAAGGTGTGTACAAAAACAAATAGTGTGCAAGAAACATTAGATGCTACAGAACTACATGCCATACATTACAATGTCACGGTCATTGGTTTATATATATATTCTGGTAAGGTCAACGCTGGGCTATCCCTGTGCACTTTGAGACAACGTGCATGTTGTTGTTTTTTTTTAAATTTAAAATTGCAAAGTGTGTCATGTATTGAACTGGTGAGGAGATTGACTGTACAACCTTTAGTTGTCTGCCCTTAAAGCATCCTGTGCTTTTTTTATGCATAAGCTATATAAGCAAATAATATCAGAAAATGAAAAATATTTTATGCAACGGATCTGTGTCAAAAGAAGTGAGAAAGTTGTGAGTTCATCGGTGCTATATAGAACCAATTCTGACCTGTGGAACCAAATCACGGACAGTAGACAAGCGGATGAAAAGACGATTGAAAGCCACAGAGATGGGATTCCTCAGAAGAATGTTAAAAGTTCCCTGGACAGCCAAAAAGACCAATGAGGAAATTCTCAACGAGGCCAACACAAAAAGGGAGCTCCTAAAAAATATTAGAAAGAAACAATCAACATTTTTCGGGCACATCATGAGAAGAGGAAAGTTTGAATACTTGATTACAACTGGCAAAATAAAAGGAAAGAGAGATCGCGGACGACAAAGAGAGAAAATGCTGGATGGCTTGGTGTCATGGCATGGAAAACAGTCAACAACAGAACTGATACGATGCATTGTAGATAGAAGATTGTGGAAGGACATGATCGCCTACGCCAACCGAAATGGCATATTATGATATGATATAAACACAATTCTATACTAGATCACCCTATTAAAAGAAAAAAATATTGTATTAAGGTCCCGAAAATGTTAGCCTGCATGCCAAATTTCACAGAAATCACAACTTCGAGGAAATTGATTTTGAGTTTGGGCAGTAATTTCTGAATGGACTACAGTTACACTGTACAAGACTGAGTTATGTGTTAGTTCGAAGATAAGCTATAATTATAGTAGTTAACTACTAATATTATTATTTTTTTTTGTTTTCCAACCACGAGTACAATTCACACTGCTCCCAGCGGGAATCGAACACGGGTTGTCCGAACGCCCGTAGTCCAGTCGAGTGGTTTTTCCACTAAAAAAAAAAAAAATATCCCCACGGTCGACCCAGCCGTTGGCAGAAATGGGTACCAGGGTATTACCCTGGGAAGGTGAGGAATGTTTGTGTGAGTTTCCATGCTTGAGGCGACACTATACAGAAATCTCCGAACATTTCTGGATTGGCGGCCGAGCACATATGGGTGTAAACTAGCGTGCTAAGACGCCGGTTCAAGTCTCGTACTTTACTTTACTAATATTAGTGCGTGTATGACTGTCTTATATTTTTACTCACAGGCCTGGTGCAAAATTGTTCACATCGTGACTCAATACTCATCTGTCAGCAATTATTTTTGGATGTTCTGTGAGGGATTCTTCCTACACACTATTGTCGTGCACGCCTTCTCCAAGCAGAAGAAACTCTTCTTCGCATGTTGTATCATTGGTTGGGGTAAGTATTCAACTTTATTGAATTCTTCTAATCTATTCACGTTTTTTTTTTTTGGCTGTATCATTATCGTTACATACATCACCAGCATGCAGCATAAAAATAAACAGGACAAATTTGAAACAAGTACAACGCGTCAAATACTTGGGCACAATAATAACATCGGATTGAATATGCACCAAGGAAATAAAAAGCAGAATAGCTCAAACCAAATTAGCATTTCAGAAAATGAAAAATATCTTATGCAACAAATCTATGTCAATAGAAATGAGAAAGAGAGTTCATCGGTGCCATATAGAACCAATTCTGACCTATGGAAGCGAATCATGGACAGTAGACAAGCAAATGAAAAGACGATTAGAGGCCACAGAGATGGGATTTCTCAGAAGAATGTTGAAAGTTCCCTGGACAGCTAAAAAGACCAATGAGGAAGTTCTCAAAGAGGCCAACACAAAAAGGCAGCTCCTAAAAAACATCAGAAAGAAACAATCAACATTTTTGGGCACATCATGAGAAGAGGAAAGTTGGAATACTTGGTTACAACTGGCAAAATACAAGGAAAGAGAGATCGCGGACGACAAAGTGAGAAAATACTGGATAGCTTGGTGTCATGGCATGGAAAACAGCCAACAACAGAACTGATACGATGCACTGTAGATAGAAGATTGTGGAAGGACATGATAGCCTACGCCAACCGGTATGATACATGATGATGATGATGATCATTATCGTTATCATTATTTTCGGACTTGTCCTTTTGCATTCCGATCTCTTTACTGATAACAAAGACATGTCATAGAAAAGAACACGAACTAATTAGCACCTGCGTAATGTTATAAAGCTGGTTAGTTATTGTGAGAAATGTTAATGTTATAAATTTTTACTTTTTAAATATTTTTTAATATTAGCTTATAGGGCTTACACAATATATACGCCTGTTGTCATATATCATATAGTTGGTCTCTTTTACCACCTTGTTTCTTCGAACCCTCTTCCTGGTAATGTTTATAACTGTCTATAACAAGTTGCATCCTTAATAGCAAAAAGACAGAGGTAATGGCAACAACAAAGAAAAAGACATCACCTCTGTGCAAAATAAAGACAAGAGGAACAATATTAAAACAGGTAAATGAATTTAAATATTTGGGAACTTTGTTAACCTCAGACGGAAGATGTACAAAAGAGGAGAGATGCAGAATGGCTCAGGCAAAAGCAGCTTTCCAGAAAATAAGGAAGATACTATGCAATCCATTTTTGACAATAGAAACAAGAAAAGGAGTTCGTAAATGGTATGTTGAGCCAGTCTTGGCATATGGATGTGAATCAAGGACAATAGGACAAGAGACAAGAAAATCACTGGAGTCTGTAGAAATGTGGTTTTACCGAAGAATGTTGAGATTACCATGGACAACTAAGAAGAGTAATGAAAATGCCCTGAAAGAGGTAAAAGCAAAAAGAGAGCTAATTTCCAATATTAGGAAGAACCAACCATCATTTTTTTGGCCATGTAATGAGAAGAGAACAACTGGAATATATTGTAACAACTGGGAAAATTGAAGGACGAAGAGATAGAAGGAAGCAGAGAGAAAAAATACCAGACAGCTTAAGAGAATGGCTTGGGAGAAGGTCAACAACAGAAATGATAAATAACTGTGGAGATCGAAAGTTGTGGAGAGACATGATCACCTACGCCAGCAGGCCCTATACGTTATGCTGATGATGATTATAACAAGTTGCGCTCATTTAAAACCTGTCTGTTCACGTACAACAATCTCACATAACGATTCATGCAGTCGCGTTTACCCATAAACAGATTTATTGAGAGTCTAGTGACGTGTGGGCAGCCACAGATGAGGTTTATAAAATAAACTAGAGAAAGCCAGTTCAGATTTATGGAGCAGGTGCGGAGAAGAAGCGGACTGGAATGTTTAGTAACAACAGGAAAAACAGAAGGCAAGAGAGACAGGTGAACCACAGTCAACTCATGAGTTAGCTGTGGGTAGTGAAGGGGAAAAAATGTTGATGGTTTGAATGCTTGGCGTGGGAAAAGATGTTGATGCTTTGAAGGTGTGATGAAGGAAAAGATGTTGATGCTTTGAAGGTGTGATGAAGGAAAAGATGTTGATGGTTTGAAGGTGTGCGCGGGAAAAGATGTTGATGGTTTGAAGGTGTGCGTGGGAAAAGATGTTGATGGTTTGAAGGTGTGCGTGGGAAAAGATGTTGATGGTTTGAAGGTGTGCGTGGGAAATGATGTTGATGCTTTGAAGGTGTGATGAGGGAAAAGATGTTGATGGTTTGAAGGTGTGCGCGGGAAAAGATGTTGATGGTTTGAAGGTGTGATGAGTGAAAAGATGTTGATGCTTTGAAGGTGTGATGAGGGAAAAGATGTTGATGCTTTGAAGGTGTGCGTGGGAAAAGATGTTGATGGTTTGAAGGTGTGATGAGGGAAAAGATGTTGATGCTTTGAAGGTGTGATGAGGGAAAAGATGTTGATGCTTTGAAGGTGTGATGAGGGAAATGATGTTGATGCTTTGAAGGTGTGATGAGGGAAAAGATGTTGATAGTTTGAAGGTGTGCGTGGGAAAAGATGTTGATGCTTTGAAGGTGTGCGTGGGAAATGATGTTGATGCTTTGAAGGTGTGATGAGGGAAGAGATGTTGATGCTTTGAAGGTGTGATGAGGGAAAAGATGTTGATGGTTTGAAGGTGTGATGAGGGAAAAGATGTTGATGGTTTGAAGGTGTGATAAGGGAAAAGATGTTGATGGTTTGAAGGTGTGATAAGGGAAAAGATGTTGATGGTTTGAAGGTGTGATGAGGGAAAAGATGTTGATGCTTTGAAGGTGTGATGAGGGAAAAGATGTTGATGCTTTGAAGGTGTGATGAGGGAAAAGATGTTGATGCTTTGAAGGTGTGATGAGGGAAAAGATGTTGATGGTTTGAAGGTGTGATGAGGGAAAAGATGTTGATGGTTTGAAGGTGTGATGAGGGAAAAGATGTTGATGGTTTGAAGGTGTGATGAGGGAAAAGATGTTGATGCTTTGAAGGTGTGATGAGGGAAAGGATGTTGATGGTTTGAAGGTGTGATAAGGGAAAAGATGTTGATGGTTTGAAGGTGTGATGAGGGAAAAGATGTTGATGGTTTGAAGGTGTAATAAGTGAAAAGATGTTGATGGTTTGAAATCGTGGCGCAAGTAAAGATATTGATAGTTTAGAGGTATGCGCGGGAAAAGATGTTGATGGTTTAAAGGTGTGCGCGGGAAAAGATGTTGATGGTTTGAAGGCGTGCGCGGGAAAAGATGATGGTTTGAAGGCGTGGCTTGGGAAATGATGTTGATTGTTTGAAGGTGTGCGCGGGAAAAGATGTTGATGGTTTGAAGGTGTGGCGTGGAAAATGATGTTGATGGTTTGAATGTGTGCACGGGAAAAGATGTTGATGGTTTGAAGGTGTGGCGTGGGAAATGATGTTGATGGTTTGAAGGTGTGGCGTGGGAAATGATGTTGATGGTTTGAAGGCGTGGCGTGGGAAATGATGTTGATGGTTTGAAGGCGTGGCGTGGGAAATGATGTTGATGTTTTGAAGGTTTGGCGTGGGAAAATATGTTGATGGTTTGAAGGCGTTGCGTGGGAAAATATGTTGATGGTTTGAAGGTGTGGCGTGGGAAATGATGTTGATGGTTTGAAGGCGTTGCGTGGGAAAAGATGTTGATGGTTTGAAGGCGTTGCGTGGGAAAATATGTTGATGGTTTGAAGGTGTGCGCGGGAAAAGATCTTCGGTGGATCTGTTACACAGCGCATAAGATCGACGGTCATGGGAGTATATGATACCCAAAGCCTCTAGGAAGGGACCATCAGTGAATGAATGTTATGTTGTAGATAGCCTTGAACTTGTTTAATGATCTTCATTTAGCCACACATATTCACATTTAGTCTCACACGTATCCTCGTGTGTGTGTATGTGCGCGTGCATGTGTGCGTGTGCACGCATATTTGCGTGCGTGTGCGCGCGCGTGTGTGTAAATATGTTTCTTTTGATCCAAAGTGTCATATTCCTAGTTTGATTCACTAAAACAGTTCTGCTTAAAACGAGAATGAAATAGTAGATTTATTTTTAGCATATGCTTCCATCATTACTGATAGTTTAAAAAAGCGAGTGCGCATTTGTTCTTTTTATTTTTAAGTTCCTTCTATTTTGGCCGTCACATTAGCTCATAAAGAGATCATCAGTACACATTCCCTCATTTTTTGCTCATTATCCCTTTATTCTGAAAATCAAACAATTATTTCTACCCCCACTTGGATCAGAAAGAAGCAAGATATTGCATGTCCGTCGTTGCTGCTCATATCGATTGCTTCTGCTGTTCCTTTCCAAATCTGGAGTCTGACGTATAGGGTTTAGCTCGGATAGAGGATATAAACCTAAACATCTATTTATCCTCTCTCTCTCTCTCTCTCTCTCTCTCTCTCTCTCACACTCTCTCTCTCTCTCACACTCTCTCTCTCTCTCTCTCTCTCTCGTCCTTTTTTTTCTCTTCGTCACTGCCTGTAGCACAAGATAATTCAATATATAAATTAGATGTTCAGGCGAACACAAGACAAATATACATTGTTAGGGAGGAAAAAAACAAAACACAATGTTTGACACGGATTATATATAACAAAGGATATTTGTTGCAGATTCTATATTGCGGACTTTTGTTCGTGTTGGTTTAATGTAAAGCACTTTTATTACTGACTCAGATAACGATAGCTTCTATTTTTGTTGACTTTTTATTGTTACTGATAATTACGTGCTGCATATTTAGAAAGGAACGAAAAGATGTCATATGATTGTTTATTAATTACTTGTATTAAATTAATAGGGGAAAATAACAATATAATTGATTATTCTGTCTATGTATTTATCAAAAGATCGTGTTTTCAATGTTATTTTTTATATGTGAAATACCTCGTATTTTTGCAGTTTATTTTTGTTGTTACTAATTCTAAATTAATGTTCTTCCACACGAGAGCTATTTACTGTGATTAAGCCTTGCTCAGACATGCATTTATTTATAATTAAAATGAAAAATTGTTTATACGTTTGATATTATAATTCATGACTCTAAATCGGTGATTGCCAAAGTGTGCGTAGCAATTCCCATGGGCGTCGCCAAAATTTGGCACGGGCGCCGCACCAATGATGTTTTCGTGAGCCTACTCAATGATTAATTCCTGCCACAGAGTACATAAACAAATAACTGATAAAATGGTTCTGGCACGTGATAAGGCGGAAAGATCAAAATACTACAAAAGGAGTCTTCAATAAATATCGCGAGTACACAAGACCCACGGGCCGACCACGAAAATGATGAAGTCATGGAATATTAGAAACACTGAGAAACATAACAGTAGGAGAAGCCAATAGAAGAGCAAAAGACCGCAAATTATATATCCCTCAATGATGAAAAGCAAATCAGGAAGATAAGAAGTGATTAGAAATAATAAAACTGTAAGATCAACATAGACTTAAAATATGTTTAGTACACAAAGCAATTTCTAGAGTCTAGTGGTTAGTGTTAATTCCAATGTCACTTACACCCGTATATATATCCAGTAAATACATAAACACAAAGTGAATACACGCTCAAGCAGCTTTTCCAGATTAATTCGAAGTGCATTGTTGGAGTTATTGCTACAATTTTTTGTCTAGTTTTGAAATCTTAAATTGAAGACTTTGAAATGTTGATTTAAAGAAGAATGGGAAGAACTGGATGGAAAGAAAAGAAAACAAACGATGAAGTCTTAAAACGATGAAGTCTTAAGACTATGAAGTCTTAAAACGATGAAGTCTTAAAAATCTTAAAACGATGAAGTCTTAAAACAAACTAAAAATGAAAAGAGAACAACTATTTACAATTCAAACAAGGTAAATAATTTTTTTGGTGGGGGGAGGTTAAAAGACACAGCAGCCTACTAAAAGTAATTTTGGAATTAAAAATACAAGGTAAAAGAGGCAGACCAAGACTAACATGGACGAGTAACATCAAAAGATGGACAAATTAGCTTATGACAACCTGCATCCATCGCTCCCTATTAGCCAACCTTCAATGCGGATACGGCACTCAGTGATGATGATTTGAAATCCGGAATATCCGGATAATCGGCAGAATGCACTCCGTGCTTTCATTCTGTTCGTACCTGTTGCCATTATAAATATGGATTTTTTTTCGCAATGGAGTAATAAAGTCGAAGTATAGAGATAAACTAAACACCGAAAAAGAAGTAGATGTTGCGCGACCTAAAACGATACCACGATACCATGAACTAATAAAACAGCACAATTCTTCGATTTAGAACAGTTAAATTGAAAACAAATATACTCTTTTTTGTTTATAATAAAAATGAAACAAAATTATTTGTTAAAAGAAATGAGATAATTTTTGTAAAAAGGACGTCAATTTTTTTAGTACATGAAATGATTTATTTGGTGTATGTTAAGAATTGTGAACATTCCTTTTGTAAACATACGTATACTGGGGTTTTTTGTTTATTCTATTAAGTCGCTTTTATATCTTTATTGTTACTGAAATTCAGTTCTGTACCTAAAGTAGTATTCTACCCAAAACTAATTACAGGAATCAGAGTTTACCAGACTTATACGATTGTTGATGTCACGAGGCCGCCGCCGATATGTGATCAGCAGGGAATGTGACATCGGGTGTCAACAGTTTGAGAATCACTGCTCTAAAAGTTTTTTTTAAAAAAAAACGTTACCGATCAAAACGGGACAAGCAGAAGTAGGAGCAGCAGCAACTACATTCACATGACTGATATGTACAAAGTTCTAGATAGGGAAGTCGGCAGAGACCTCAGACAAAGGGAAGTAAGACAATTAGAACGACTGTTGATAATTCATTACCAACTAACTATCCGTTCAGTACAACATAAAAACAAAACTCAGAATTTCTAAGAGAAAGGACTTTCCGTGTTTTTTTAATTCTGAAATGAAAACAGAAAATTAAACTTCAAGAATGTTATCCTTGTATACAATGTGTGAATTAAATCAACAGAATGTTTTTGTCAAAGTAAATAAGCTAACAAGAAATGCTCAAAGATTGCAATTCAGTATGAAATATATATAGCAGACAGAACCTGGAAATGGAGAGGCGATCGGCTCTGAATAGACGCTGAAATAAATTCTAACGAGAGCTGTGTTGGTTTGCACTCTAGAAGGAAAGCGAAGTGAGACATTATTAGAATGTCCAAGTTAATTTTTCAGAGCATTCTCTCAAAGATAAATAATTACCTTTGTGTTTGGCAATTAGGAAAGAAACAGTGTTGGAACTGAGTAGATCTACGTTTACAGACGACACCATCTCACACAAAATGGATGCAATGATCTCCAAATGAAAGGTTGAAGAAGGTCAGACCAAGGATTATATGTTCGAGAACAGTTGAAGCAAGCATGCACAGTTCAGAACATATATCGACTCATTTGTGAGATGAATAACCACAGATCATGCAAGATGTTTGTCCCATATATCTATCAAGCGCTGCAAGGCGTGATGACCAAACATCATTTTGGATCAGCGACCAAGGAAAGAAAAAGAAAAAAACATAGAAGTAGAAAGAGGTGGAGGATAATCGTATTACCAAGATTATATTTATGAATGCAACAACTTTATTTTAACAGGACTGCCCATCTTACCTGTAACAGCCTATGTCCTAGCCAGATCCCTTGATGCAGAAAACGACATTATGTAAGTTGTTGTGGCTAACATTCCTATAATTACAGTGACAGTAAAGTTCAATTTCTCGATTTTTAATCACAATTGTTTTAATTAACAAATGTTGGGATATGTAGCGTGATAACTTCACCAGTTTACGCTATTTTTGCCCTCTTCCTTCATTGGCTACTCCCCAGTAAATTAAGTAATGGCTAGTATACCCTATGGCGTCTTAACGGCAATAACAAAGTTTCTCCATTTCGCGCAGTCATCCTTCACTGAGTGCCCCATGTCTGGACTATACATTTCTACTTTCATTTTACAGTCCTTCTCTATTGCTCTTCTTTCGTCTTCCCACCGGTTTACCCTGCGCGACAATTCCTGATATTGTTTCAAGATTTCTTCTAACCACTAGACCTATCCATTTCCATCTTGAGATTGTCAGTAAATTGTTTCTGACCACTAGACCTATCCAGCTCTATCATGAGATTGTTTCTAGATCTCTCCTGACCACTAGCCCTATCCAGCTCTATCATGAGATTGTTTCTAGATCTCTTCTGACCACTAGCCCTATCCAGTTCCATCTTGAGTTTGTCTCTAGACTTTTACTGACCACCAGGTCATCCAGTTCCTACGATTGTTTCTAGATCTCTTCTGACAACTAGGCCTATCCAGCTCTATCATGAGATTGTTTCTAGATCTCTTCTGACAACTAGGCCTATCCAGATCTATCATGAGATTGTTTCTAGAACTTATCTGATCACAAGGTCCATCCAGTTCCTACGCTTGTTTCTAGATCTCTTCAGACCATAAGGCCTATCCAGTTTCTTTTGTTTTCATTTTGTTGCAACATTCAGAGACTTTCTCTGTATTGTAACAATATTATTTATTCGTCAAAACCCAATATTTATAGCTAAGAGAAGATAAATATAAATTAAATATCACACTCCACATATTTGGATTAAAACAAACAATTTTGAAATTCATAATAATGTTTATGCGTGTGTTCCTCACCCACCTAATCTCTCTCTCTCTCTCTCTCTGGGATCAAGACTCAATCAGAGTAGGATTCCAGACTCTTACATGAAGACAGCTGTCTGTTTAAGTCAACCGATCGACCCCACAGACAGAGCATCATAGTTAGAGTCTGTTAGATCCACTCTGATTGAATACCTGTTAAAACGTTACACTGTGCTCTGCGCCAGTGGCCCAGTGCATCCGATTTCAGCCAGCATTTTATTCAGGTTTGCTTTCCTTAGCCTTTGATTGTCCCCAATCTTCCTGCAAGGCAGCAGATTGTCTTTTCTGTAGGGGGATTCTGCCCTTAGATGGTCTGCCCTCCCAGGTTTACGAGCACCATCTGCCCGAATCACTAGAGGTGACTAACACAGACATGCACACATAAAGATATGAGATGTGACTAACACTGACATGCACACAACGATATGAGGCATGACTAACACTGACACACACCAAGATATGATATATGACTAACACAGACACACACACACACTCGAAGATATGAGATGTGACTAACACAGACACACTCTAAACTATGACTAACACAGATACACACACTAAGATATGAGATATGACTAAACACAGTCATGCACATACAAAGATATGAGACATGACTAACATAAATATGCACTCACAAAGATAGGAGATGTGACTAACATAGAAATGCACACAAAGATATAAGATATGACTAATATAGACATGCACATAAAGATATGAGATGTGACTAACACAGACATACACGCACAAAGATATGACATATGACTAACACAGATACACACTAAGATATGAGATATGACTAAACACAGACACACACAAAGATATGAGACATGATTAACACGGACACACACCAAGATATGGTATATGACTAACATGACACACACCAAGATATGAGCCATGGTTAGCACACACACACAAGCTAAGATATGAGCAATGGCTTCACAGAAACACACCAAGATATGAACCATGACTAGCACTGAAAACCTACCTAATGATAATGTTCTTTTCTTGAGCATCTCATATCTCACCTCTTTCTTTGAAGCTTCTTAGGTAATATTTGATATGCTAAAAGAGCAATGACGGGATTGTGCATTTAATTATTGTGCTACTTTTGCTAGTCACTTTTCATCTCATTCTGACAGTCTCTAATGTTAGCTATTACATGCCCTAAAAATGCATAGTTTTTAACACTTTCAAGTGTTTCGTTGTTGATTATTTTGTGTTGACTTTTTGTTTTGTCGGTGAACATTATTTTAGTTTACTTTATATTTAGTTAAAGGTTCTTCCTTCGGTTTTTTTCCTCGCCCTGTGTTTTGTTTTAACCAACTGTTGTCCCTGTTAGCCCCTTTACATTATTTGAGATCAGGACTGTCTCATCAGCGTACCTGAGTTCTGGTATTAGAACACTTCATTAACACGCAGCTACTGATACAAAGTACTGATTTTAATTTTTTTTTAAACAATACAATAATTAAATAAAATAAACCTACCTAAGTACCACGCCACGCCAAGTGGCGTATAGGGAATATGGTGTTAGTGACCATAAATTGTACAGACCTTCGGCACATGATTTTTGGGGTAATGTGGTCGGTATTACGCCCGTGCCGCTTCACTTTCCCAGAAAAAAATCCGGTACCCATTTAAGGCTGGGTGAACCCGGAAGCCGTCGGTTAGGATCAAACCCTACCCCTTGTCCTTTGTAGTCCAGTTCACTAACCACTGAGCTTTCGAGGCTCCCTAATTAAATAAAATACCTACCAGAATCTTATGTAGGATATAAAACAAAAGACTTTATTTAGATTACATTTTATGTCACAAAAGATATCTAAGATGATAGTGATATTATCGTAGATTGAGTTTGATTATGTGAAATTAGTGACTCCTATGAAGCCTCGGTATCGGCGTCACTTCATGAAAAACCCTAATCTGTGAAGCTTTTGCGACGCAGCAACATCTTCAAAGATGCCCGCATCAATGAAAAATGTTTTACAAAATGACTCATACCAGAAAAAACAACATCATCTACAGATTCAACTTTGACAGTAAGTGTGACATCTGCCATAAATTGAATTCCATGTCAGATTTGGACACCACGATCACTTATGAACACAAATTAGAGTAGCAACAACACAAGTCTAAATCTATTATCTCGTATTTGCTAACGATAGATGCTTATTAGTAGTAGTAGTAGTAGTAGTAGTAGTAAGAGTAGTATTATCCTTCATTATTATTACTGCCATCATTATTATTAATATTATTATTATCAGGCAAAAAGCAAGCACTTTGACACACACACACACTTTCTCACACACACTCCCTCAAATACGCAATCTCTTTCTTTCTCTGACACATACACACTCTCTCGCACAAACACTCTCTTTGTCACATACACACACACACATACACACTAATAAACACATTTACATGACCTAATGAGACTGACAGTGGCGCAGTGGTAGCACGTTGGCTCTGCCGTAAAGTGAACACGGGTTCCGTCACAACCTGACTGACTCTGATTTACAAAGCTGGAAAAAAACATGTCTAAAAAAAAAGTTTAGAAAGTACATAAAACTAGAACAAGCACTAGCCTCCTCACCCCCACTTGCTGTTGTCCACTACTATGGTAAATTAATCACTCTTCTACATCTAAATGCGTCACGTGAGACCCTTTATTTTACTTACGTGGCCAGTTACAAGAAACAATCATTACCAACAAGCAACATAAAAATAAATGGGACAGTTCTTAAACAAGTGCAGACGGAACAATAATAACATCAGATGGAAGATGCACCACTGAAATAAAAGCAGAATAGCTCAGGCCAAATAACATTTCAGAAATTGAATAACGTCTTGTGCAATAAGTCTATGTCAATAGAAATGAGACAGAGAGTTCATCGGTGATATATAGAACCAATTCTGATCTATGGAAGTTAATCATGAACTGTAGATAAATAAATTAAAAGACGATTAGAGGCCACAGTGATGGGATTTCTGTGAAGAATATTGGAAGGTCCCAGGACAGCTAAAAGACCATCGAGGATATTTTCAAAGAGACCAATACAAAAAAGGGAGCTCCTCGAAAACAAAAAATAAACAATTTACATTTTTCAAGCACATCATGAGAAGAGGAAAGTTGGAATACTTGGTTACAACTGGCAAAATAAAAAGAAAGAGAGAAAATATTCGATCGCTTGGTGTCATTGCATGGAAAACAGTGAACACAATACAGTGATACGATGTACTGTAGATAGAAGATTGTGGAAGGGCATGATTGCCTACACCAACCGGTATGACACATGATGATGACCAGTTATATTCCAAACCTCATTTATGAGGGGAAAAAAGCATTTGTGAAAACGTAAATTAAAAACAGATAACAATGGAATATAAGACGAAAAAAAGAAAGTTAAGTTACACTGAGTTCAGATTGGTAACGTAAAAGATCATTTAAAGTTCACATTGATTGATTGCATGTTTCAGACACTCTGCCAAGACGATAAATGTCATAGACAAAAGCCATACTTTAATACAATACTAGATGAACATATGTTGATGTGAAACAATCTTGGGGGCCTCGGCAGCCGAGTTGGGAAAACCACCCGACTGGACTACCGACGTTCGGACAACCCGTGTTCGAGTCCCACTGGGAGCAGTGTGAATTGTACTCGAGGTTGGAAAACAAAAAAAAATACCCCCACGGTCGACCCAGCCGTTGGCAAAAATGGGTACCAGGGTATTACCCTGGGAAGGTGAGGAATGTCGCTTCGCATCTGAGTTTCGATGCTTGAGGCGACACTATACAGAAATTTCCTAACATCTCTGGATAGGCGGCCGAGCACATATGGGTGTAAACTCGCGTGCTAAGACGCCGGTTCAAGTCTCGTACTTTACCTTTACCTTTACCTATGTTGATGTGAAAATCTATCACTAATGTCACATGACGATAGATGCTGTTCATTACTGATAAGATTTTAGATTGTATGGTTCATTTCAGTCACAAAACTCATTATTAATATTCTCCATTGACCAGGTGCTGGTTTAATCCAACGTGGACCATATGGTTGCTAAGTGCTCCAATCGTTGCTTCCCTGGTGGTATGTGCTCTTTATTTCTTAGTTGATTAGTTAAACAGTTAGTCTCATTACAGCAGGGGAGCCAGCGCAGTGCTTGCTTTCTTTCAACAAGTGGGTACAATGAAACGAGTGCACCGGGAAAAGTATGTTTTTAATGGAATAGCTCAGGACACGAATAAGAATATATGAAGCAGACCTCAAAGCTTCACCTGGGACACGACGTTGTTCCTCGACGCTGTGAGGCAAAAGAGGATAAGAGAAAAGGAGTGTGTGTGTGTGTGTGTGTGTGCATGTGCGCGTATGCATTTGTGATGTGTGAAGTGTGTGTGAGTGTGTGCGAGTGTGTGTTTTTGTGATTGTATTTGTGAGGTTGTGTGAGAGAGAGAGAGGGTTTGTGAGTATATGTATATGAGAGAGAGAGAGAGATAATGTGTGTGTGAGTGTGTGCGAGTGATGTGTATTTGTGAGCTTGTGTTTGTGAGAGTGGATTTGTGAGTATATGTATATGAGAGAGAGAGAGAGAGAGATAATGTGTGTGTGAGTGTGTGCGAGTGTGTATATTTGTGAGCTTATGTGTGTGAGAGGGTGTGTATGTGTATGTGTCAGTTTTTGTGTCAGTGTGCGTGCATGGTTGTGTGTTGTGTATGAGTGTGTGAGTTTGCATGTGTGAGTGAGTGAGCGAGCGAGCGAGCGAGCGAGTGAGTGAGTGAGTGAGTGAGTGAGTGAGTGAGTGAGTGAGTGAGTGAGTGAGTGAGTGAGTGAGTGAGGAAGCGAGCGAGTGAGTGAGTTATAGGCTTATGATTATAAGTAGTGTTCATTCCTTTTGTATTTCACTAGTTTGCTGGTTAAACACATCTTTTACTGTGCATCCTCGTTAGCCCCTTACAACAGAAGTCACAAGTGATTACCAATTCCTCCAGTCTCCAGATTGTATTTTCAAGAATCACCGGTTCTTCATCTAAGTCACGGCCGCTTGTCTTAACCTTGTCTTCATTCCAATTCACATCTCATCTCCCATACAAAGATAAGTAGCTGCAGTCCCCATCATAGCAGTCTCAGCACACACTAAAAGACATAAGGCGAAACCGCACAGAAAGTGAGAAATGTTCTGACGCAACATATCCAAATGCTCACCTGAAATATTTTTTTTTAATCTTCTAATCTATCTTCTCCATGCATCATCCGTGGTTCCTATAAAGAATTGGTGTCTTGTCGATTAATGCTTGAGAAGTATAGTCGACTGCACAAAAACAATTATTACTTTATTACTATACAGGATGCCAATGAACCCAGTTATGTGAAAGAAATCGCCAAAAATATTACCGACGCATCTTGAGATTAAAGGAGAAGGCTGTCAACTGGGACACTACTACTAAAGTCTCCATTCTGACACATAAAAAGTAAAAAAGTAAAGTGCCCCCGTCACGCCAAGTAGCATATAGTGAATATGGTGTTAATGACCTTAAATTTAACAGACCATCGGCACATGATTTTAGGCGTAATGTGGTCAGTATTACGCCTGTGCCGCTTTACTTTCCCAGAAAAAAAATCCGGTACCCATTAAAGGCTGGGTGAACCCGGAAGTCGTCAGTTGGGATCGAACCCTACCTCTTGTCTCTTTTGTAGTCCAGTTCACTGACCACTGAGCTATCGCGGCTCCCATTTTGGCACAGGCGTTCACAATTTGTTTTCCTCAGGAAAGCAGAATCGGCTATAGAAGCCGTCAAACTCGTAGCGCAATAGAATGAATCTCTAGACAAAAATGTATACTGCATGGAAATGTGGATAAGAAAATCCACTTCATGCAATAACAACACATTGGCTAATCCAAGCAAGGCGTCATCAACGCGCTCAATAACTTAACAGTTAAGGGCAACTTCCCATTAATAGCCACCGGTGTTGTAAACATTGTGAGGAGTCATTAATAGCCAACAGTGTTGTAAACATTGTGAGAAGTCATTAATAGCCACCAGTGTTGTAAACATTGTGAGGGGTCATTAATAGCCACCAGTGTTGTGAACATTGTGAGGAGTCATTAATAGCCACCAGTGCTGTAAACATTGTGAGGAGTCATTAATAGCCACCAGAGTTGTAAACATTGTGAGGAGTCATTAATAGCCACCAGTGTTGTAAACATTGTGAGGAGTCATTAATAGCCACCAGTGTTGTAAACATTGTGAGGAGTCTATGAAATATCTGGGGAAAAAAATGTTTGTTTTTTTTATTTTTTGCCTTTGCCAGCTTTCACCTCTGGCGAAGACCCTAGAGACTAGGAACTGCGTGTTAATCCGTTTTTCCCTGGCAGTCATGCGCACAGAGGTCCCTCGCCGCACAGGCAGGTAACTCCGACTTCTGAGTTACTCATATTCTTCCGTCGATGAGCAATTGACGTTTCAAGCCGGGCCACGCTGCTGAGGCCAAGGGTAATTGCCGCAATGATAAATCACAAATAAAAATCCCACCTGGTGCAGCCGGGTTTTGAACTCACAACCTCTCTATCTTGAAACCATCGTCTTGCCTCGAGACAAACCAGTTATGGAAAAACATTTGATAGTACCCTTTCTTTTAATCATCACTTGAGTAATGTCATTCAGAGGAAAGGAGAGGGTCGGTGGGTTCAAGATTACAGCCACAGCGAACCTCCAGCAATCATTGCAACTCAGTCCAAACAGAAAGATGCAAATGTGCACCTTTTCACAGTTCACACTTGCTTCTTATTTACTGACACTTCGCTATTTATTGGCACTTCGTTATTTACTGGAACTTCATTATTTACTGGCACTCCTTTACTTACTGGCACTTCGTTATTTACTTGCACTTCGTTATTTACTGGCACTTCGTTATTTACTTGCACTTCGTTATTTACTTGCACTTCGTTATTTACTAGCACTTCGTTATTTACTGGCACTTCGTTATTTACTTGTATCGTTATTTACTGGCACTTCGTTATTTACTGGCACTTCGTTATTTACTTGCACTTCGTCATTTACTGGCACTTCGTTACTTACTGGCACTTCGTTATTTACTGACACTTCGTTATTTATTGGCACTTCGTTATTTACTGGAACTTCATTATTTACTGGCACTTCGTTATTTACTGGCACTTCGTTATTTACTGGCACTTCGTTACTTACTGGCACTTCGTTATTTACTTGCACTTCGTTATTTACTGGCACTTCGTTATTTACTGGCACTTCGTTATTTACTTGTATCGTTATTTACTGGCACTTCGTTATTTACTATGCCGTAACTAAACTGCTTCGATGTTAACTCTCAGAAATACGTAACTGATTTTGCAGTATTTATGTAAGAGCAGAATTCTACAGAGAGCTGTTTACAGTGACGAACATCTATCTTTACGCTAACGAAATTGAATAAACAAAAATGCCTCCTTTCTCTTTGAAATAATCTTTACATCTTCGCTAGCTTTCACTCAGATAAGGTTGTCTTTAATATCTGGTATGATCTTGGAGAGACAGTGTTTATTTGGCTAGTGCTGAATAAGTCCATTCAATGTTTGACACTGCAAGTATATTACAGGTAATTATGTTACATTTTTTATTTTATTTATTTTTTAAGTTGCTCTTTGTGTATGAGACTTTCTAATACAGAAATGAGGAAAACCTGGACAATCTTTGTCAAAATGTTAAACCTCAAAAACATGAATTATGATTATATCACGATTTTTTTTTCAATTTAAAAATGTGTCTACAAAGTTGACTGTAATATCGAAGGGCTACCAATCCCACATACACACACGCACACTCACACGCACACTCACACGCACACTCACTCACACACGCACATAGAGAGAGAGAGAGAGAGAGAGAGAGAGAGAGAGAGAGAGAGGAGATACAAATATTCGACATATGAATTTTCAAATGAAGTTTTAAGAACAATGTCCCATATTCTTATAGAAGAACAGTAGAGAAAGTATGAACACTCGCAATTAACAAACATGTAGATTTCCTTGTCAGTGATGTGTATTAATATATGAGAAATGAAGTCATAACTGCATTGAAATTGAAGGCTCGAAGACTTTGCTTTCAAATATAACCTTTGTAATACACACAAAAATAAACACAACTGAAAACAATTATCTCCTTTATTGAAGAACAATTTAATAAAAAGAAATACATTGCATTTTCTGTTGACTCAAATATACAAGCTGTTTTAAAAGATTGATCCCTATAATTTTGGACTGTCGTTCTTCAACATCATCTATTTAAAGAAGATAATTTTGCCAATGACGTATTTAGTAGAGACAGTTTAGTAATGCTATGAGTTTAAAGAAACATTCTCTTTTGTTTCGTAACTTCAATTCAACGAAACCACGAGTAAAGTGCGGTTAATGTTGCGGTTTTTGTGAGAAATAAATCAGAATTATTGCCCAAATAACAAATAGTGTAGTAAATTTTTGTCATCTAAAAAAAATAATACTAAAGGACACTATGTCTGACAAGGTTTCAGCTTAACTTGTATTTTGTTCTAACGTATACTAACGCAAAGAATTACATCTACAATGTAACTAATCATTTAATAAAATTGTTTGGTTTTCCTTGCATGTTTTTAAGCGTCTTCCTTAGCGCAATATCATTTATACGGTTTATATATATATATATACCAACAATGTCACATAACTTATATTGGCAAATCTGCGAGATGTTTAGTGGAAATATTTTGTGAACACCTTCGGAATGTTCAACAGAATACTGGCAATCCAGTGGCGTCCCATTTCAATTCCTCAGGCCATAAGGGTAAAAAGGATATCCGTATCACTGGTATTGTCCTTTGCCACTTCGATTACCGCAGCCGGTTCGCCGTGGAGAATCGCCTTATAGTCCACCTGGGTTCGCTGACCCCACGACGCATGAATGTATCACACTCGCACACATATTTTCCCTGTAGCTGCTCTTTCCCTATTGCATATTCCGCTCTTTTGCTCATGTATGAGCACATTAGTATATGCACATGCTATGCTATTCGGTGCTCTCCTCTACTAGTCCACACTACGGCACTTCGACTGTCTCCTATATCTCTTTTGTCTAGGATGCTTACCTTTGTGCAAGGCAATACCTTCTTCACCTACACCATATGGTACTTTACCTTTCACATGTTCTTAGTGAACCCCACTCTGAGACATCTCACACTTTCCTACTTTCGGGTACCCTGTACTCTCTTCTGATTTATTCCTTGTGCTTTGTGCACACGGACCTAGGTGTGGACACTTCTGGATATGTATGCTGTATGCGCACTTTTTCACATGCAAGGATACGCATAGGCACGGGTAGTAGCCATATATATATATATATATATATATATATATATATATATATATATATATATATATATTGTCTTTTCGAGCCGAAGACGGCACATAGGGCAGAACCACAATCTCAAAAACAGAAACCTTGCGTGCCAAAGTGGCACATATTGCAGAGATCACTGCTCTAAAATATATGGCGCTGTTTCCATAACAATACTTTTTACAATGACAGCTTGTCAAGCCATCGATCAACCTCCTTAGTCGCCTCTTACGACATGCCTGGAAGGTCACAGTGTCACTATTCTTTACTTCCCTCATAATGAGACCCTGGTAACACACAGGAAATATATATATATATATATATATATATAGGTCTGTGTGTTTTGCCCTCCTAATAGCTGGTCATCTACACCGGGTATCCTGTGCGGACTTATCCCTCGTTCATTTTCCTACTGGCCACAGCACTATACGCAGTGCAGACATTAATATTTGTATTTCTCATTCTAGTAAGAAATTATTTTGTTTTAGATAATTTATTATTAGTTAACTATGTAGGGCTAATTATATTTACTTACATATCTGTGTATTGTTGTTGTTGTTGTTGATTGTTCTTGGTGAAGGCCAATTGAGCCGAAAGTTCGTTAAAAATTGTGTTGCCTATTAATTACGTAAAACTTTAACCATACCCTTTTGTTTCTATTTTTTGTTTCATTTCTACTTTACAATCAGATTTACCGCAGCTTCGCATTTTTATGCATTCCTTTGCTTTGACACACCCCTTTCCGTCTTCCTTAGAACAAACGATAACTGATCTACTGTTGATAACAAGTCGGCTTATATGTTCATCTAGCCTTCAATTGATGCCAGAGATTTGCGTAGGGGTGATGGGGAGAAAACACGGTCTCGTGTAGTGCTGATTATAGTTTCCCCAAATGTATCCGTGATAAAAAAAAGAAGAAAGTATAGACCTTAGTGCAATGTTTCCTATACTATACTCGAAACGTTTAGTGGTGTTCGTTCTCTTCTTGTTTCTTGTCTTATAATTTATGTATTAATAAATACAAAGCTACTGATGCCTCCTATATTAATTGCATTAGTTATTTTTTTTTTCTTTTTAAGTTCTTCACCTCGAATAAGCTGGCAAAATGAACAGCATCATTATCTTAGCGCTTCTCACATTTAGCCCAATGTTATTTATCTCAACCTCTACGATTGCCCACCATAAGTTCCGCTCCTTCTTTCGCCTTGCACTAAATAAACCTACACAGGTCTGGACATCAAGTCTGTAAACATCTAGACAGATCTGCGTTGTTTGGAGCTTACATAGAACCAAAATCCAGTGTGTTTGAAATGTTAAAATCCCACAAGTCGTGCTTTGAAAGTTCTATGTTGTTAGCGTAGTTAAAGGATCGATTCGACGTCAGTAAGTAATTTATGATGTGATCTTGAACTTCAAGAAACCTGTGCGGGTATATACAGTCATCATCTGTTTCTTATTCCTTCAAGATTATTGTCTTCTCCAAGATTATCTTGGTTTTATTTCTTGTCTCCTTCCCTGGTGATAACAAAAATGATTGTCGTGTAATACTCCTATTTGACTTCCTCTGTGTGTGCCCCAACCATCGTCTTCGTTGTAACTCTTTGTCCACTGCTGTTTGTCTGGTACTTTCATATAATTCTATTTTAGTGAATTTGTCCTGCCATTTCCATCCTTTTATTTTGTGCAAGCATCCATTAATAAAGGTATGTATCTTCGTGATCGTAATCTTTTTTTTTTTTTTTGCTTTCCAAATTTTACTGCTATATAATAGGACTGATTTAACTTTAAAGTTGATAATTGTTATTATCGTATTTAACGTAATTTCTTTAAATTTCCATATGTTTCCTAGTGCAATCAACGCTCATCTTGCTTACTGTATCCTTGTTTTGGTATCATTCTCTTTTCCTTCTTATTTGTCTATTTTACACCTATAATATATACGGTTTTACATTCAATAGAGATATTTCTCCCAGTGTTATTTGGTTATTGCAAATTGTCAATTGCATTAATTCTCATGATTTTGGTCTTATCTCTATTTATTATCAGTCCCAGCTGTTGTGATCTCGAGTATGCTCATTTTATATTGCATTTGTTGATGATAATGTAAGAGCTGTATCATCAGCAAAGTCTGGTCAAATGGCTTGGTTAGTGACCACTGGATTCCACTTCTGTTGTTCTGCGCTATCCTCATAATCCAGTCAATGGCCAGCAGAAAGAGAAAAGGATATAGAAGACATATCTGCCTTACTCCTGTTCTTATTTCAAACTCTTCAATAAGCTGCCCTTCGTGCACAACACTACGTTTTATATCTTCATAGGTTGTATTTATCACATTAATAAACTTTTCTTAGTGGGATTTGTAATGACCAAGAGTCTTTCAAAGCATTACTAAGTCAAAACTATCAAATGCCTTTTCGTAATCTGTGAATCCGATATAAACTTTAGTTCCAAACTTTCAATACATTCATAAAAGGTTAGATTTGTCGATATGTTTGTCATGCTTTGGGCACATAAATAATGTCTTTTTCTTTATGTGTATTATTCTATGCATATTATTCATTGATCACTGTTGAGAAAAGTGTTAAGGAGCGATCAGACATGCTTATCTTTGAGAAACTGAAATGGAAGCATTTCTTTACCTCCACTGTTGGTGCTTGATAGGATAATGTCTGCAACAAGGAATCTCGCTCACTCTGTCTATCATATTCGTCTTATAATCTCATTACTCAGAGATCAGGGGAGGGTAACGGAAGGAAGAAAACTGATACGAAAAGAAAATCCCCACCGCCTCGCGAGATTCGAATCTTGTCCATATGCCGATGTGTTACCATCTGAAGCATCCAGGCATCGCATCACAATTTAATGCGATAACTAGCCTGGACTAAGGAATGCTTGCCTGTACCAATTCATTCAATTTAGCAAAATCACATTTTGGCCCGGCTACTCGCTTAATTCTAATACATATATCATTGTTCACAACAATAAGAAGAGATAACTCCGACAAGCCACATGGCTTATTGGGAATACGTTATTAAATCCTCCTTTTTTCGTATTCTGCAATCAGATATCATTATGCATTTAGACCAGCTGGGGTCACAAACAAGATGGTTCGTTTGAGGTCATCACCGGGTCCACATAGGTTATCAAGTTGGGTTATTTTTGTGAGCCATGTTTGTGTTCTTAGGGTGTTTAGAGTGTTGCCGTCCTGTAAGGTATGCTATAGAGTTTGTTTGGCTGCTTCGCCGCCATATGTCGGAACGTCACTGAATCATATCTTGTGTAGATGTTTTCTGAGGCCACAGTGATCTGCTCTGAATATCTTGGTCTGCACATGTCTGTTACGTTTTTATAGGCTGTCATGTTCTGACTCATATTTTCCACGCAACTTCCTCCGTTCTGTTTTCCTAGCTTGGGGGCCTCGGTAGCCTAGTTTGGAAAACCACCCGACTGGACTACCGACGTTCGGACAACCCGTGTTCGATTCCCGCTGGGAGCAGTGTGAATCGTAATCGTGGTTGAAAAAAAAAATACCCCCACAGTCGACCCAGCCGTTTTCAGAAATGGGTACCAGGGTATTACCCTAGGAAGGTGAGGAATGTCGCCTCGCATCGTGGGTTTCGATGCTTGAGGCGACGCTATCCAGAAATCTCCGAGAATTTCTGGATAGGTTGCCGAGCACATATGGGTGGAAACACGCGTGCTAAGACGCCGGTTCAAGTCTCGTACTTTACCTTTACCTTTCCTAGCTTGTTTCATGATTGTTTTTATTTCTTTGAGACTCTGGGGTTGTTTGGACTGTTCAAGGCTCCCACCTGATTTTGCGAGTTTATCTGTTTTCTCATTTCTAGGAATGCCACAGTGTGCTGGTATTCATTGCAGGACTAGTTCTATCTTTTCTTCAATTTCCCACATGTTGATCTTTATTTCTTAAAGAGTCTGTCCTGGTATGGACTTAACATTGATTGTATTATTGAACTTGACATTGCTTGTATGATTGACCTTGCATTAGTATCTTAATGTTTTTGCCATCGACACATTTCTTTGGTAACATATTCAGTATTACACCAGGCTCTCTTTCTTTCTTTAAAAAATCGGGAATCCCATTAAGACTAAGTGATGTGGTCTACAAACGAGAAACTTGACTTTTCTAAAACATCTAATCTACTCCAGTTTGTGGAACATTGTCAAGAAGGTCAGTGTTTCTCAAGAACATAAAAGATGATTTAACCAGAGATTGCTTCAGACCAACTGGCACTGAGTTCAATTTTTATCTTTCCATGCCTCCCTCCCCGCCCTTTGCACAATTCTAAATAAAACATTTCTTGGCAGTGGCCTCTGTTGTAGAATAATAAATCCAATAATTCCAACTTGAGACTGTTTCGAGGGCATTAACTTTGCCGCTTGACTATAGTTTGTGTTGTGATTTTTAATTTCAATACTTCAAGGTCAGTTAATAAAATTGCAAGTTCTAATTCTACGAGTCGGAGATTGGCACAAATATAACAAAATATATCATCATCAAGTACCATACCTACTGACATAGGTTATCATGTCACTCCACAATTTTCAATCTCGACAACTATTTATCATTTCTGTTGTTGACCTTCTGCCAAGTCATTCTCTTAAGCTGTCTGGTAGCTTTTCTCTTTGCTTCTCCCTATTTCTTCGACCATTAATTTTCCCATTTGTTACAATATATTCCAGCTGCTCACTTCTCATAATATGGCCAACAAATTATTATTGTTTCTTCCTAATATTAGATATTAGCTCTCTTTTTTCTTTGGCCTCTTTCATAACGTTTTCATTGCAACTCTTAGCTGTTCATGGTATTCTCAACATTCCTCTGTAAAACCACATGTCTAAAGCCTCCTGTTATTTTCTTGTCTGTTGTCCTATTGTCCATGATTTACATCCATATGTTAAAACTGACTCTACGTAACATTTAAGAACTCTTTCTCTTGTTTCTATTGTCAAAAATGGATTGCACAGTATCTTCCTCATTTTTTAATAGCTAATTTTGCCTGATCCATTCTGCATCTCACCTCTGTTGTGCATCTACCATATGAGGTTAACATTATTCCTTGATATTTAAATTAATTTACCTGCTTTAATATTGTTCAACTTTTCTGTATTGTGCATTGCTGTGAAGTCTTTTTCTTCGTTCCTACCATTACTTCTGTCTTTTTATTGTTAAGGCTCAATCCTTTATTTCTGCTTTTCTTCACTATAATGTCTAACATTTCCTGTAACACATTTTCACTCTTAGTGATTAAGACTGTATCATCAACTAAAATTATAATAATATGAAATACTTTACGAAGAGGGCAGGCTTCCTTTTTCTGTCATTCAGACCCAAGGAGTATATCGCCATTTTTAGATGGGTACTTATCTCTCGTGTTTATGTTTGTGTTAATATTTGTGTTGTGTACCTGATAAAGGTTTTCCCTGAAACATCGTAGTTTGTCCGTCTCTCTACAGGTTTAACTGCTTAAGAAAATGTTATGTTTAATCCTACAAGTCCGTCTCCGCTTCTATCAAAGCAATGGTCTGTAACTGTTTTGCCTCGGATACTGAATATGTCTTTGTAATTATATCGTAGAACATCTGTCAAATGAAAGCATTAGATATGAAGTACTACAAATAGTAATATTATTTCATATTGAAAAGTACCGTACGACGATAAGGGCTCACGGACAGATAATATAGGACATCTAATTTAACGTATACTATTATAGCAGCCTTACATTTTTAAAATAAAACAGCTATGATAAAATAACGTAATACTGTATTATCATCCAGTTTCTGGCGGATATTCAAGGCAGGCTACATAGAGTAAAATTTTGGGGTTATATACCCCTTCAAAAATAAAGACTTTTGATCTCATCAGAATTCGAATAACCATGCCACCTACTTAGCGAACGACCTATTTAATCCTGTCACCCACCCGCTCCTTTATCTACAAATAGAAGTGCATGACGGACGGATTTGGAAACCATTCTGTATTAATCTTGTTTGTCATTGCCTGAGACGCTTGAGCCACGTACAAAAGTATGTGTCTGTCTCATGTGTAGGACCTGCTCTACGTAATAGTTTTTCAGCTCCCTGTGGAGCATAGGTCTTCAACAAACACTTTCCAAGTCGTTCTGTTTCATGCCATAGAGTTCGTATTCTTTGTTTCAAATTATAAATAGCATAAAGTATAATAGTATATTCTTTGTAAATTAAGCCATAATCAGTAACTACAAACATACGGGCACTCGGACGCCCAAAGATAATATTGGACTCATTCACTTTGCAGGACATAAGGGCCCCCAGATCAACACACAAACTCATTGATTTTTACAAAGATAACAACAAATCTTAACAAAGAACCCTACGTAAAGTTATCCACTTCACTTATCTATGGAACACATGATGTAAACACAACTTAAATTATAACCTGTGTTGCATGTGCATCAAGTGCCTTTACTAATCATCATCAACTACCGGGCCTACTAGCGTAGGTGATCATGTCTCTCCACAACTTTCGATCTCGGCAGCTATTCTCTTAAGCTGTCCTGTTATTTTTCCTCTTTGCTTCCCTCTATCTCCTCGTCCCTCAATTTTTCCAGTTGTTACAATATATTTCAGTTGTTCTCTTCTCATTACATGGCCAAAAAATGATGATTGTTTCTTCCTAATATTGGAAATTAGCTCTCTTTTTGCTTTGACCTCTCTCAGAACATCTTCATTACTCTTCTTAGTTGTCCATGGTACTCTCAACATTCTTCTGTAAAACCATATTTCTACAGACTCAAGTGATTTTCTTGTCTGTTGTCCTATTGTCCATGAATCGCATCCATATGTTAAGATAAGACTGGCTCTACATAACATTTAAGAAATCTTTTCTTGTTTCTATTGTCAAAAATGGATTGCATAGTATCTTCCTCATTTTTTGGAAAGCTGCATTTGCCTGAGCCATTCTGCATCTCACATCTTTTGTACATCTTCCGTCTGAGGTTAACAAAGTTCTCAAATATTTAAATTCATTTACCTTTTAATATTTTTCCACTTGTCTTTATTTTGCACTGAGATGATGTCTTTTTCTCTGTTGTTACCATTACCTCTGTCTTTTTGCTATTAAGGCTGAGTCCTTTATTTTTGCTTTCTTTCACTATAATGTCCAACCTATCTTGTAACTCATTTTCACTCTTAGCGATTAATACTGTATCATCAGCATACCTTTGATTATTTATATTATGACCTCCAATTGTTATTCCAGGCATGTCCCTTATGGATCTTAAAATAATCTCACTATAAATATTAAACAAATCTGGTGACAGCACACAACCTTGTCTAACACCCTGTTTTATTTGTTGAAACATTCCCAATTGGTTTCCAGTTGTTATGGCAGCTGTTTGTTGCCAGTACATGTTCTTTATTATTCTTAGATCTTTGCTGTCTACGTTTATGCATTCTACAATTTTGATTATTTCTTGGTGCTTTACTTTGTTAAATGCCTTGGTGTAATCTATGAAACATAGGTATAGAACTGTTTTCACCTCTATGGCTCTTTCTACTAAAGATCTTATGATATAAATGGCATTGCTTGTTCCTTTACCTCTAACAAAACCACACTGTTCATCGCTAATTTCTGGACTGATTTTGTTTCGCACTTTTCGCATGATGATTCTTGCCACTGTCTTGTGGGTGAGACTTTTTAGTCAAAGGCTAGCGGAGCCAACCGTAAACATACCGACGGAAGGCAAAAGAAAACCACCGTCGTAACTTCTTTGTACAATCATGAATCGCCACAACAATAGAAATAACGACAACAACGTTAAGGGGGATTCCAATGGAAAACCCTCGTTCGGTAGGGGACATCATGTGCTACAGGTGATACCCGATCGTCAACAAGCTACTGTAAGCAAAATAAAGATAAAACAAACTCTAAAGATAGGTACTTGGAATGTGAGAACACTCATGCATAAGGGTAAACTGGAGAAAACATCATACAAGAAATGAAAAGAATAGGTTTATAATTACTAGGACTTTGCGAAATGAGATACGCCGGATCAGGGGAGATGTATTCTGATAAACATAAAATAATATATTCTGGAGGTACTGAACACCAAAGAGGAGTTGGTATCATCTTGGATGCAGAAAGAGCAAGAACAGTGAAAGGCTTTTACCCAATATCTGACAGAGTCCTTTTAGTGAAATTGAATGGAAAGCCAATAGAGATAAATCGTTTACAAATTTATGCACCAACAGCAGACAGTCTAGAGGAAACAATTGATAAATTTTACAACAAGTTAAATGAGGCCAATCATGAAAAGACTAAAGTCATGAAAAGTTTAATTCCAACAAGTGACAAAATATACATGGAAAACAAACCAGTAGAAGAGATCGATCACTTTATCTATCTTGGAAGTCACATTGATCGAGAAGGGGATACGAGCAAAGAAATTAGAATCAGACTGGCTAAAGCAGCAATGTCTTTCAGAAGCCTTGAAAAGTTGTGGAAATCAAAACTCATTAGCACAAACACAAAACTTAGGCTATTCAAATCAAATGTACTATCAACCCTTACGTATGCGTGTGAAAGCTGGAAAACAACAAGAGATATAGAAACAAAGTTGAACGCATTCGAAAATAAATGTCTAAGGAAAATACTTGGTATAGAATGGAACGAATTCAAAACAAACGAGGAAATTAGAGAAATCGCCAATCAACCACTAATATCTTCAGTAATAAAGAAAAGACGATGGTCATACGTTGGACATGTGATGAGAAGAGATAATAATCGAATAGCAAAGCAAGCCCTCATATGGGAAACAACAGGTAAAAGAAAAAGAGGAAGACCCAGGGAGACACTGAGAAGAACATTGATGAGAGAGGCAAGAGCAGCAGGAATCGGCTCCCTCAATGAGATAGAACTGCTTGCACAGAACAGAGACAGATGGCGAGATTTAATAAAATATCTTTAAAAGAAAACTGCTAGAACAAAAATTCATATAGGAGAAGGTGTATCTTGGTCTACGCCCTATGGGCCGGTTACGGCTCGAAAGGTCAATAGAAATGAGGCACTTCATAAATGCAAACCACATGAAAACACCATAGTTCTAGGGAATTTTAACGCAAAAGTAGGAAAGGAAAGAGTTGAGGAAGTAGTTGGCCATTATGGCTTAGGCGAGAGGAATGAAAGAGGTGAGAAACTTATTGACAGGGCAAGAACACACAACATGATGATAGGAAACACCTGGTTTAAGCAACATCCAAGACGTCTGTGGACATGGAAAAGCCCAGTGGACAACGCGCGTAATCAAATTGATTACATAATAATACGCAATAGATTTAGAAACAGTATGGTGTGTGTGAAAACTAGACCAGGGGCAGATTGCAATAGTGATCATGTACCAGTTGTGGGAAAGCTTAGTGCAAAATTAAAAACAACAAAACGAGCCTCAGTTAACATCTAGTTAAATTTAGATTTACTAAAATCATACAAGAAGCTGCAAGACAAATATAAAATCACAATTCAGAACCGGTACAATGCAATAGAGAAGATACAAAGCATTGATGAACAGTGGGAAATGCTAAAAGAATCAATGCAACAAACATCAAAAGAGTTCATACCACCAGTGAGGACAAATTCAAGAAAGAAATGGATGACAGACGACATTTTGCAGCTAATGGTTACAAGAAGAAGAAATAAAGATGAGTATAAGAGACTAAATAAAGAAATTGTAGTAAAATGCAATGAAGCAAAAGAAGCATGGCTAGAAGACAGATGCAAAGAGATTGAAATGCAACAAAAAGGAGATGCTAAAGCTATATACAAACAAATTGAGGAATTAACAGGAAGAAAAGCTCAATCAAAAAATGGATGTCTAAGATCAAAGGAAGGAGAACTGTTGATTGATCAAAAAAACATAAGGGAGCGATGGACAGAATACATTAAAGATCGTTATAATGATGAACGAACGGAAGTAAATATTAAGGATAATGGAGAAGGACCAGAAATACTCAGAGAAGAAGTGGAAGATGCCTTGCGCAATATGAAAGCAGGCAAAGCTCCTGGACCAGATAATATAACTAAAGAAGAGATTGAAGCCATTGGTGATTTTGGAATAGAAATAATAACAAAAATATTGAATGATATCTACAACAGCGGATATATACCAGACGACATGCTCAAATCAATATTCATAGCCCTACCAAAGAAATCGGGCGCGATTGAATGCGATGATCATAGCACAATAAGCCTTTAATAAACATACAGTTATAAGGAGATCAAAAGTACTTGCAAGTAAATAAAGATTAGCCTTAACACATAAATATGTCGTGAGTTTCTGGTGACATCAACACCCAACGCTTTGTCTGATTGAATTATGTTATCATTTGCTTAAACATGAAGATGGTACGAACAATGTGAATAATAAAGTATATGATCATATATACGAGAGTAGGTCAAATATTTGTACACTTGATTATGGACAAATGATTACAGCTTGTTGCAGGAGCTACTGAGTTAAGTGCTCTGTGCACACCGTGAGCTGTGTGTCTCATCCATTTTGATCATGTTTCGATATTCCAATTGTTTACGATGAATGATGGTATCGTATGACAGGGAACAGTTGGCTGTGTTCACTTTCTGCGCGGTTTCGCCTTATTATTTTGACGTGTGCTGAGACTGCAACGATGGGGACTACAGTTACCTTTCTTTGTTTGGGAGATGAGATATTAATTCAGATGATTACGCTGGCACGGGCGGTTGAGCAATTATGGATTTTAATTCTTTATTATTTCTATATAAAAGATTTATATTGATTTTGGTTGGTAATTTTCATAAACATAACATCTGTGGTTGTGGGTGCATCAGTTGTTGACAATTGTGTGCGTTCAACATCATAAAGATGGACGATCGTATATCCTTAACCTTACAGCTCGAAAAGAAGGGCGAGATGTTAAATATCTCCAAGATGTTCGTGTATTTGCGACATTGGTGCGACTCCCGGATCCTCACATTAGCCCAGATGGGTGTTGCCTAAATTGAGGAGAGCTACGAGGAAAATGGGGGAAACTTGTAAACCAGTTTGTTTCACGCTGCGAATTTACTGGGGAGATCTCAGCGTTATAATAATTAAGGGCAGTTCTTCAATGTGGGAACTGACCAACTAATATCAGAATAACACCCATTACGACGTGCACAATTTTCCCTCCCTGTTGCCCCACTCCCCGGCTCTCTAAAAAAAAAATAACTGCAATAATGTTATTTTAAAATTGTATTACTTTTATTATTGTTTCAGTCAAAACATTATTTTTTAATTCATTTTTAAGTTATTCTTGCCGCCACATTTTATCCGCTCCGAGCTGTTCAGTATTTATTTTATTTCAATAAGATAAATAAGGAAATAAAATCATTAATAAACCCACTTTTTTCACCAGGTGAACTTCATCCTGCTTCTAAACATTCTGCGTATACTTTTATCCAAGATCCGGGCATTCAATTCTGCTGAACACAACCAGAACAGGTAGCTCTGTCTTTATTGATCTCCAGTATATATATATATATATATATATATATATATATATATATATATGTGTGTGTGTGTGTGTGTGTATGTATGTTGGGGGGGAGGGGGGGGTGTTTGCGCGCGCGTATGCGTGCGTGTGTGATACATTACTTTTGGAGAACAATGTACTTTTTTTGCAGCAATAGTATCCTCAAATTTGTAAAGTGGAACAACCAACCACTTAGCTAGGTCATTTTAATTATGTATGTTGTGTATTTATATTATTATATATTGTACGAAAATATTTCTACTCTCTCATTCTCTCTCTCTCTCTCTTTCTCTCTCTCTCTCTCTCTCTCTCTCTCTCTCTCTCTATTAACGTCAATGTGTAAAGACTTGTTTTGTTTTTTTCCTACGAATCATTTCAGCGAAAGAGGTATGTCTACAACACTCGAAAAAAAATTCCAAATAATCAACAACTAAAAAGAAAAAAGAAAAACAGACAGCCCAAAGCAGGATCGAACCCGTACTCCTTGACACAGCGCCTTGCCACGATGTCCACCTAATTTATTATTATTTGTTTCCTTTTTTTCCTGCTTTGTGGATACGTAACAATATCATCATCACGATTCATACGTTGCGGTGTTGATCTCTACACGTGTGTCTGTTACACAAGAGCTCATCGAACAACTGAAACTGAAAAGAAGATGGCGATGGATTAAACACACATTAGGGAAGTCTGCTAACATAGCAAAACAGACTTTGTCATGGAACTCACATGGAATGAAAATAAAACACGGAAGAGCCCAGCAATTCACGGAGAAGAAAAACCATGAACAATATGTTTGTCTTGATGGAAAAAAGATGAATAGGGAAACAGTGTCCGTATTTTTTCTTTGACCTTTTCTTTGAAACTGTGTCCCCTAACTTTGCATATGCTCCGATGAAAGATCTGAAAGGTTTAATTTGACGATTAATTGATTGAATGAATGATTAAAATCAAAAGCAGTGTCATTTAGTGATGTGAAAAAAAACTGCTCAACCGGAACTAACAATAGAAAATACACACAGTCATAGTAGACTGTGGCTGAAACTGGCTATACCATGTTGGCTTACTCACAAACTTGAGATAAATAGTATGAACAAGACTTGGGACACTCTGCAGATCACGGATTTTACGTCTTCTACGTTCACCCTACGACTGCGTCACTACATTATCCGCTCTTAGGAGCACGTTAAATGGGCTTAGATTCATATTGTCGTGACTTACATCAAACTGCAATATCTGCGCGTTTAGATCAACACATTCGACGTCAGCAGAACATTCTTGAATACCAGATTTCTGAATACCAGGTTTCTGAATACTTCCAATTTTATTTCTGAATACCAGGTTTCTGAATACTTCCTTTCTTATCCTTACTCGCGTAGTTAGACTGATCAATCTGTTTCCAGACCGACCACAGGGAAGGGAGGTAAGATCTTGATAAATGTTAGTCCATTGATCGTGTCACAAGCAGTCGAGTCAGCTATGAATCACTAACTGCTTCCAGCTTATGTGCCGTTGGCGTCGTGGGCCAGGATCGTCAATGTAGAGGAACCTGATAGTTGCTCGGCATAAGCCATAAATGTGTACTTCACTTGTTGTTTTGTTGATACATTGGGCAGTTGAAAAAAAAATGTGGAAAGAAAATTATTTTGTTGTTTGGGGCAGAATTAGCTGCATTGAAATTGTGAACTTGTGAAGAGATAATTTGCACAGCCCAACAAAAATGCCGTTAATATGCTGTAATATCGAATTGCCATGAGCAACGCTTCAGAGTTTAAGTGTATTATTATTATTATTATTTTTCAGGAGAGCTGTGAAAGCCACATTGATTTTAATTCCCCTTTTAGGCCTACAGAACATGCTCACACTCATTAGACCGCAGTTAAGTGATCCGGGATTGTTTGCCTGGGATATGACTTCTTCTGTCCTCGTTTCCTACCAGGTATGTTCTGATGTTTCTCTAGTACACTTGATTAATGCCACCTAGAAATTGTGCGCGTAGACATCAATAAGATAAACAGTTGACGAAAGTTCAAGATAACTATGTTTTTGTCAGGGAATAATACCTTTGCTTAACAACAACAAGCATACAACCTTCAGTCTGCGAGAACTTAAAATTGAAACGGGAACCAATGCAAAAGAAAAATGTCTACTCCAGGCAGTCGTACAACCAGCGCCACCGGAAGTTGTACTGGTTTATTCTCATCGCTGTCTGCTAAAGGACACAGTACCTTACAATTTACATTTGAGCTCAGCGGCAGAAGTCTCTATTCTGTATTATAAATCAGTCAGTATTTTCAATACCAGTAATTTATTTTGAGGCAGATGTGAAATTTTCTCTTGGTAGATCGTGGGGGAAAACTGCCCGTCTCAATACTATTTACCCCCCCCCCCCCGCCACCACACCCTCCATACAATGTACATGCATGTAAATAAAACATGAAATGTTACATGATTTGTTTACAAAATTTATCTAATTTCAGGGAGCAGCAGTAGCACTTATATACTGTTTCTTCAATGGCGAGGTAAGTATGCAAATCAATGCTCATTTTTATCAAAACTGCATTTAATATTTTGAAGTTTGTACATGCGCACACATACATACACACACACTAATAAAGTTGCAGATCAATTCATAAAGTTTAAAAAAATAAAAAGTAAAGTACCCCTGTCACGCCAAGTGGCGTATAGGGAATATGGTGCTAGTGACCATAAATTTTACAGACCTTCAACACATGATTTTTGGGGTAATGTGGTCGGTATTACGCCCGTGCCTCTTTACTTTCCCATAAAAAAAATCCGGTACCCATTAAAGGCAGGGTGAACCGGAGCCGTCGGTTGGGATCGAACCCTACCTCTTGTCCTTTGTAGTCCAGTTCCCTAACCACTGAGCTATCGCGGCTACCAATTCATAAAATGAGCTCTTTATTTTTTTCCCCTTCTTGTTTTACTTAGCATCGTGGGTCCATCATTTGTCCTTAAGACAATCTCAATACTAAGCATGTATCGAATGCACCCTCTTAATACTAACAACAGAATAAGGACATAATGAAGAAAAGTAGCGTAGCTAAGAGGAGGAAAAAGGGGGGGGGGGGGAGTGAGGACATCTGTGCCCGGTCGCAGCACGAAAGGGGGAGGGGCGAAATTGACCTGTGTTGCCTTAATTATTTTACTTTTTTTCATCTTCTTCATACCCTAAAAATATGCCACGAAATGCAAGTTTTCATTTTCTTAAACTCAAAAATGTCCGGGAAAGCAAGTCGGACCCCCTTACGGCTCATAACCTATCACGACGAGGGGGCCAAACGGGGACGCAAAAACTGACTTTGTAGCCGGGCGTTGAAATCCATAGCTACGCCTCTGATAAAGATATGACTAAAATACTGTAATATCAGTCATAATGCCTGGGAGAACAGTGTCGATAACTGTTGTAGCACGGCAATGGAAGATTGCTCAGGGTAAGACAACTAAAACGAATAAGTTAAAACATCCTTAAACGGTCACTGGTTAACGTTAATTCAACATCCCCCTCGTCAGCTAAACACTCAATATCGCTAATACTGCGGGACTTGTGTGTTGCTCTCATCCTCCACCTCTAAACCCATTCTAAAAACCAGGTTTGTGCTCGTGATACTGACCACTAATTAAAAAAAAACAAGTTGTCCTCGTGATACTGACCACCCATTCTAATATAAACAAGTTGTCCTTGTGATACTGACCACCCATTCTAATGAACAAGTTGTTCTCATGATACTGACCACCCATTCTAACAAACAAGTTGTCCTCATGATACTGACCACCCATTCTAACAAACAAAGTGTCACCCATTCTAATAAACAAGTTGTCCTCATGATACTGATCACCCATTCTAACAAACAAGTTGTCCTCGTGATACTGATCACCCATTCTAATAAACAAGTAGCCCTCATGATAATGACCACCCATTCTAACAAACAAGTTGTCCTCATGATACTGACCACCCATTCTAATAAACAAGTTGTCCTCATGATACTGATCACCCATTCTAATAAACAATTTGTCCTCATGATACTGATCACCCATTCTAATAAACAAAGTGTCCTCATGATACTGATCATCCATTCTAACAAACATATTGTCCTCATGAAACTGATCACCCATAACAAGTTGTCCTCATGATACTTACCATCTATTCTAACAAACAAGTTGTCCTCATGATACTGATCACCCATTCTAACAAACAAGTTGTCCTCATGATACTGATCACCCATTGTAATAAAGAAGTTGTCCTCATGATACTGATCATCCATTCTAACAAAGAAGTTGTCCTCATGATACTGACCATCCATTCTAACAAACATGTTGTCCTCATGATACTGACCATCCATTCTAACAAACAAGTTGTCCTCATGATACTGATCACCCATTCTAACAAACAAGTTGTCCTCATGATACTGACCATCCATTCTAACAAACAAGTTGTCCTCATGATACTGACCATCCATTCTAACAAACAAGTTGTCCTAATGATACTGATCACTCATTCAAACAAACAAGTTGTCCTCATGATACTGACTATCCATTCTAACAAACAAGTTGTCCTAATGATACTGATCACCCATTCTAATAAACAAGTTGTCCTCATGATACTGACCATCCATTCTAACAAACAAGTTGTCCTCATGATACTGATCACCCATTCAAACAAACAAGTTGTCCTCATGATAATGACCACCCATTCTAACAAACAAGTTGTCCTCATGATACTGATCACCAATTCTAACAAACAAGTTGTCCTCATGATACTGATCACCCATTCTAATAAACAAGTTATCCTCATGATACTGATCACCCATTCTAATAAACAAAGTGTCCTCATGATACTGATCATCCATTCTAACAAACATATTGTCCTCATGATACTGATCACCCATAACAAGTTGTCCTCATGATACTTACCATCTATTCTAACAAACAAGTTGTCCTCATGATACTGATCATCCATTCTAACAAACAAGTTGTCCTCATGATACTGATCACCCATTCTAACAAAGAAGTTGTCCTCATGATACTGACCACCCATTCTAACAAACAAGTTGTCCTCATGATACTGATCATCCATTCTAACAAACAAGTTGTCCTCATGATACTAATCACCCGTTCTAACAAAAAAGTTGTCCTCATGATACTGACCACCTATTCTAACAAACATGTTGTCCTCATGATACTGATCACCCATTCTAACAAAAAAGTTGTCCTCATGATACTGACCACCTATTCTAACAAAAAAGTTGTCCTCATGATACTGACCATCCATTCTAACAAACAAGTTGTCCTCATGATACTAATCACCCGTTCTAACAAAAAAGTAGTCCTCATGATACTGACCACCTATTCTAACAAACATGTTGTCCTCATGATACTGATCACCCATTCTAACAAAAAAGTTGTCCTCATGATACTGACCACCTATTCTAACAAAAAAGTAGTCCTCATGATACTGACCATCCATTCTAACAAACAAGTTGTCCTTATGATACTGATCATCCATTCTAACAAACAAGTTGTCCTTATGATACTGACCATCCATTCTAACAAACAAGTTGTTCTTATGATACTGACCATCCATTCTAACAAACAAGTTGTCCTTATGATACTGACCATCCATTCTAATAAACAAGTTGTCCTCATGATACTGACCATCTATTCTAACAAACAAGTTGTCCTCATGATACTGACCACCCATTCTAACAAACAAGTTGTCCTCATGATACTGATCACCCATTCTAACAAACAAGGTGTCCTTATGATACTGATCGCATCACCCAAAAAGGTGCCATAGCTACAGAAAAATATGGTCAATAAATATGCCTAGAGATGGGCTCTCTGTCTAAGAGACATATGAAGCAAGCAGGAGAAAGCCGTAAGGAGTCCGGGTTGCCGACTCACCCTTTGTCTACCAGGAAATTCTCCAAAATTGGCACCTGGAATGTTCGATTCTAAACGAACAAGGAAAAGCTGCACAGGGAGCAGCAGAAATGACAAACTAAAAGATAGATATTCTAGGAATGTGTGAAACAAAATGACTAGAAACGGGTAAAATAAAACTAAATACAGGAGAGATGATTTTATCATCAGGACACCTGGAGCACAACATAGTGAAGGGGTAGCTATAATGCTATCAAGGAATGCACAAAAGACACTAATAGAATGGGAAGCAGTAGGACCGAGACTAATGAGAGCAACATTTAAAACAAAAAAAAAAAAATAAAATAAAATTACACACTATCCAATGCTATGCACCAACCAACGATAAAGATGATTTAGTTAAAGATGATTTCTAAAAAAAGGCTACAATGTCAGATGGATGCAAGACGAGCCAATGATAGTATAATCTTGATGGGAGACCTAAATGCTAAAGTAGGATCAGACAACAGAAGCTTCGAAGAGATTATGGGAAAACATGGACTTGGAGATATAAACGAGAATTTAGAGATATTTGTGAATTTCTGCGCCCTTAATCAAGTGAGCCAAGGAGGAACAATATTCCAACATAAAAGAATACACAAAGCTACACGGGTGTCACCAGATAATAGAACGGAAAATCAAATTGATCACATATGTATTAATAATAAGTTTAAGTCATCCTTACAGGATGTAAAAGTATATGGAGGGGCAGATGTAGCTTCGGCATCTACTGATAGCCAAACTTAAAATTAAACTAAAAAGGTATACTACAACGAATAAGGGTAGAAAGTATTTCAATGTAGGGTTTCTTAAAGAACAAGGAATTAAAGATAAATTCGCAGTCACAATATCAAACAAATACCAAGTCCTCCAACAACTAGAAAATACAATAAATATAGAAGATCATTGGAAACAGGTAAAAGATATATGAAAAGAGACATGCGAAGAAACACTGGGGAAAAGAGAACGCCAGAATAAGGCATGGATGACAGCAGAGACCCTGGACAAAATTAAAGAAAGAAAGAACAAGAAAGCAGACATAAATTAAAGCAAAACGAGAAGTAGTAAAGCCAAGACACAGGAAGCTTACACAGAGGTGAACAAAGAAGTGAGAAGATGTATTAAAAGGGATAAGAGGAGATATATAGATGAACTAGCTAAAGAGGCAGAAGAAACAGCAAATAAAGGGGATATGAAAGAACTGTACAACAGCACAAAGAAATTAAGTGGAAAATACAAACAGATCAATGCCTTTATTAAAGATAAGAAAGGAAATCTGCTTAGTAATATAAGGGAACAAATGGAGAGATGGAAAGAGCACTTTGAAGAACTTTTGAATAGACCCGGCTCAAATAATCCTCCAGATATACTACCAGCAGAAGAAGAGTTACACGTTAACTGTGGAAAACCAAGCAAAGAAGAAATAATGAAAGCCATCAAACTATTCAAAAATGGTAAAGCCACAGGACCAGATGAAATTCCTTCGGAAACCATCAAAGCAGATATTAACACCTCTACCAAGATGTTACATAATCTATTAGATAAAATTTGGGAGAGGGAAGAAATACCTAAAGACTGGAAAGAAGGTTATATGATCAAACTACCAAAGAAAGGAAGTTTACAGGAGTGTCCAAAATAATAGGGTAATTATGCTACTATCAGTGCCAGGAAAAAAATTAAGCAGAATCATTCTGGAGAGACTAAAAGAGGCCACAGTGAAAAATTTGAGAGATGAACAAGCAGGTTTTAGGAAGAACAGATCGTGTGCTGATCAAATAACTACTCTACGTATAATAGTTGAACAAAGTTTAGAACTAAAATCCCCACTTTATATTGGATTCATAGATTACGAAAAGGCATTTGATAGTTTAGACAGAAGAATGTTTTGGAGGTTGCTGAGTCATTACGGAATCCCCATAAAGTTTATTAACCTGATAAAAACAATGTATGAAGGAACAAAATGTAGTGTGGTGCATGAAGGACAGCTTACAGAAGCATTTGAAATAAGAACAGGAGTAAGGCAGGGATGCCTTCTGTCTCCATTTCTCTTTCTTCTGTCCATAGATTGGATTATGAAAATAACTCAAAACAACAGAAATAGAATCCAATGGTCACTGACCAAACAACTTGATGATTTAGACTTTGCTGATGACATAGCTCTCCTATCACACATCCATCAACAGATGCAGGATAAGATGAGCTTACTTAATGAGAGATCACAACAGCTAGGACTGAAGATTAATAGAGATAAGGCCAACATTATTAGAATTAATACAGTTAGCAATAACCAAATAAAACTAGGAGAAATACCTCTATCAGATGTACAATCTTACATATATCTGGGCAGTAATATAGATAAAGAGGGAGGAACAGAAAATGATACCAAAATAAGGATATCAAAAGCAAGAGGAGCTTTCATTGCACTGGGAAACATGGAAATCCAAAGAAATTAGGTTAAATACAAAAATAAAAATGTTCAACTAAAATGTTAAGGCGGCCCTATTATATGGCTGAGAAACATGGAGAACAACAAAATTGACAATCACGAAGATACAGACTTTCACTAATGGATGCTTACGCAGAATAAAAGGATGGAAATGGCAGGACAAAATTACTAACATAGAATTATGGAAATGTACCAGTCAAACACCAGTGGATAAAGAGATACAGCGAAGACGATGGCACTGGATAAGGACACACACTACGGAAGCCAACTGAGAGTATTACACAACAGGCCCTTTTTTGGAATCCTCAGGGAAAGAGGAAGACCAAGGAATTCTTGGAGAAGACAGATAGAAGCAGAGATGAAGATGATGGGGAAGACATGGAAAGATCTTAAAAAAAATGGCAAAAAACAGAACGACTTGGAAAGTGTTTGTTGAAGACCTATGCTCCACTGGGAGCTAAAAAGGTAGAGGAAGAAGAATATGCCTAGCTAGGCAGGGGAGGTAACCTTTACTCTTTACTTACCTCATCGATTTATCATACCTGTTGGCATACGCGATAATGTCCTTCCACAATCTTCTATCTATAGTGCATCATATCAATTCTGTTAACTGTTTTCTATGCCATGACACCAAGCTATCTAGTATTTTCTTTATTTGTCGTCCGCGATCTCTCATTCCCTGTATTTTGCCTGTTGTAACCAACTATTCCAACTTTCCTCTTCTCATGATGTGCCTGAAAAAATGTTTCTTTCTGATGTTTTTATGAGCTCCCATATGTGTTGGCCTCTTTGAGAGTGCCCTCATTAGTCCATTTATCTGTCCAGGGAACTTTCAAGATTCTTCTGAGAAATCTCATCTTTGTGGCCTCTAATCGTCTTTGCATTTGTTGCCTACTGTCCATGACAATTCGCTTCCATAGGTCAGAATTGTTCTATGTAGCACCGATGAATTCTCTTTCACACTTCTATTGACATAGACTTGTTTCATTAGACGTTTTTCATTTTCTGAAGGCTATTTTGGCCTCTGCTATTCTGCATTTTTATTTCTGTTGTGCATCTTCCATCCTATGTTATTATTGTGCCCAAGTATTTGACGCGTTGCACTTATTGAAGATCTTTCCTGTTTAATTGTATACTTCATGATGACGATGATTGTTTCTTCCATGTAACCATTACTTTTGTTTTCTTACTATTCAAACTAAGACCTTTCTTGATGCTTTCTTTTACTATTATGTATATCATTTCTTGTAGTTCATTTTCTGCCTGTGATATTAAGACTTTTTTGTCATCCACATTTTGCAAATTGTTTATGTTGTGACCGTTGACATTAATTCCTTTTTTTTTTGTCTACTTCTTCTTCTTCTACATTTTTAGCTCCCAGTGGAGCATAGGTCTTCAACAAACACTTTCCAAGTCATTCTGTTTTTTTGGAATTTGTTTAAGATCATTTCATGTTTTCCCCATCATCTTCATCTCTGCTTCTATCTGTCTTCTCCAAGAATTGTTGGTCTTCCTCTTTGACTTTTCCCCTGGGGATTCCAAAAAAGGGCCTGTTGTGTAATGCTCTCAGTTGGCTTCCGTAGTGTGTGTCCTATCCAGCGCCATCGTCTTCGCTGTATCTCTTTATCCATTGGTATTTGACTGGTACATTTCCATAATTCTATGTTAGAGATTTTATCCTGCCATTTCAATCCTTTTATTCTGCGTAAACATCCATTAATGAAAGTCTGGATCTTCGTGATTGTTAAGTTTGTTTTTCTCCATGTTTCACAGCCATATAATAGGACCGACTTAACATTTGAGTTGAAAATTTTCATTTTTTGTCTACTAATGATCTCATATTTCGATACAGAGCTTCAGATTGACAAAATAGTCCCATCCGGTGAACTTAACAAGGGAAGTAACCAAGAAAAATTGTTCTACACTGAATTTAAAACATTATAGTTCGTTCCAAAAAGCATATCCTTCATCAATAAGCTATAACTTAATAACCGTTCCGTTTTAATTGTTGAAATTTTGTATGCAAACTATTTATTGTCATGACGCTATAGTTACACAATTTCATTGCAAGCAAATAGATGGTTTTAATTTTGTCTTATTTGTAGTATATAAAAATAAATACACATAATGACACTAGTCAAATAAAATATTTGCAGTTTCTACTGGTCAACATTACACGCATAATAAAAAAAATAAAAAAAAAGTTGCACGGATTTCTTGAACGGTCTAACCATCGCCGCGGTACAGACCACTTTTTTCTACGCATTGGAGATGAATCAGAACACTCAGTCTGCACTCAATTGAGCGCGATGTGGTGATTTCCGCACGAATCTGTGCCAGAAATCCGTACATTTATTTTTTTATTTCGCGTGTAGTGTTGACCTAGAAAGATCTATATGTGTGCTTTATAGACTACACGAAAGCATTTGACAAAGTAAAGCACGTGGAAATAATAAATATGCTGGAGAAATTAAACATTGATGGCAAGGATCTGCGAATCAAAAAAACATGTACTGGCAACAAACAGCAGCTATACGAATTAACAACCAAACAGGACAATTTCAATTTATAAAACACGGCGTCAGACAAGGCTGTGTTCTGTCGCCGGATTTGTTTTCACTTTACAGCGAACATATTATGAGATCAATAGTAGACAAAAAAGGAATTGAAGTCAACGGTCACAACATAAATAATTTACGATATGCGGATGACACAGTCTTAATAGCAGAGACAGAGAATGAGCTACATGAAATGATAGATATAATAGTAAAAGAAAACAACAAGAAAGGTCTCAGTCTGAATAGTAAGAAAACAAAAGTAATGGTTATATCAAAGAAACAATCATCACCATCATGCAGCATAAAAATAAACAGGACAAATCTGAAACAAGTGCAACGTTTGAAATACTTGGACACAGTGATAACATCAGATGGAAGATGCAACACAGAATAAAAAGCAGAATAGCTCAGGCCAAAATAGCATTTCAGAAAATGAAAAAAATAACTTATGCAACAATTCTATGTCAATAGAAATGAGAAAGAGAGTTCACCGATGCTATATAGAACCAATTCTGACCTATGGAAGCGAATCATGGACAATAGACAAACAATTGAAAAGACAATTAGAGGCCACAGAGATGGGATTTCTTAGAAGAATGTTGAAAGTTTCCTGGACAGCTAAAAAGACCAATGAGAAAGTTCTCAAAGAGGCCAACACAAAAAGGGAGCTCTTAAAAAACATCAGAAAGAAGCAATCAACATTTTTTGGGCACATCATGAGAAGAGGAAAGTTGGAATACTTGGTTACAACTGGCAAAATAAAAGGAAAGAGAGATCGCGGGCGACAAAGAAAGAAAATACTGGATAGCTTAGTGTTATGGCATGGACAACAGTCAACAACAGAACTCATTCGATGCACTGTGGATAGAAGATTGTGGAAGGGCATGATCGCCAACGTCAACCGGTACGGTACATGATGATGATGAGTGTTGACTAGTAGAAACAAACTATTATATTTGAGTAGTATCATTATATGTATTTGTTTATACACGTATATACCGCAAATAAGACAAAATTAAAACCATCTATTTCTTTCCAATGGATTTTGTTGTATAACATCAGTACAACAAACAGTTTGCATAAAAAATTTCAACAATTAAAACCAAATGGTTATTTATACTTTAGCCTGTTCCCTATTATGTTATATCTATTTGAGGAGGGGCATGAATTTTAGATTCATTCAAATTGGGCTTGAGGTCAATCATGAAAAGACTAAAGTCATGAAAAGTTTAATTCCAACAAGTGACAAAATATACATGGAAAACAAACCAGTAGAAGAGATCGATCACTTCATCTATCTTGGAAGTCACATTGATCGAGAAGGGGATACGAGCAAAGAAATTAGAATCAGACTGGCTAAAGCAGCAATGTCTTTCAGAAGCCTTGAAAAGTTGTGGAAATCAAAACTCATTAGCACAAACACAAAACTTAGGCTATTCAAATCAAATGTACTATCAACCCTTACGTATGCGTGTGAAAGCTGGAAAACAACAAGAGATATAGAAACAAAGTTGAACGCATTCGAAAATAAATGTCTAAGGAAAATACTTGGTATAGAATGGAACGAATTCAAAACAAACGAGGAAATTAGAGAAATCGCCAATCAACCACTAATATCTTCAGTAATAAAGAAAAGACGATGGTCATACGTTGGACATGTGATGAGAAGAGATAATAATCGAATAACAAAGCAAGCCCTCATATGGGAAACAACAGGTAAAAGAAAAAGAGGAAGACCCAGGGAGACACTGAGAAGAACATTGATGAGAGAGGCAAGAGCAGCAGGAATCGGCTCCCTCAATGAGATAGAACTGCTTGCACAGAACAGAGACAGATGGCGAGATTTGATAAAATATCTTTAAAAGAAAACTGCTAGAACAAAAATTCATATAGGAGAAGGTGTATCTTGGTCTACGCCCTATGGGCCGGTTACGGCTCGAAAGGTCAATAGATAGATAGATAGATGAATTTTAGATCGGACTATAGTAGTGCATTCTTGGTGGTAAAATATGAACACCCTACACCCTGCGTGTTACAAATACCTCACTATTATCCTTATTTATACATATAGACAAATATTATTTATTATTTTATTTATAGTGGTAAGACAACGGCCTCTGAACATAAAGGATCCAGGTTAGGATTCCATCACAGACGGTGGAGTTTTGTCTTTTCTAATCCCTGATTTTTTTTTTTTTCACGTCCATTCCTCTGTATCTAGAAAGTGAGATCGATGTCCTCTAAGACATTACCAAGTCAAGAATCATGATGACGAGTTAAAAGACAAACTGCGAGACGTAAGAGCTGCCAAATAAATACTTTAAAACATCATCATTATCATTGAGTGCTGTCTCCGCATCGAAGGTTTGCTACCATGGAGCGCCATTCCACTCTGTCTCTTGCTTTGATGGCGCAGATTGTCATAGGTTGACTTGTCCATCTTTTGATGGTACTCGTCCATGTAAGTCTTGGTCTGCCTCTGCCTCTTTTACCTTGTATTTTCCCTTCCAATATTACTTTTATTAGGCTGGTGTGTCTTTTAACATTGCCAAAAAAATTTAATTTTCTTGTTCTAATTGTTCTCTTTTCATTTTTAGTTGTTTTAGAACTTCATCGTTTGTTTTCTTCTTTTTTTTTCATCTAATTCTACCTATTTTTCTATTGATCCACATTTCAAAGGCTTCAATTTTCTATTCTGTTTTCTGGTGTAATGTCCATGATTCTGCACCATAAAGGAATATTGAGAAGATATAACATTTTGCTATTCTTAGTTTTACCCCTGGTGTTATTTGTTTTGATGTTAGTATATTTTTCATGGTATTAAAATTACTTTTTGCCATACTTATTCTTTTGTTTATTTCAGTTTTACATTTCCCATTACTGGTTATAGTATGTCCCAGGTAGTTGTAACTCTGAACTGTCTCCAGATGTATTCCTTTAACTTTCATATTTAATTGTAGGTTTTGAAAATTTTCTTTGTTTATGATCATAGTTTTAGTCTTTCTGATATTATATCTAGTCCATATTTTTTGCTTGCCATGTTTATTATTGTACTGTAAAGAGGTCTGCTATAAACAAAGTGAATACTAGAGCAAACGATTGAGCACAACTTGTTTACTCAAATCCCAGACCTGGTTGGCGAGATAGAACCGATGAGCGCCGTAGAGCTAAAAACATTTAACTTTGGGATGGGTTTTGAGTAAGGGGCGACCAGCAAGACAATTTTCGAGGGTGCACTAAGAAGTCTGCATCACAGCAAACTTGCTAACGAAGTGAGAGTCATTATCATCATTTTACAAGTAACAAACTACCTGGTTCAGAAAATTCATCTTAATAAACCTATTAATCTTAATAAACAGATGGGTCAAAAATGAACATATATAAATATGTGTAAAACATTAAAAATTGCAAGAAATTACTGTGTCATAAATTGCAATTTTAATTTTGAAATTGTTTTTTAACTGGGGCAGCCTATATAAAACATTCTCTTTCTTATGTTATTATGTAAATAGATCTCTATCCCCTACCCCTACCTCTTCCTGAATGTTTACTCATCATCATCTCTTCAACGAAAGTTGGTTATGTTGAAGCGTAATTTCACCCGCCCCTTACCCTGACTGTGTACATATTATTGTATACACTGAATGCTTATTTTAAACTCTAAAAGCTGGTTTTTTTATGGCTTTGAAAAATAAAATCTCTAGAGACGAGAGAATTTCCATAACTGACAACAAGATCAATGAACTAGAACAAGATACAACCTTAGATCTACGTTTATTGGTGTTGTCTGAAACGCTATATAACAGACTGTTCGCTTGGTAACATGGGCATGAGGGAGGCTAAGTTCTATCCAAAAGTCGCAGTGACAAAACCTGATATTTTGGGACAAAGGCTTAAATATCACTGCTTACTTGAAACAAAGATACGTCTACAGCACAACAACAAAAAACACATTTCCACAGTTACTGTTATTGAGTTAGTTGCAGGTCATCATCATCATCATTGCACTTCGAACATTCCACATGTGCTCAGATCCCCTCCTCAGAAAAGCTCCGCCAGTGCCCGGTGAATGACGACTCCAGTCTTCTGTGTTAGTTGACAAGTCTTCTATTGTGTTAGTTGACAAGTCTTCTATTGTGTTAGTTGACAAGTCTTCTATTGTGTTAGTTGACAAGTCTTCTGTTGTGTTAGTTGACAAGTCTTCTATTGTGTTAGTTGACAAGTCTTCTGTTGTGTTAGTTGACAAGTCTTCTATTGTGTTAGTTGACAAGTCTTCTGTTGTGTTAGTTGACAAGTCTTCTATTGTGTTAGTTGACAAGTCTTCTATTGTGTTAGTTGACAAGTCTTCTATTGTGTTAGTTGACAAGTCTTCTATTGTGTTAGTTGACAAGTCTTCTATTGTGTTAGTTGACAAGTCTTCTATTGTGTTAGTTGACAAGTCTTCTATTGTGTTAGTTGACAAGTCTTCTATTGTGTTGGTTGACAAGTCTTCTTACACGCCCACTAAGTTTCTCGTTACTGGCTGAACTCCCATATCTTTCATCCGAAGGAGTAACGTGGATTCAAGGTTGTCGAAGTCCTGTGCCCTTCTCACATCTCGGAAGGAAAAATAATGATGCCCGCCTGATCCATTGGTTGACCGTCTTCGACGACAGCGCATCGAGCCAATCTGTCCGCTCTTTCATTTCACCTTACTCCCGTACGTCCTGGGACGTAGACAAAGGTGACTCTACGTATTTTCGACTTCTGCAGTGACTCTACCCATTGCACGCATACAGAGCCATCATCCACATTTCTTGTCATGCTCATCGAATAACTCAGTACAGTATGCAGGAGTGGGTGTAGTCTTGTGACTCTAACCAGATGAATGCCCTGTTCACTGCCATCACCTCCATCGTCATGCTACTCGTGGTCATAACGTATGCACCACTGTCTTCTTTGACTATTCTACCTGCCAGGCATTGACCTCGACTGAGTTCTGCTCATTACATTTCCTGTCGAGTGTGACAATACACGAACATATCTCCCTGAATGACATAGGCTCGTGTATTAGCTATCCACTCCTCGCCAGCGTTCATATTGGTAAGCCCACAGACCTGTTTGTTGGCATCTTCTGCTCGTCCCACCCATGATTGGCCTCTTTTTATCTTTACACCTTTTCCTGTGTTGAGATCGTGGTGCAATGGATGCTCTTTATCTGCATTTATCTTCAGGTCTGCTCGTGCTCTCCAGATCTTGATCCTGTCATCCATGGCTGGAAAGTTAAGAAGATACCTCATCGCTAGACAGGGTGTGTCCCTCGTACACCTCAAGATAATGCGCATAGCTTCATTCTGTATTTTCTCCAGCTTGTCAATTTGCGTCTTACTGACTGTTAGAACTGCCAGGGCATACTTGATTGGTGTGAGGACTAGTCCCTGGAACAGAAGGATTAGTAGCCTCTGCTCGATGTTGACAGCTGCCATGACCTTCAATGCGACTAATCCTTTGCGGGATTTTGTTATCACATGGTCGACGTGGTCCCGAAAGCACAGGCTGCGATCAAACTTAACTCCGACGTATGTCATCACTATGTACCTGGTCACCTCATCAGCTCCCATTCGTACCACCAGTGCTTCCATGTTAACGATATGATTGTTAAGTGAGAACCATGCAATTGATGCTTTATTAGGGGGAAAATTGAAAAAAAAAGAAGAAAAAATGGTATGGTCAAAGTTTTACGTAATTAGTAGGCGACACAGATTTGAACGGCTCTTCGGCTCAATATGTCTTCAGCAGGAACAAACAAACAACGCGCACACACAGATATGTAAGTAAATAAAACTAATCCTACATAGCTAACTAGTAACGAAACATCCAAAACAAAATAATTGAATTTGGTTAAAGAAAAGAAAAATGACTTCCCTGTGTCGTGGACCGTGGTCAGAATGGGAAAGGGCGAGTCACGCGGGTGTAGCTATAATTATACCCTCTGGTCAGGTGAAGGGTTCTAAAAATACATACGGGGTAAACGCTGTCTAGGTTACCTCGACTACAAAGACACAAACAATGTCTAAAAGTATCTAAGGGCCCATACATATATGTATACATTAACGAGCCCCCCGCTCGTGTATTAGCTATGTAGGATTAGTTTTTTTTTTTTACTTACATATCTGTGTGTGCGTGTTGTTTGTTTGTTCCTGCTGAAAGCCTATTGAGCCGAAACGTCGTTCAAATCTGTGTCGTCTACTAATTACGTAAAGCTTTTACCATACCATTTTTTTTTTCAATTTTCCCTCATATTCAATTTTACTGCAGCTCTCGCATTTGTATACATTCATTTGCATTTCTTTGCCTTATCATTAAACCATTTGCTGGCATTAAACTCTTTGGTCAGTTTTTTGTTTCAAGTCGTCGTCATCTAAATCGCCTATGTTGTCATACCGATACCATCTGGACTAGGAGCAGTGTTGTGTGACCTTCTAAGTGTTGTGCGAATGACATCAGTTATGATCGTGAGATCTACTCCCAGCACTACATCCTCAAACAATCCTGAGAGTGACCCGCGTATCCTCATTCTGACAACCTAATTTCTTTTGTCAGTCTAGTCAATTTAGCGGGCAAACAGAGCCATCCTTTTGCTCTCATTAGATTTCTGCCATATCTGGCCTGTGCTTTCGAAGTCTGGTATGCCTTTGTGTTGTGTTGTGCCATTCATGATCTGATGAAGGGTCCAGAATGTGGCTAGCGATTTTTCTGAGCACACTTTATTGCATAAATCGTCCAACTTGGCATCCTTAGCCTGTTTAGCACATAGTTTTAAGTGCATCAATTGTTTGTCAACCTCTTCTTTCAGACGCTTCAAGAGCTCAGGTTATGTTCTTCCATTGTTGTGTTCTTCCAATCTTTCTGGCTTTCTGCCATGTCTTGGCCGTTTGTTTCTTGTTCCGCCAAGCTTCCTCGACATCTACGTTCCACCAGCCAGGGCGGCTGCGTCCATCTCTCCTGCCTCCTGCGAGGGGCGCCCTGTTTCCTATGTCTAATTTTTCTAACAAAGCCCTGGTCAATGTTCTCATAGTGGAATGTGTTGAGCTTGCTTTTCTGGTTTCTATTTCTGCCTTTCTAAATAAGGAGAAACATTGCTAGTGATCACTTCCGTGGAATCCCAGTACACTCCACTTGCAAACTGGTGCGACGGTGGAAGACACCAGTGCCAGGTCTATGACACTATCAGAGTCCCCTGTTCGAGTGACCATTCTGGTTGCCCTTCAATCATTCAAGCACACTAAATCGACCGACACCAGTGCGTTCTCTAGGCCTTCTCCCTGCTTGTTGTTAAGAGTTTCTTCGGTTGTTACCTTTAGCATTGAAGTCTCCGCAGAAAATGACGTTCTCCTCCTCGAACGCGAAGAGATTCTGCAAGTGTTGTGTGTCCACCTTCTCATTACAGGCATACACATTTACAATCACGAAAGGAACTGGGGTCTGCGCCCTAAGTTCATGTACCAGCAAGTCTTCATTGTCCACGCAGACATGTCAGCCCCAGCTGACGCCCTAAGTTCATGTACCAGCAAGTCTTCATTGTCCACGCAGACATGTCAGCCCCAGCTGGCGCCCTAAGTTCATGTACCAGCAAGTCTTCATTGTCCACGCAGACATGTCAGCCCCAGCTGGCGCCCTAAGTTCATGTACCAGCAAGTCTTCATTGTCCACGCAGACATGTCAGCCCCAGCTGGCGCCCTAAGTTCATGTACCAGCAAGTCTTCATTGTCCACGCAGACATGCCAGCCCCAGCTGGCGCCCTAAGTTCATGTACCAGCAAGTCTTCATTGTCCACGCAGACATGTCAGCCCCAGCTGCCACCATGTTGTTTCGCATAATGGTGGTCTGTCTAAGGTGTCATCTATTGTAGAAAAAGTGCAATTCAGGGGCACAAACTGTTCTATCCCCAAGAATTGTTTCTTGCAAAATCAGTATATCGGCGCCACACAGTAGCTTATCAAGAATGGGCGGCCTTTGATTTATTGAGGCACAGTTCCAATATGTAATGCGCACATACATTAGGCCTTACCTCTCGCACTTCGACCGTTCTTACACATTCCGGCGTTTTTTATCATTTTTTGTTTTCATTTTTCGATGTTGTCGTTTAAGCCTTATCTGTTTCGTACATATATATATGTCGTCATATTTGTCGTTAATTTCTTCGCTGAACGTCGGCGATATTCCGAGGATGGTCTAGACCCATGTGCACTCACTCGGTCGCATGGTCCAGAACGCATTTTTACGTTAAAGACTGGCTAACCGCAGTCAACAGCTCTTCAGCATGTTCACACACCTTGAGCTAGGTACATTCCCCCGGAAAATCCTCACTCAGAATCACACAACATGAAAACTACACTTTCAGCCAAACGGCGAAAAGAATACCACCATCCTGTAATAATTCGTCAGAGAAATCTCACTTCTAATGAACAGAGAAATGTCACTTCTAATGAACAGAGAAATCTCACTTCTAATGAACAGAGAAATCTCACTTCTAATGAACAGAGAAATATCACATCTAATGAACAGAGAAATATCACTTCTAATGAACAGAGAAATATCACTTCTAATGAACAGAGAAATATCACTTCTAATGAACAGAGAAATATCACTTCTAATGAACAGAGAAATCTCACTTCTAATGAACAGAGAAATATCACTTCTAATGAACAGAGAAATATCACTTCTAATGAACAGAGAAATATCACTTCTAATGAACAGAGAAATATCACTTCTAATTAACAGAGAAATCTCACTTCTAATGAACAGAGAAATCTCACTTCTAATGAACAGAGAAATCTCGCTTCTAATGAACAGAGAAATCTCACTTCTAATGAACAGAGAAATCTCACTTCTAATGAACAGAGAAATCTCGCTTCTAATGAACAGAGAAATCTTGCTTCTAATGAACAGAGAAATCTCACTTCTAATGAACAGAGAAATCTCACTTCTAATGAACAGAGAAATCTTACTTCTAATGAACAGAGAAATCTTACCTCTAATGAACAGAGAAATCTCACTTCTAATGAACAGAGAAATCTCACTTCTAATGAACAGAGAAATCTCACTTCTAATGAACAGAGAAATCTCACTTCTAATGATCACAAAATGAAACCTTCGCCGAACCGGCAAAAATAATATCGCCATCTTGTGAAACATCGGACAGCGCTATTACCCCAGTTATGAAAAAGAGTAAATGCTTGTATTAATTCTCTATTTATGTGACTTTCAAATCCCTCTATTTATTCCATTCTTTCGATGATTTTATTTGCTGCAAAGGATTTCTCGCTTGAATAGAGCAGACTTGATTAGTAAACAATATTTCTCATGTCTGCTTGTGGAGGCGAAGGCGCCCCCCCCCCCCCCCCCCAGCACCAGAGCTGGAAGTTGTCAGTGACTCACAACTGATGGCTTGCGCCAGGATCGGTGAACCAGAACCATCCAGACCCTGCTACACCTCTTCGTGGGGCCTCTAGAAACAGACTAACCTGTCTAGTCTGGCCAAGCGAGCAGGGATCGAAGTGGGAAGACGAACCCGGTACACAAAAAAACGTCGGCTGAAATCGGATGTGTTGGGCCGAAAGGCGCAGATATCACAGTGTTACACTGCAAACTTCAACACAACGTAACTACGTCCACTTAACGTCCTTTTAAGGGCGGATGACGAGGAGGAAGTCTACGGTTCGTATCCGTTAGAATACCTCAAATCATCGGGCGAACGCATCATCATCATCATCATCATCATCATGTCTGCTTGTGGATTGTGTTCTTTTCTCTCCTATTATATACTATTCGTGGAATAAGTTCCATTGCAGTAAAGATATTCCCTTATACGCTCCACCGCCAGTCGAAAAATATGCAGACTGACTATTCCTGTAAGGTGTTGGTTGTAGATCCATGCTTTTCCCACTAAGCACTCTACTTGGTTGGGAGCCGAGATAGCTCAATGGTTAGTGAACTGGACTACAAAGGACAAGAGGTAGGGTTAGATCCCAAACGACGGCTTCTGGGTTCACCCAGCCTTAAACGGGTACCGAATTTTTTCTGGGAAAGTAAAGTGGCACGGGCGTAATACCGACCACATTACCGCAAAAATCATGTGCTGAAGGTCTGTAAAATGTATGGTCATTAACACCGTATTTCCTATACTCCACTTGGCGCGAAAGGGGCTCTTTACTTTTTTTTTTTTACTCTACCTGGTCGACCAGACCCCTTTTCCACCTTTAGACTTATCATTCTCTCAATATATACATTAGTGTCTCACCCACCTCCTCCTCTTCTCTTAACTCTTTCCGTTCGTTTCACAACATAGTGCACCACTCTCAATTTGATTAGTGTGAAACGTCATCAAACCATATTCTTTTTACATGTCTTGTATCATCTTGGTATTGGTGAAATCTAATTCCTTGTTCAATTAATCTAAAACTTCATATCTAATGTTATATGTTAGATGAATATAGAAAATGTACATTAATTCTTAAAACCATGACAAATTTTGTCTCCGAAATCCCTACCAATTTTTGAATTGATAAAAAGCTTCCGCACGGAAAGAGTTAAGGAATTAAGAACTTTTTTTTTCTGCAAATGTTTGTAAACAACAATTTTATATTTAAAAAGAAAAGACATTTCACGATCAAAGTGTATGTATTTTCCTGACTAGACGTCTCTATTTATCGATTACACACACTTGCAGGTCCTGACAGTACTAAAGAGAAAGTGGAGCCAATACCATCATAATTATGATTCTGCTTTGGGGAGGCCGTCATCCAACAGTACAACAGCCTTTACAATGGATGATACAAGCACCACTGGTACAATCTTTAAAAATGGTGGCAGCCACAGATTGGCAAGAGCAAGCACGAAAAACGTCCACGTAATGAACATAATTCATTGTTTGTTTAAAATGTATAGACACAACAATTTGTTACTGGTGGTTTGGTCATTTTTCTCACTTGATCCAGAAGTATAAATAATGTATGATTCCTGCATTGAGCCAAATCCATTTGTTGTAGTAAGGCCAACGGGTAGAAAGGAGCTATTCACAATTTTATGACGTTTTCAGCGTTCCGAGCAGAGGCAGTTATGGGTATAAATAGTCGTCTATAGATGACATAACTGTAGAAATCACGAAGAAATCAAGATTGTGTGGATTTTCTGCTCGCTGGCCTTGCTACTATGGATGGCTATGATTCAGCATTCAAATTCACAAATTGGTTAGAAGTTATATCTAAAGTGTTAAATAAAATTTTTGATTAAAAATCTAATATTTTGCACCAAAACGTTCAAATTAGTCAATCATTGAAATGTTTCTTCGAATCTCCACCCTTGAACATTTATAGACTAAAATCTTATTAATACAAATAATAATTAAGTTGGATCAATCATACTGCTGTTGTGTGGTATCTTAGCTTGGAACCACTTATATATAAAATGTCAGTTTTAAAAATGAGGGGATTAATGTAGACTCGTGCATATTCACTTATAAATGCTACACAATGTATAGTATTATAACTAAAATGTCACTTTTAGATTACAACAAGCAGCTGTGAAATTAATACATTAAGAATAATTAAGCAATTAGTCACCCATTGTTTGAGTAACAGCTGAATACACACAGTCACCCTATCATTTTTCTGCTTCAGGTTAGAAATTCTCTATTTCTCTAGCTTTTGTAAAATTTGTTTGTCAATCTTTCCTGGCACACATATCTTTTTTTAAAAAAATCAAGTCATTTTATTGTTTTATGCATAAAAATGTGTACTTTTTTATTTTACAGAACAACAAATACTTTACAGAAGAAAAAGTGTAATGTTTAAACAAATATGGAATAAAAATGGTAGTATGAATAAACATCAAATGTGATTATGAAATACTAACCTAAACTTAACTTAAAATAAACCATAAATAAAAATTATCATTTTCTTCTGCATTCACCTAATGACTCCTTCTCTTAATAATCTGCCCTTAACATAAAATATGTGGGTGTATATGTTTTATGTCACTAGGCAAGCCACGTTATTTGTATCTTTCATTACATTTTTGGATATCATATCTCTCTCAAACAGTATCACTTTGATTGCCATTGTAGATTATTATCTTTAGAAATAGTGTTGCGATCTTCATTATGAGGGGAGTAAAGAATAGTGACACTGTGACCTTCCAGGCATGCCGTAAGAGGCGACTAAGGAGGTTGATCGATGGCTTAACAAGCTGTCATTGTAAAAAGTGTTGTTATGGAAACAGAGCCATAGATTTTAGAAGCGGTGATCTCCGCAATATGTGCCATTTTGGCACGCAAGGTTTCTGTTTTTGAGATTGTGGTTCTGCCCTATGTGCCATCTTCGGCTCGAAAGGACAATAGATAGATAGATAAAAATAATATATTATACATACTCATACAAGCACATCTATGACATACATGCATACATGATCTACTACGCCACTAGGCCCGGTACTTGATGATGATGATAGTATAATATAATATAATATAATATAATATAATATAATATAATATAATATAATATAATATAATATGATATGATATAATATAATATAATATAATATAATAATAAATGGTGTTGCTTGTCCGTTTATGTTGATGAGTACCACATATGGTTGCTGAAGCCAGTATGAGCCCTAAATTCCTGAAGCGTTTACTGTTTCAGCACTTGAATGTCATGAATATTGACCTATCTAATAGTGTGGTGTTATTGCTATGTTTTTCAATTGTGAAGCAAATCACATTTACTTCAGGATGTTGTCATATATTTGTCTTTTATCAGACATTGCTGTACACTACACTCAGCAGCCTTGCCTCTTGATGCAGCATTATTCATCCACACAATATGCACATCCAGTGTCAGTTGTATCTTGTAGAGTAAGAGCAAGACTCTTTTAGCTTACATGACTCATTACCATTCCTCACAAGGTGCTTTTAAATCTGGCCACTACTATTCATCTGTGCCTCAACTAATTCTCTGCCAGGTTGTCCATGGTCTGTGATATGCTTCTGGGATCAACTGCATTGATTTTTGAGTTGCTAAGACTGTTTGTGGATTTCTCGTTAACACAATAGGCTTCCTGTATTTGCCAATGTTATTACTGCATAACAAAGCACTAATTCAGACAGTTCGAGCAGCTCAAGAACGACAAATGATATAATAGCGACACCTTTTAGGTATCAGTGAAAAGAGAAAAGAAAAGAAAGAATTACTGTATGCATTCTACTTTTGGTTCAACTGTTGAGCAATTATTATGTATGTTTTGATTTTACAAAACTATTGCAAGAGTTTTCATTAGTCAGCTTTTATGAAATTATTACTATTTTGATTTTTCTTTCTCCCATTCACAAAAATTCAGATCTACAAGTATATTTGAACATGCTGCTTTGATTCTCATGCTCCAGTTTATATGTATGTTTATATACTAAATATGTGTGTGAGATATGCTTTAAAATACTGGTTGAAGAGTAGACAAAATAATGAGAATATCTTATTACATTTGGTGCATACAATGATCTAGTCTATGTTATAGTATTTTCTTTTCTATTGTAAATTAGGGCGCATGGTTTAATAATACTTATTTTTTTAAATAATAATTTTTATTCTCCAGGATAACACAGAAATGCAGCTGATGATGCCAGTTACCATCAGTGAAAAAGAAGTGACTTTCAAAACATAGGATGTGAAAACAAGTCTCCAAAACTAAAATTGTATCAAGGAGATGTACAGAAATCCTCAAAGCATTTCACCTCTCTTAGTTGTTTGAACTATTTGATTAGATAACATGTTTTACAGGTCACAGCTCTTATTCAAGTTCCTTCTCTAACCTACCCAGCTTATATCATTGAAGGACACTATCGATTTTTTGGTAACGGATTAATGATTAACACAATTTTTAGCCTTTAATATAAGGAACCTGTTTTTGAAATGAGGATTTAAAATAATTAATTTGTGTGTGTAATCGTATATACTGCCCTTTTTCAGACACTAAGATGCAGATATGGAAACACCATGTCAGTCTCACATTGTTCTGAATGAATCCTATTTTAAGAAAAATTGATATACTACTCCCTGGTTGAAAGATTAGTAAACTTTTAGAAAATTATTATGTCTGTTGATTTGTATTATTGTAGAACTCATGTAAAGTCATTCACAAATGGCAAGTTGTCCTAATAAGATTAATATATAAGTCTTCTGATGTCTGACTCTCTGCTGATCAATTATTTCCCAGGAACTAATGGCTAATTATGTTTTGTTGTTATTTGACACTTGGGCTTCTTTGAGTTATGTTATTTAACACTTGGGCTTCTTGACACTTGGGCTTCTTTGAGTTCAGAATTAAAATTGGCATTTAAAGCTACTTTCAATTTATTTGTAAAAATGTTGTTATTGTTTTAATTATTACACTTGCTCATTTAATGCATATTTTGGCTACTGACTGTTACTCATTATGGATAATTTTAAATTATTAATATCCATATTTGAGTTCAAAGTTTGATTTATGCTTTAAATATGTTTGTATTTAAACTCAAAGTTTTATTCTTATTTTAGTCTAATGTTTAATCTCCATTTTAACTCTTAGATTTAATGTTTTTAAATAAAAATCGTCAATCATTTAATTAATTCTTTAGTTCATGTTTTCAATATGTAATCTTATTTTACATGTTTAATTACAATGTTTGCATTTTAGGAGAACAGTTATTGTGGAGATCTCGAGAATGTGTTACAATGAATAAAGATATGCCTTTAATAATGTTGACATAATATCTTATTCTTGAACTATCTTCTGTCAACTGCATAATGTATATATGAGCACATTTGCTGATATGAAGTTTTGATCACATAACAATTAAGCAATGTGATGTCTTAATCAGTCAGAAATGCAACAATAATTTTGCAAGGTATATAACAAATGTACGTTTCTTAGTTCTATTCTCTAATAGCGTCAGTAACTTTGTCATAATATTGCTCATGCTCCTTTTTTTCCCCCAGATATCACCAGTAATTTTACAACAAATTTCCTCTAAATAAAACTAATCTCTTTTTGTTGTTTCTTCATTTGCTTATTAAAGGATTGTGTTGGAACCATTCTTTTTTATTTTTAGAACATTGTGGTCCAGTACATCGCACCTGCGTTCATGGTGCATTTGTTCAGGACAGCATCCCTAACCTTTTGCTCTCCATGAACTTCTGATCAGGCAGTAGTTGCTTGCAGTCTTTCTTTCTGGGATTCACCAATGACTACTAAAGAAATTGATTCATCTCTTCATAATCCAACCTTAAAAGGACATTTAGTGGGCTTAGAAGCATTGTAATATAATATAGAGTAGACCTGGTGATATTCATATGGTCATATTCATGTGTATTTTAACCCGACACATCTAACTTCAGCACAAATTTTTTTTTATACGGACTTGCCTTTCCTCTTCCATCCCTACTTGCTTGGCCAGACTAGATTTATTAATCTGTTTCTAGAGGTACCAAGAGGAAGACCCAGGGAGACACTGAGAAGAACATTGATGAGAGAGGCAAGAGCAGCAGGAGTCGGCTCCCTCAATGAGATAGAACTGCTTGCACAGAACAGAGACAGATGGCGAGATTTGATAAAATATCTTTAAAAGAAAACTGCTAGAACAAAAAAATTCATATAGGAGAAGGTGTATCTTGGTCTACGCCCTATGGGCCGGTTACGGCTCGAAAGGTCAATAGATAGATAGAGGTACCATGAAGAGGTGTTGTAGAGTCTGGATGTTTCTGGTTCACCGTTCCTAGTGCAAGCCATCAGCTATGAGTTGCTGACAGCTTCCTGTTTTGTTGCTGTTAGACACCTTGCATCCAGTAACTATTCTTTCCTAAAAAAAAAAAAAAAATTAATCTTGTCAGACTAAAAAGTCTTTCCTATCCGGGTTTCTATCAAATTATCTTTTTCTTAGACAGACTTTCCACAGACAGAAACTAACATGTTCTTTCTGCGTGGGTTTTTTCTCTGGCTAATGCTTTGTCAGGGTGTGAATCTTGGAACAGTATCATCATCGAGTGCCATCTCCGCAACGAAGGTTGGCTACCATAAAGCACCATTCTGCTCTGTCTCTTGCTTTGATAGTGCAGGTTGTCATAATCTGATTTGTCCTGGAACAGTAGAAGGTGTGGATAATTTGTGTGCTTAAGCTGGCATGCCTGACAGAACTAGTTGGTTCGCAGCTATTTATTCTCAGGCAATCAATATTGTTTAGAAATTCTATCTATCTATCTATCTATCTATCTATCTATCTATCTATCTATCTATCTATCTATCTATCTATCTATCTATCTATCTATCTATCTATCTATCTATCTAATCTAATCTAATCTAATCTATCTAATCTATCTATTGACCTTTCGAGCCGTAGCCGGCCCATATGGTATAGACCAAGATACTCCTTCTCTTATCTGAATTTTTGTTCTAGCAGTTTTCAATTCTTTTAAAGATATTTTATCAAATCTCGCCATTTGTCTCTGTTCTGTGCAAGCTGCTCTATCTCATTGAGGGAGCAGATTCCTGCTGCTTTTGCCTCTCTCAGCAATGTTCTTCTCAGTGTCTCTCTGGGTCTTCCTCTTTTCCTCCTACCTGTTGTTTAGCACATGAGGGCTTGCTTTGCTCTTCGGTTATTATCTCTTCTCATCACATGTCCAACATATGACCATCATCTTTTCTTTATTACTGAAGATATTAGTGGTTGATTGGCGATTTCTCTAATTTCCTCATTGTCTAGAAATTACATTACATTTAATACATCTTGTTTTTATTTTTTTTTCATCTAAAGATTTGATAGTGTAGGCCTTCTTTGTCATTCAGAAGACAAGACTTCCAAGAAGTTGGCACCTTGAACAGTTCATTGTTTTCAGTAAAAATTGGCATTCTTAGTTGCTATTTTGAATGGTATTTGAAGGAATGATCTTGTCTACCTCTGAAATCTTTTGATATTCAAAATAACACATTAACTTTGTTGTATTATTTTTTTCCTACAGATAATGTGAATTCACTTGTATGATTCACAATTAATATTATATATGTGATATGCCTCATAATTTCTGAGCTTCACTGTAATGGAGTTGAGTGTCTACAATGTTAGAAAAGTTATGTATTGGAGGCAAGAGATTTTTCTCTTACAATGTTCTTTAATTTTTAAACATGACCAGTTATTTATTGAATGCTTTTTTTAAGTAACTTAAGATAATGATGATATGTTACAGAACATTACAATTAACATCATCACAATGGTTTGCTAACTACATCATTCCAACATTATTTTTGTCTATGTGGACAAAGTACAGATTACATACTATACACATTTATTTCACATTAATTAGCTTTTATTTTTTATGTATTTGATTTCTTTCTGATTTTGTTAGTTTACATGTTGATATATTAATAATAAGCTAGTTAATAATTTGGTCTTTTAATACTTGACTTTGAAATTTGTTGACAGCTGCATATTGTCTACATTTTTTATTGGTTGTTTCAAGTTAAAGATGTAATATTTCATTCATTTTTGTTAGTTCTTGTGTTTGGTTCTCACATTTACTTTGACACTTCAGACTTTTTAGTTCAAGAATCAATTATGCCTGTTAATTTAATTTTTTTTTAAATATACTATAGAATGATTTTTTTTTCATTCACTGTTGGTGGTAGTCGTTTTATGCCATCAATTTTTATTCAAATTTTGTTGTAGTGTATTTCTTCAGAAAGATCATGGGATTTTATTGATGTGCTTTTTATTTAATTGTTAAACCCAGAACCCTAAAGGGTAATTAAATTTACTTTTGACTGTTTTGCTGGATTTTGTTATGAAGCAAGTGCTCACCAAGGTTCTTAAGAAAAGGTCACCAGTGGCAATTAGACACACATCACACTTTCTTGGGTAGAAGATGGATGTCACCCGAGAAAAATGAATGGTTGCTCATTTAACCATTTTGTCACTGAGGCTATGACATTTGCATCAGAACCATTGTCGTGCAACAGAATCACATAATGTGAAAGCAAGCCATGTCTCTTATTCTTGATGGTTGTATGCAAGTTGTCTATAGGCCTTTCGAATGGATGGCATTGTTTACACTGGGCTCTTTATAGTGTGCAAATAGAAGCCCTTAAAAAAATTTGGACGGATTTCGTATGGCATCAGCCATGTTTCCAATGGCCTGCAGCAAAACCAATGAATACTACATGGAGAATGAACACAAACACAATTGCAGATTTGTATGTGCTTATTATATCAGACATGACATCATTATTCCTCCTGCTTATGTCCACTTGGCGCACTCGGGTGGGTTTCATTTGAACACACCTCTAAGTTAACAGTAACAACCTCACTGCACATGTTGAAGCCTCACAGGCCTTGTCTTTGTCAGCAAATAATTCAAAGTGATGATTTCATTGTCTTATTGGTTAAATATAAATGCATCTCAAGCTCAATATTAAAAATAAAAATATTAGTAAAAAAAAAAAAAGCTCTTTACCATTATTAGGACCACATTTACAAACTAAGCGGAGAGAGTTAACTAGATTTAATAAATATTAAGTACCGTATTCCTTCCTGCCCTTCAGATCCACAGATTGACGTCAATAATTGAATATGTTAAATCCTATGGAATATTTTATTATAGGTTGAAGAGTCTATTCTATTTGTAATTTTGCTCAAATTTTACTTGTTCTTTTACATGCATAAAGAATTATCTGAAGGTTTGAAATACAGGGGTAAAAGAAGACCATGTCAATGTTGAGTGAAAAGGGTGGGCATATATTGGTCATGTGATGAGAAGAAATAGCCAGAGAATCACAAAGTAAGTCTTCAGATGGGCAACAATGTGGTTATGTGATGAGATAACCAGGAAATCGCAAAGCAAACAGGTCATGTGATGAGGAGAAATAAACAGAGAATCACAAAGCAAGCACTCCCCTGGGAAACAAAACTTACAATTTAGACTGAAAAGTTCACTAGAGACCCAGAACAAAGACTTCTTTGACCAAGAACAAAGTACTACACAGGCATGGGCCTGTATACTGAGTGATTCGATTAGCATGATAAAAAAAGTGGAGGCAGGCTCTTTATGCAGGCAATGGGTAGAGTCATTGCAGAAGTGAAAAATACGTAAAGTCACCTTTGTCTATGTCCCTGGACATTCTGGAGTACGGGGAAATGAAAGAGTGGACAGGTTGGCTAGCTGCGCTGTCATTGAGGATGGTCAACCAATGGATCGGGTAGACATCATCAATGCCCTCAGAGATGTGGGAAGAGCACAGGTCTTCGATGACCACAAATCCACATCACTCCTTCGGATGAAAGAGATGGGAGTTAAGATGGGCACAGTCAGAAACGAGAAACTTAGTGGGCGTGTAAGAATACTTATCAACCAACACAGAACTGGAGTCGTCAGTCGTTTGACACTGCGGGACTTGCTGAGGAGCGGATCTGAGCACCTATGGACATGTTCGGAGTGCAATTATGATGGCCTGCAAATAACTCAACAACTATGAGACATAGAATCTTGTGTGTCATGTGACAGCTCTAGATGATGGTTCTGACTCAGAAGTCAGACTTGCTACCTTTTCCTATTTGGTTGGTTGGTTGCGTTCGCCCGATGACTAAAGTATTCTAGAGTATCATAGAATATTCCTCTTCATCATCCGCCCTTACAAGGATGTAGTGGACGTGTCTGCGTTGTGTTGTGGTTTGCTGTATAACTGTTATATTTGTGCCTTTCGGCCCAACACATCCGACTTCAGCACAACATTTTTGAGTACCGGGCTGTCTTCCCTCTTCAATCCCTGCACTCTTGGCCAGATTAGACAGGTTAGTCTGTTACTGGAGGCACCGCGGAGAGGTGGAGCAGGGTCTGGATGGTTTTGGTTCACTGATCCTGGCGCAAGCCATCAGCTGTGGGTCGCTGACAACTTCCAGCTCTGGTGCTGTGAGGCGCGCCTTTGCCTCCCTTTTCCTATTTAAAACACAGCTTTTATAAATTGCTATGTTGTACCCATCAAAGAAATGAATGCTATAATTTGTTATCTATTATACTGTGTTAACTATGTACATCATAAAGTGCATGGAAGACTGCAACTTTCTATCCTGTGCTATGTATGTCAAACTGGCACATTTCTCTGATGCTGTCTATGCATCCGACTTTTGGATTTTCTCATACCATGAAGCCAGATCTTTGTCTCTCGTGTACTTGAAGAGGAAGCTCAGTAAGATTGCATTCACATGAAATGACTCAACTGCTACATTATCTATCTTTTTATGTGTAGTTCTATTTTTCTGATGTCATCATATATCATTTATCTCCTCTCACCTGTAATATTTCTACTTTTCACTTAGGCACTATCATTTGGTAAAAGAGGGACAGCAAGAATATATTTTATCACATCACATCATTTAGTTGTATAATTAATGGTGACGGTTGGCATGCCACTGCATGAAATACTTCAATAAACCACCAATTTTGTTAAAGTTTGGTGGAGGTAATCTCGTAGCATGTAATACTATATTAGTGTGAAGCATTTGAGATATCACAACAGAACAACTTCACCTTATTTGGTGATAAGTGGTCTTCCTTGCGAGAATGGAAACATTGAACAGAGAATGTATTTCTTTTAAAACAAAGATCATTAAACTTTAATGTTAATATTGCAACGGAATGAATATTAAAGTAGTGTTAGTGCAGCTATCAGGTTCAAAATGTATTTCATTCCCTGTGACATATGGACATAAGAGAATGGCAGATTCAGGTTCTATTTCTTTTCTTGCTGCACAGTTGGAATTTATTTTTAAAAGAAATGCTTTTAATAATTATTCAATTGTTGAGAACAATTCTCATCTTTAATTCAGACTGGCATTACAGCAGTCAGACTGGCATTACAGCAGTCAGGGCCATATCCGCTGTGCCACCTGTTGTAGCAGTCATCAAAGTGTTCATCTATTTGTCCCTGTCCTGCACTCATTGAATGTGCTATGTTCTTTTCTGCTGAGGATGCTTTTCCTGCTTTTGCCAACCACTGCGCCATGTCCCACCATTCTTTTGATGTGTGGATTATCTTCAGTTTTGTTGTCACCGTCCTGTGAGAGGTGTTCTTTTAAAGTTCTCACCATGTCATACATGTCCATTTTGAATGCTTCTTGTGCAATGGCTGACTCCACCAATCTGTTGGCTATCTCACTGCCATGACTTCATGCATGTCCACTTTGAATGTTTCTTGTGCAATGGCTGACTCCACCAATCTGTTGGCTATCTCACTGCCATGACTTCATGCATGTCCACTTTGAATGTTTCTTGTGCAATGGCTGACTCCACCAATCTGTTGGCTATCTCACTGCCATGACTTCATGCATGTCCACTTTGAATGTTTCTTGTGCAATGGCTGACTCCACCAATCTGTTGGCTATCTCACTGCCATGACTTCATGCATGTCCACTTTGAATGTTTCTTGTGCAATGGCTGACTCCACCAATCTGTTGGCTATCTCACTGCCATGACTTCATACATGTCCACTTTGAATGTTTCTTGTGCAATGGCTGACTCCACCAATCTGTTGGCTATCTCACTGCCATGACTTCATGCATGTCCACTTTGAATGTTTCTTGTGCAATGGCTGACTCCACCAATCTGTTGGCTATCTCACTGCCATGACTTCATGCATGTCCACTTTGAATGTTTCTTGTGCAATGGCTGACTCCACCAATCTGTTGGCTATCTCACTGCCATGACTTCATGCATGTCCAGGGCAATATATCATCAAAGTTAGGCTGGTAATATGAGACATGTGAGAGGTGGGTGCATCCACTCCCTGAGGAGTGCACTCTTGTCAATCCACAGAAGCATGTTTACTTTTCATATTATTCTCGAAATGTGTAAAATAACCTATGCTCTAGCATAGCTTATTAAACTTACAAAGTTAAGCACTTCTGGTTTTATTTTCTATGATCTATTTTCAGAATGTCTACACACCTAAAACCTTAATATTTTTACAACCCTTATTAATCTATGCTTTAAAAATGAAAGGTCTTGTTGAATCTTTGATGACCTTTTGCATCACATTCATGCATGTTATCTACTTTAATCCATTTAGCAGTGACACATTTATTTATATGAAATTACAGACGCCACAATGTATGAATGGCAGCAAAAACAAAATGTCATTAGTTTTATGTATTTAGGTAACCATCATCAGCTGATGATACAGTCTTAACAGCTAAGAGTGTAAATGTGTTACAAGAAATGTTAGACATTAAGGAAGGAAAGCAAAAATAAAAGACTCAGCCTCAATAGCAAATAGGTAGAAGTAATGGTAGCAACAAAGAAAAAGACATCACCGGAAGGCACAATAAGGACAAGTGAAACAATATTAAATCAGGTAAATGAATTTAAATATCTGTGAACAATGTTAACCTCAGATGATAGATATGCAACAGAGAAGAGATGCAGAATGGCTCAGGCAAAAGCAGCTTTCCAAAAATTGAGGAAGATACTGTGTAATCCATTTTTGACAATAGAAACAAGAAAAGGAGTTCTTAAATGTTACGTAGAGCCAGTCTTAACATATGGATCTGAATCATGGACATTAAAACAAAAAACAAGAAAATCACTGGAAATTAGGTTTTACAGAAGAATGTTAGAAATACCATGGACAGCTAAGAGGAGTAATGAAAACGTTCTGAAAGAAGCCAAAGCAAAAAGAGAACTAATTTCCAATATTAGAAAGAAACAATCATAATTTTTTGACGATGTAATGAGAAAGGAACAGCTGGAATATATTGTACAACTGGGAAAACTGAGAGACGAAGAGATAGAGGGAAGCAAAGAGAAAAGAAATCAGACAGCTTAAGAGAATGGCTTGGCAGAAAGTCAACAACAGAAATGATAAATAATTGCTGAGATTGAAAGTTGTGGAGAGACATGATCACCTAAGCCAGCAGACATGGTACTTGATGACGATCTACATATACAGGGGGGCCACCGTGCAGCAGTGGTAATATATAATATAGCCTCCTGGAAATGAGAAGTCAGGTCTGATCCAGTTCAACACCCTTTACATTAACCAAATCTTATTTTCATTCTAGGAATAATTTTTTCCATTGAAAAAAATAATGACACTGGCTTAACGCTAACATTACTTAAAAATGTGCCAACACTCACAAAAATATTGACACTAATGTGTGTTCTTTATCTGCCACCCTTAAAGCGAGACGGGGGTTTCTTTCTTTTATCTACAAATACAAAACAAGTGTTGGCAGTTAGTTTTTTTTTCTCTAGGCAGGTATTTTGCACTGTCAGTGTAAATATTAGCTTATTTCACTGTGGCATTTCTGTGATGTTTATTCAACTGATTCTTGGTTTTCCTGATATGTAAAGCCAGGTCTAATACAGAGAGCATTGGTAGTTCCTAACTTCCTTTCATTCTTCTTCTTCTTCTTTTCTCTTTCACTGATACCTAAAAGGTGTCGTGATTTATATCATTTGTCGTTCTTGTGCTGCTCGAATTGTCTGAATTAGTGATTTTCCTTTGTTGTTACATGTCTCTGTCACTGCATCTATCCTTCTTCTTCTGGGTCTTCCTCTTGGTCTTTTCCCATGCATTCTCGAGAAGAACGCCCTTGATGGTGAGGATTCATTCTGACCAGGTGGCCGAACCATTTAAGTTGTTGTTGTTCTATATATTCTTGGCAGGGTTTTGTTCCTACCATTTTTCTTATGGTTTCATTTGGTATTCTATCTCTTCTTGTGTTGTTTGTTACTTTTCTCAAGCATCGCATCTCACATGTATTGATCTTTCTTAAATGGGATTTAGAAAGGGTCCATGTTTGACTTTCATAGCACAAAGTTGGTATGAAGATGCTATTTATCATTTGTTGTTTAGCTGGCATAGAAATGTTTGGATGTCTTAACAATGGTGAAAGCTGGTATGTGACAGCATTTGCTTTTTGTATTCTCATGTCAATTTCTCTGCCTTCCTTTCATTAAGAAAACTAATTACTAAATTATTTTATTTTCTGTTGTTCGTGTTATTAACTCTTTCCATACATTTCGCTTCAATCGGCATCATGCTCATTTCAGTCAAGTGCATATCTGTGCAGTCTTTGTCATTCTGAGCCATTTTCAATTTAATTTGTAAAAACATATTCCTACTTCTACATTTAGTTATTTTATACAATTTCTTGTAAACATTCTTTACATGAGTTTTTCTTCCTCCTTCTACAAATTGTCTACAAATAAATTGTGTAAAAGAATGTGATTTCCGTTTGGATTAGTAGTTTTTATTGCTGACAATCAGCTGATCAAAATGGCATTGATTAGTTTTGATTTTAATCCTAGGATTCAACTGATGATAGCTGAAAAAGCCAGTAAATTTACTTTTCTTTTAATGTTTCTTTGATATTATCAAAGCCACAATGGTTTGACGGTTATCTCAGCGATTTTGATTTAAAAAAAAAAAAAATAATGTCTCATGTTGACGCTTATAAACAGTAAATCAATCAGATTTACAGTGAAGAGGAAATCAATACATCGTGGTTGTTTGATGACAAAAGATAAATCATTTTTATGCTACACCAATAAAACTTTTAATGCTACTTGAAGATACATTGCTAATTGTGTTTTTTTGCAAAATAGTTTATATTGGATTACTTTTAACCTATATTTCTGATCACAAGTTGGCAATTATGGTCTCAATTTTACGTTTTAATATGGTTGTTTTAAGAAATGTAATCCCAATTGTGTTACGTGTCTTGTAGCATCTTTTTATTGGTGAAATCTACTTCCTTGATCATTTATCTAAAATTCATATACAATATGTTATATGAAGTAATTGTTCTCTGGCATTTCTTCTATTATGTGATCTTTCCTTATTGTGCTTCAGATAAGGACTATGTTTGACATTAATAATTAAGGGACGGAAGAAAGTGATTTTCAGGTTGTGTCTTTAACAAGTTTAGTTGAGTGGGAGTGCACTTCATATTTACCTTCATATATTAACTCTTACCTGTAGATATGTAAAAAGTAAAGATTCCCTCCATGCCTTGATAGGCGTATGGAGAATATTGTGCTTGCTAGTGACCATATTTTTCCTAGATCACAGCACATAGTTGGGTGATGTGGCCAGTATCATGCCATGCCACCTTTCCTCCCCAAAAAGATCTCTGGTACCCATTTTAGAGACTGGATGAACCTTGAAGCCTTGTCAGTACAAAAAAAAAAATCTGCCACTATTTAGGAATCTAATCCGGACCCTTCTGATCAGAAGCCTTGTCAGTAAAAAAAAAAAAAAAGTAAAGTAAAGTACCCCCGTCACGCCAAGTGGCGTATAAGGAAATATGGTGTTAGTGACCCTATATTTTACAGACCTTCAGCACACGATTTTTTGTGTAATGTGGTCGGTATTACGCCCTTGCTGCTTTACTTTCCCAGAAAAAAATTTGGTACCCATTTAAAGCTGGGTGAACCCGGAAGCCGTCGGTTGGGATACCAAAAAAAAAAAAACTGCCACTTTTTGGGAATCTAATCTGGACCCTTCTGATCAGGAAGTAAGCATACTAACCACCGATGCACCAACTCTTACCTGTATTTCTACAAATAATCTGGGTCACCATTTTCAAAAAGCTACTTAGTGGTGCTGTCAGTCATCAGTCAGTACCTGTTTTGTTGCTTACAAAAAGTCTAATTTTTAATAAGCTTCTAAGCTTCTGCTATATTAAAATTTGAAACATCAAGTGTATAAAGAACAATTTTATTTCTCATGTTTAATACATGTAATTTTACCAAAATTATTCATTTTTCTCTAACATTTCTTTTTGTATTTTGTTCAGTTTTTATGATAAAGATCAGGGATTGGATGAGGAGACTCCCATGGCTTTACAGCAGAAATCCTAGGTAATCTGCATGCTGAGGTCATCTCCTATAGAAGATTTTGATAGTTGATCTGGCAACAACGAGAAAAATAGTATTACTAATCAATTAGATTTTGATGAATCGGTTTTGTTAACAATTTGTATTTTTTCTTATCTTTAATATCATTCAAAATTGACAATGATAGTTGAACACTCGAACCTTTTTCTTTTGTTTTAACAATAGAGGCTATTAGATGTCAAGAGTGTGATGCAATCAACCTTTTTTAATGCTTTTTCTGTTATTTAGAAAATTAATTTCTTGAAAAATCAGTCTGTTGTAAATTAAGTAGATCTCCCTCTTATCTCAGGAAAACATGAAATGATATAGGGCAATGGATAAGTCTTGATCATTAGTATAAGGTAGTCCATTCAGTGAGCTTGTTCTGAGTCTGTTTCATCTGCTGAACTTCTAATGTTAATCTGCACAGGTTTACATTAACAAGAAATGGTTAAATGGAAGGTTTTACCTCTGTTGTTAACTTGAACACATCAACCATTCATCATTTGTTCTGACTTCCCTTTAGAGCAATGATGTACAAATAATATACAGTAATTGCTAAAATCTTCTAATATGGCCCAAGATTTATTTGTTTATTTCTACTCTCTCAAAGTGCCCTACCTCCACTTTTTTCCCCACATAAAACCTATGTTGAGTTGACTATCATATTCAATAAATGTTTCATGATAAATAAAACATCAGGTGCTACTCTCTTCCCTTTTAAATTCAAGCTGATGCTGATTTCATTGAATCTATGTGATTAATCTAGTCTTTAGCTCTAATATTTTAGCCCACAAATGTCAAGTACAATTTAGTGATGTAATCATGTAAGCCTTTTAAAACAAACACCAGCGGAAAATACCTTGTATACCATGGAATGTGTTCAAGACTAGTACAGAAATAAGAGAAATGACAAAGCATCTAAAAATATCAACTACAAGCAAGAGAATAAGGTTGTCATATGATGAGAAGAGACAACAAAAGAATTTCAAAGCGGGCCCTCAAATGGGAACCAGAACGCAAAAGAAAAAGAGGATGACCTAGAGAAATATTTAAAAAAGAAGATTAAAGAGAGCAGCAACAACAGCAGTCATCAGCTCCCTCGCTCCCCCCCCTCCCCCCACAAATGAGATTGAGCAACTTGCTCAAAACAGAGCCATGTGCAAAGTCAGACAGTTGAAAGATCTTCAGACACAATATCTAGAATGTCTACCCTATGTGCTATCTTTGGCTTGAAAGGACAATAGATAAGTAAATTAGTAATAGATAAGGTTAGTAATAGATAAGGTTAGGTGAGGATATGATAGGATAGTTAAATAGATTCATTTTTGTGTCATACACTCTTATTGTTTATCTATACTGGTGATATCATGGCTTCTTGTTAGTCTTCAGCCTTCTATTCAATGTTAATAAAGAAATTAATGTCATTCTTGGAACCCATTTGGACAAAATTACTGAATTTGGTATGTAAAAAAAAAAATAAATATCAAATTTGATAAGAAAAAGTTTTCTATTTCAAAACCAAACAAAACAAAAAAATAGAATACAAACAAAACTAAACCACTTATTTCAATAACATAATATTTTTTAAAGTATAAATATCAAAACCATTATTAGAAAATTGATAACTATTTGCCATTTTCACAGTTTGTAATAATTAGTTTTGTGTCTTGAATGTTTGTCAAGGCTGTCAATCAGAAGTTACCTGTTAATAGAAATATTGCTTCAATTGATATGTGCTACTGTTACAATCCTCTGCCAATTCATTTTTTGACTAATAAAGAACTCTATGAAAAACATGACTTTAATACCATACTATTATACTTCTTCTGATGATCAGATTGCCTCCTGCTGCAAAGCTCTGTATAAAGAGCTTCCTATTACTAAATCACATCACCACAGACTGCTGGTTCAATAACCAACCAACCAACAATTTATATTATTAGATCACTATTATATCTTATGTAGCAGTCAAACAAATCTATTTACTTTGAAGCTAACATACAATTCACTTCAAAGTCAAACAAATCTATTCACTTAGCAGTAACACTTTACAATTATCCTTTTTCAATAAATATCACACAAATGAATACCGAGTGCTGTGTGCATGTGTTGTGTGAGTAAATGGTCAAATATTTTCACACATTCTTCACCAATCAATGGTCATTAAAAACAATGCTTAAATTAAAGATACAAGTAATAACAACGTATATTAAAATGTATAAAAATAAAATGTAAAAACTTAGTATAAACGGTCGATTCATCTATTCAAATTGATCAATATTTAAAATTATAAAGACTGAAAAATACTGCTTACAAATTTACCTAAAATAAATACATCTCAATACCCCCCCCCCCTAAAAAAAAATACATAAATAAAATAAAATAAAACCTTCCTCCGTCAATGCCATAAGGTGTATAAGGAATGAGTGTTAGTCGTCCTAATTTACAATGATCAACAGCACATTTTATGGCCAATGTGGTCAGGGATATGCCATGGCTGCCCTATTTTCTTAGAAAAAAAATTAGGTACCCATTTAAGGCTTGGTGAACCTAGGAGAATAGGCTCTTAATCTGCTCCCTCAATGAGATAGAGCTGCTTGCACAGAACAGAGACAAATGGCGAGATTTGATAAAATATCTTTAAAAGAATTGAAAACTGCTAGAATAAAAATTTAGATAAGAGATGGAGTATCTTGGTCTACGCCCTATGGGCCGGCTACGGCTCGAAAGTTCAATAGATAGATAGAGAACCCAGGAGTGAACTTTAACATCATCTACTGTCTTTAAAAAAAGAATGTAGAATGATTAACATAAAAATAAATATGGAAAAAGATATAAGTTTTATCAATAGGAAGACAAAAGAATATATTGAAGAAAGCTATACAACATCAAGCTATAAAACAAGTAACAAACATTAAATATCTGGGAACAACATTCTCTGAAGATGGTAAAATCGATAAAGAAACAGACAATCATTGCAACAAGGCAAACCAAATATTGGGACAGCTATCCCTTGTACTTCATCACAAAGCAATACCTATTACCACCAAGAAACATCTTATACAGAGTATATTCATGAAAACATTGTGCTACCAATGCCAAACTTGGTCACTTCGTCTATGCATAAAAGAAAGCTTGTCACCACAGAGAAACGGTGTCTAAGAAAAGCACATGGAGTAATCAGAAAAGACAGAATCAGAAATGTCATTATAAGAGAAAGAGTAGGCATTGAAACAATCCTAAGCTACATACAGAAACAACAAATAACTGGTTTGCCCATCTAGAAAGAATGCCGTGTGATTCCTAACCAAACAAGGCACACGCGCGCACGCACACACACACATATAGAGAGAGAAAAAGAGAGGAGAAAGGAGAAGATTAAGAGGCAGACCCAGAGTAAGTTGGACATACATCAAAGAAATGCTACAACAGTTGATAATGAGTGAAACTGTCAAAAGTGACAACCAGAAATTTGTATTTCCGTTGACACCTGAATGGGTACAAAGAGGAAGTGAAGAAGAAAAAGAATCTAAGAGTTGATTGGAACTGAATCTAATCTCTTGTCCATGGTAGTCCAGTTCACAAACCGTGATTAATTTCAAACCAACTGATTAGTAATTACATAAAAAGCTGAAGCATCAACCCCAAAACAATGTTTATAAGTTTAAAATGAAGAAGAAAGTCAGTTGAAAGCTGAGAGTGGTACTTTGTGCACCAACATCCTAATGAAATCATTAGGGTACATACTTTTTCAACATCTGTTTGAAAAGTTATAGCTACTTTGTGTCTGTCCATGAGAGAGCTTTAAGAGGTCAGTTCTGCAAACTAATCAATGTGGTCTCTCTCTATGAAAAAGTTCACATTTGTGGGTAGAAGTGAAAAGCCAAAATAAATTATTTTAACTTATATCAGAATTGCCATTTATCAAACAAATGAGGTATGTACTGCTATATTACTTGCCTAAGGAACTTTATTAAAAAGACCAACACAAAAGGGGAGCTCTTAAAAAACATCAGAAAACCTACGCCAACCGGTATGGTACATGATGATGATGAAGGAACTTTATAAGAAAATTGTATATACATATCTGGTAATCTGACTATTTTATATGTGTTTCTTCCACTAATATATCCAGAATACCCCAGAACAAATGTACTGTGACCAACTCTATGGATCATTCATTCATCTTTCGGGCCATAGCAGCACATAAGGCAGAAGTCTATATAGTTCCACACAATTGACTATATGCTGCTAGTTCTTGTAGGCCTTTGTTGTTTCTTAGTCTCAAGATTGAGCCTTCACTAGTAATTGTTATGCTTAATATTTCTCTTGGTCTTCCTTGTTTTCTTTTAGCAGATGGTGTCCACATTAATGCCTGATGAGAAAGTTTTTCTTTATTCATTCTCAACACGAGATATATTTTCAGCTCGACACATATTATTGTTTAGATCAATCTTTTATCAGTTCATTTGAAACTTTTTCTCTCCAGTTTATGTTTCTTATTTTTAGGACACATTTATTTTCAAAGGCATTTAATTCTATGGTTATTTCTAATTTATTTCTGTGAGTTAAATTAGACACTAGAGTCCATGGGCATAGTTCAGAATACACTTATTTAATCTTTCTCATAAGAAACACAAGTGTTGAGGACATTAAGATCACACTGATCCAGCAAATAATTAATGAACATAATTATTATTTTAACTTTCTCTTACAGTCAATCTTTCATTATACTATAATGCCATTGCAGTGGATATTATTCTTTGCAATATCTTTTAATTTTAACAGATAATTATCATTCAGCTGACTTCTTTGCATTTTAAGTAGTCTCTATGTTTATCGTACTGGCCTGAAAAATTCAGGTGCACAACATCTTTTATTGTGTCTTCCTGTGAAGAAGAAATAAAAGAAAACACAGTAAAGTACATATCCTATTTCATAATAGGCCTTTACAAATAATATGTTAAAGATTTTATTACAGATAAACATAATTTTTATGCCAACAAAAATGGGAAATGATGTGATGAATAATATAACAATATGAAACAGATTCTAGAGTTAGATTATGAACAGACAACTGCATAAGAACATTGAAATATTTTAATGAAACTGGAAATAAAAACAAAGCTATATTTAGAGGGGAAGGGAGGAGAACTGCTGTGTTAAAGGGGGTTAAATTGAAAACTTGACAGCAGTTTTAAATATGACTTCTTTGAGTGATTACTAGTTCAGACTTCTGTTCCTATTAAAAGGTATTTATTTCATTCACATTTTTAGAAACACTTCTTCTTTTACATCCCTCAATCAGTCACAAAATAACAGCAACACATATTTATGTGAAGTGCATGATTGCTTCAAGCCCTTCTTAAGAGTCCATTTTTAAAATATTGCCATTTCTCAAGAGATTCTGCTCATTTGAAGGTTTTCATAGAAACATGGAGTTAGTGTCTATATTTGTCAATAAGCATCAACACATCGATGGGTGATATAACCAATATCACATTTGTCAATAAGCATCAACACATGAGTGGGTGATATAACCAATATCACATTTGTCAATAAGCATCAACACATGAATGGGTGATATAGCCAATATCACATTTGTCAATAAGCATCAACACATCGATGGGTGATATAACCAATATCACATTTGTCAATAAGCATCAACACATGAATGGGTGATATAACCAATATCACATTTGTCAATAAGCATCAACACATGAATGGGTGATATAGCCAATATCACATTTGTCAATAAGCATCAACACATGAATGGGTGATATAACCAATATCACATTTGTCAATAAGCATCAACACATGAATGGGTGATATAGCCAATATCACATTTGTCAATAAGCATCAACACATCGATGGGTGATATAACCAATATCACATTTGCCAATAAGCATCAACACATGAATGGGTGATATAACCAATATCACATTTGTCAATAAGCATCAACACATGAATGGGTGATATAGCCAATATCACATTTGTCAATAAGCATCAACACATGAATAGGTGATATAGCCAATATCACATTTGTCAATAAGCATCAACACATCGATGGGTGATATAACCAATATCACATTTGTCAATAAGCATCAACACATGAATGGGTGATATAGCCAATATCATATTTGTCAATAAGCATCAACACATGAATGGGTGATATAACCAATATCACATTTGTCAATAAGCATCAACACATGAATGGGTGATATAGCCAATATCACATTTGTCAATAAGCATCAACACATGAATGGGTGATATAACCAATATCACATTTGTCAATAAGCATCAACACATGAATGGGTGATATAGCCAATATCACATTTGTCAATAAGCATCAACACATGAATGGGTGATATAGCCAATATCACATTTGTCAATAAGCATCAACACATCAATGGGTGATATAACCAATATCACATTTGTCAATAAGCATCAAAACATGAATGGGTAATATAGCCAATATCATATTTGTCAATAAGCATCAACACATGAATGGGTGATATAGCCAAAATCACATTTGTCAATAAGCATCAACACATGAATGGGTGATTTAGCCAATATCACATTTGTCAATAAGCATCAACACATTGATGGGTGATATAGCCAATATCACATTTGTCAATAAGCATCATCACATCGATGGGTGATATAGCCAATATCACATTTGTCAATAAGCATCAACACATCGATGGGTGATATAGCCAATATCACATTTGTTAATAAGCATCAACACATTAATGGGTGATATAGCCAATATCACATTTGTTAATAAGCATCAAAACATGAATGGGTGATATAGCCAATATCACATTTGTTAATAAGCATCAACACATCAATGGCCATATAACCAGTATCACACCAGGTTGCTCTACATGCCGAAAGAAAATCTTGGAACCTAGTTTCATAGGATGTGTGAACCATATAGCCACACAAACTTATATACTCATCATCATCATCAAGTATCATGCCTGCTGGCGTAGGTGTTCATGTCTCTCCACAACTTTCAATCTAGACAGTTATTTATCATTTCTGTTGTTGACCTTCTGCTAAGCCATTCTCTTAAGCTGTCTGGTATCTTTTCTCTTTGCTTCCCTCTATTTCTTCGTCCCTCAACTTTCCCAGTTGTCACAATATATTCCAGCTGTTCCCTTCTCATTACATTGCCAAAAAAGGATGACTGCTTCTTCCTAATATTGGAAATTAGCTCTCTCTTTGCTTTGGCCTCTTTCAGTACATTTTCATGACTCTTCTTAGCTGTGCAAGGTATTCTCAACATTCTTATTTATGCTATATTTGATAATTGAATCTAGACTCATGTGATGAGTAGATAAGTCATTTCATTAGACTTTATATTATCTTTCTTTCAAATCAGGGTTTACTAGATAACTTGGTGTCATGGCATGGGAAAAAGTCAGCAATGGAATTGATACAATGCACTGTGAATAGAAAATTGTGGAAGGACATGATCACCTACATCAACAGGTATGGCACATGAAAATGATCAGCACACTGTGGCATTCCTGGAAATAAGAAAACAGATGACTTGCAAAAGCAGGTAGGAGCCTCTAACAGTCTAACCAATCCCAGAACCTAAAAGAAACAAAGACAATCCAGAAACAATCTAGGAAAATAGAATGGAGAGAGTTATATGGAAAATATGAGCCAGAACATAACAGCTTAAACAAACTCAGCAGACATTAGCAGACAAAGATATGCAAGACTCAGAGAAGTTTGCAATGGACTCCAAACACACCTATACAAGATAAGACTCAGTGACTTTGGATCATGCAGGGAATCCAGACAAACTCCAGAGCATATCCTACAAGACTACAGCACTCTCAACATACTAAGAACACAAATGTGGCTCACAGAAACAACCCTGCATGTCAAGTCATGGGGAACTGGTGAAGACCTCAGACACACCATCTTGTTTGTGACCAAAGCTGTCTAAATGCATAGCAATAGCTGATCACTGAAGTATCATAAAAATGTACAATGGCTTGACAAATCAGTGAGAACATCACTTGTACATACACATGTCAGCTGAAGAAGTACAGACCATTTCTTGTTATTTTTTACAGTGAGTGTTAAGAAGAATTTATAATTGCATACCTACCTATTAATTCACTGAAGAAAATAAATTATACATACTCTAATATAATAGAAGGGAGCCATGATAGCTCAGTGGTTAGTGAACTGGACTACGAAGGACAAGAGGTAGGGTTCGATCCCAACCGATGGCTTCCGGTTCACCCAGCCTTTAACGGGTACCGGATTTTTTTCTGGAAAAGTAAAGCGGCATGGGCGTAATACTGACCACATTACCCCAAAAATCACGTGCCAAAGGTCTGTAAAATTTATGGTCACTAACACCATATTCCCTATATGCCACTTGGCATGATGGGGGTACTTTACCTTTTTTTTTTTACTAATATAAACTGCACAAATGCCATCAATAAAGTATTACTTTGCAATGAAAGCAAAGAAGATACTAGATTCCTATCTTACATTTCAATTACACAACTATCTCTATGATCCGAAGTAAGCATCAGTTTATTTTCATTCTGTGCTTTAATCAAATTTGATACTCACCATTACTGTTACTACCAATAAAAGATATAAGCATAAACAATTGAGACTCAGAAGCAGGGAAAGCCACCAAAACAGGAATTTTTAAAAAACACTACATCATAAAATCACTTGCAAAATAAGCAATCTGCAATAAATTATCTAATATAAAGTCAAGAATAGCACATTTAATTGAGAACATGCAAACACAGAGATAAATAGAACACATTGAGGTGCTGCTAAATAATATAACTGAGCCTAGAAATACACCAAGAATTTTATGAAAAAGAATCAATGACTCTATTAACATATTAGGTTATGATCTAACTCTCAAAAAAGAATTTCTAAATTTAAAAAAAATGCAGATGGACAACAATGAAACTAGCAGGAAACAATAAATGATGTAGATGAAAACATTTTGCAACATCTATTGAATCTAATTAATTAAATTTGGAAAAACGATACAGGCCCAGAAGAGAAAGATATCACTTTTGTAAACTTACCAGAAAAGATCCTTCATACAACTGGCATAGAATTACTCTATTTGAAATAAGAGAGAAGCCTTTTTATTAAAGGGTTACTAAAAAGGTTAAAGAAGGCAGTAGTTAACAGACTGATAGAGCAAGCGGGGTATGCACCAATCTATAAAATAATATATATACATACTCACAAAAAACATCACACAAGAGTTACTAAAATGAAATATCCACTTAACAACTTTATTTACTTCCAACAAAAAGAATTTGACATCACACCACTCTCTGGATGACTCTTAAAATCTATGATTCATCATAAACATGCATAGCAGTATAACAAATTTTTATACAGATTTGCTATGCTGCATAAAAATATATGTTAGTTTGAATACCTTTAAAAATTGCAGCAAGACTAGACTATGTCATATTATCACTCTTATGAAGAAATGCACCAAAAACAAAGCACTAGAAGACCTAGATTTTGCAGCCTTGTTTAACTTCACCCTGCTAAGCATAACATACTCTAGAGCTAAAGAAGAAAAGAGACCAATTCAGCCACTATGAAAGAAAATACAGACACCCGGATTAATGCAGCCAAAATGAAATCCTGAAAAAGTTAAAAATGTCACTTTAGTAAGTAATCAGCCACAAAAAGGTAACATATGAAGAGAAATTATAACCTGAATTACCACAACCTCAAAGGCGCTAGACAAGATGCAAAAATAAAAAACATCTGGAGATCCAAAAACACAAACAAGCTGGCAGAAGTGGGAGCTTTTAGCCTTTACAGGTGTTGAAATTATCATCAATGCCTGAAATTTCTCAGCTGGAGAGTACAGACTATCTTTACGACACATAGTACCATTGGTGGTGTATGTCGGGGGGCAACGATAGAACGAGAGGGATAAAGGCCGCTTGGTCAAGCAGTCGCCACGACGTGTGAGACTCAGGATTTTTATTTCACCCCCGATAGAAAAAATCCTTTCTGTCTACCGCGGGCTTCGAACACCATACGCCGACTTTGCAGCCAGCGGAACAGTGGTTTTAGCCGCATGGCCACGCGTACAGACAGGAGGGAGAAAAATGGAAATGTTACAAGAAAATTCTCTAACATTCAACTTCATGTATAACATATCATTAAACTTTTTAGCAAATCTTGACTTTTTTCTGACATTGCAAAAATTTACAACTTCAATTTTATTTTTAAAATATCAACTCTGATATTTTATTATATTATATCATATTAGGTTATATTATTTTAGGTGCCATAATTGCTTACATTAAAATTTGCTAACAATATTTTGTAATAACCATTAGTTAAATTCCATTCAAAAATCTATTTTAAAAAGAGAAAAAAAAAATCACACATCTCACTTAGATATATACATATATATTTATGCAACATGTCAGTTAGTATTAATTTCATCTGTTTTAGAAAAAATACATTTTGCTCAAAATTAAATAAAATGAACTAAAAATAACATTATCTTCATAAATAGTTAACATTTTTGCTTTTCTTTAATAAAAAAAAATATTTAAAAAAAAGCATAGTTTCTTACTTGGGATTCACCAAGTTTATCTGGTCATTTTGGTTGCTTCATCTGTTTTAGAAAGAAAGAAAAAAACTATGAAAACATTATCTTTTATCTCTTTCTCAGCCATGCATACAAGCACACACACACACACTCACTCTGATGAGAAGTCTTAATGCTGCTTCAGATGTGCCTTAGAAAAAGTCACAGGACTGGACTGAAATATGTAAGGCACATTTTACAGTCAGCAAGGAACTGTAAAACAATGGCTTTGACTGCAGCAATAAAGATTACTTCTGTGCCAGCATTTTGTTAACTGGAGTCAGAACAACTTTCTGTTAACTTGTATAATAGTGATTGTAGTTGATGATAACAATGAGGAGAGCTTGAGGACAATACAAGTTGAATATAAACCAAGAACAAAAAGGTTGAACGTGATCATCTATGTATTGTTGTACAATTGTCACCGAATCAAGTCTTTAACCTTTAATCACGATACCTTTCTGTAACTCTCTCAGTTACGATAATGTAGTAGAAATTCATCATCATCAAGTACCGGGCCTACTGGCGTAGGTGATCATGTCTCTCCACATCTTTCGATCTCGGCAGCTATTTATCATTTCTGTTGTTGACCTTCTGCCAAGCCATTCTCTTAAGCTGTCTGTTATTTTTTTTTCTCTTTGCTTCCCTCTATCTCTTCGTCCCTCAATTTTTCCAGTTGTTACAATAAATTCAAGTTGTTCTCTTCTCATTACATGGCCAAAAAATGATGATTGTCTCTTCCTAACATTGGAAATTAGCTCTCTTTTTGCTTTGACCTCTCAGAACCTCTTCATTATTCTTCTTAGCTGTCCATGGTATTCTCAACATTCTTCTGTAAAACCACATTTCTACAGACTCCAGTGATTTTCTTGTCTATTGTCCTATTGTCCTTGACTGGCATCCATATGTTAAGACTGGCTCTACGTAACATTTAAGAACTCTTTTTCTTGTTTCTATTGTCAAAAATGGATTGCATAGTATTTTCCTCATTTTTTGAAAAGCTGCTTTTGCCTGAGCCATTCTGCATCTCACCTCTTTTGTACATCTTCCATCTGAGGTTAACAAAGTTCCCAAATATTTAAATTCATTTACCTGTTTTAATATTGTTCCACTTGTCTTTATTTTGCACTGAGGTGATGTAGTAGAAATTACTACCACTTAAATGTAACATTAGGTGCTCTAAAAATAGTTTTTCTCTGAAAATAATTTTTCTCTGAACTTTCGACACACTCCTGTGTGTTCACACTAGGCAAAAACATGAGCAACTCAGAATTCCTGGCTCAGGTTAATTTATGACCAGAGTTTCACCTCATAGACCGGACATGTTACAATGTCTCTCGGTGCAGCCATAAGCTTGTTATTATTCACTGTTTTTCCTGAGTCACGAAGGGTTATTTGCTGTCTACCAACGGCCATGTAAATTTCCCTTGTCACATGTAAAAAAAAAAAAATCCAAAAGCAATGGAAACTAAACACTCAGGGGTCACTGGATGTGGTCATTAGCAAGGTACACAGTGATGTTTGAACACAGCAAAAGTAAAATTTTTTCAATTTGTGTTTTGATGCTGTAATGTTTATTACGGTATCATATATGGTCCTTTTCGTCTTGTCAGATGGTCTAGTGGAGGCTATTGTGTATTTTTTTAGATTTTGTTTTTATTAAACAGCTTCTCTCATGGCTAATTCTACCAATGTTTGACAAACACACACGGTCACATAATGAACAAGTCAGGCTCGTTGATCCACAGGGTTTTCTATCCTTTTTTATGAGTCTTTTCTCTTCTAAGTTTTGCCTTAGCACAGTCTCAAATGATGTTATACCGTTCTTTATACAAGTTCTCCATGATGTGCGATTACTTGCCAGATGTTTTCCAGTCATTTTCACATAATAGGTATCATAATCTAGGATTAATCAAATTATAAAACATACTCATCTTGAGAACAGGTATGTGAACAATATCTCATCTCTATCAAAGCAGTATGTTCTCCCACCTGTATTCTCCAATATACTTTCATGTGTGGGCCAGTTTGTTACAATTATAGGCGATAGCCGGTAACAAAATTGTAATAAGTTCACATATTGTTGTCTTCTTTCTGCAGATTCGATTCCAACTTCTACAAAATAAGTCTAACCTTAAATAAATATCTTGTCAAACAAACTAATTGTCACTACATTTCCTAAGCTGAGAGATGTCCTAAGGTGTAAACTCCAGCTAATATACTACTTGCTTGAGCCGTTTGTCCCTAACTATCTTACACATCTTAACATCCTGGTGTTAACTACAATGTCAAACTCTGACTGACCATCTCTGGCTCCCTGTTTCTAACTACTATCTCTGAGTCCCTATTGCTCGCTGATTCTCACTAACTTGTCAGTCATGAGATCTTTCTATATATACATATGCCTCATTGGTCTACATGCCTTCTCTGCTGTGTGACTGGAAGTTGTTAAAGTGCCAAACATCTGCTTTTACTTCTGTACCTGCAAGTTTTGAGCTTCCTATCAGAAGTTGTTAACATGTCAAGCATTTGTTCGCTTGAAACAGTGAAGAGTATACGTGTGAGAACACAGTTGCATGACAATTAGAGAATTTATGGAGACTATCATGTCAATGAAGTTCACAAAAGTGATTGAAAGTGGAAATAAATCTAAATAGAAAGGTGGACTTTCAAAGTCAATGAATCTGGTGGTATTTTAAAGAACATTAGAAACATTATTAAAGTACATTAGGGACATCTAGAAAAAAGGGCCTTACATGACCTGAGGCTCAATGTAGCCCTTAACAGATAAGCATAGCTAGAGATTATCTTAGTACGTGTAGCAACTCTTTTGACCTAGACATAAATGTTTTAAACTCATAAACTCAGGGTCAGGACAGATTCAGCCAAAGAGAAAGAATGGAAGTGGCGCCAGATGAAATACATCTGGCTAAGGATGCACTGTATTTATAAAGTATAGAAGTATAATATGTGCAGCAGACATCAAGTCAAAATGGTGGTATATGGAAAATTGGTTAGTATCCTTAACACATAATAACTCATAACATTATGTCAGAGGACTATAAGGACAAAAATCAAAGGTATTTTCAAAAGATGGAAACAAATGTGTCAGAAGAGACCTATTGATTTATCTGAATGTATTCTTTACGGTTACAAATGACATGTCTTTAGGCAACAGACCTGTAGAAAATAAAAGCTGTTTGGTGTAAATGACTATGTGATCAGCTTTATAAAAGAAGCAAAAAAAAACCAATGTAAAGTCACAACTAATGTTAGTCAAGCATTATCAAACCCAAAGTGTGACAAGGATTTATACTATCACTTCTACTATATATTTACTTATACATGGCACATGAAAGAATGGAAGATCAAATAAATTTAAAATATTGTTTTTCTCCAAATAAGTTGTGTTATAATCTGTGTTGATAAGTGCAATCCACAGCAAGGTCAACAAGATTTTTCTATTGAGGAAGAAATTAAACTCAGACACAAGCATCTGTGGTGATTGCACAGGACATGTGATCTTTATTCTCTGGTCCTACAAACCTCCTGGGAGACCCCAAAAGTGGGAAACATAATATATGTACAATTTTTACAATGCAATATATATATATACAATTTTTACACAATACTTGTAAAACAGTAAACCCTAGAAGATGCAACACAATAAATGTCTTTACTGACAATTAATATTTTTTTTATTTAAAAAGTCACAAACATAGACAAAAGAGATGCCAATTTTTTAATGTCTATTTAAGAAGAATGAATTTAAACAAGTGAAAAGTTGTGAGGTATTTAGGAAAAAAAATTTTTTAATTAGAAAATTGAGGGAAAAGTAGAGGAAAGATGTAAAAAAGCAAACAAAATAGTCTGAAAAATAACACACTAACTAATACACCTCAGCAGAACTGACTTCTCACCAAATAGAATAAAGTCTTCAAGTAATGTGACAGCACTGTGCATACTAAACAAAACAGAAAAATGAGGCAGGGAAATGAAGGATTATGATGCTAGAAGAAAGGTAACCTGCAGATGATGAGAAATAAAAATCTGCATAAATGCATTTCCAAAGCAAAAACACAAGTAAATAATATATGGTGTAGATGTGTTGTAACCTTAAATAGGAAGAAGATACATCTTATAATCCGAATTTCTGGATATACTTGAGCCCAAAATTCTCTTCAAATAGATACACCAACACATAAAGCAAGATATACATCATCAAATGAAGAAACTAAATATAGAAATCTAATTTAATTTTAACAAATACTTACAGCACTTTTAACACATTCCTTTAAGGCTTCAAATTCTTTCCCACAGTCAGATTTTCTAATGTTTTCCTTTGCTGCTACACATTTTCCATAAGCTGTTGCCTGAAATGAGAAACCCTAAAACTAACTTGTTTTAATCAAATAATAAACACATTAAATATAGTATCAACATCTTTATATTGATGAATATTGATGACAAAGATTCTTTCTGACAAGGTTGTGATGAGTCCGATGTTCTGCAAAGGACATGCAGTCCAATGATGACTGATGATCAAACCATCCAGTTTTCTGTTTTTTCTTTTGTTCATCAATTCCATTCTTTATTTTTTTCTGGTGATATGTTACATGTTATACCAATATCAAATGTACATATTTGTAGACTCAGTATAATTGTAATTACCTTAGCTCTTTCCTAAAAAAAGTTTTACTAAAATAAATAAAATGAACATATTAATGTTGAGTACATGATATAAATGGGAGCCGTGATAGCTCAGTGGTTAGTGAACTGGACTACAAAGGACAAGAGGTAGGATTCGATCCCAACCGACGGCTTCCAGGTTCACCCAGCCTTTAATGGGTACCGGATTTTTTTCTGGGAAAGCAAAGTGGCACGGGCGTAATATCGACCACATTACTCCAAAAATCATGAGCCAAAGGTCTGTAAAATGTATGGTCACTAACACCATATTCCCTATGCGCCACTTGGTGTGACAGGGGTACTTTACATTTTTTTTTACATGATATAAATAAGTAAAATATTTGCTTTGGTGGGTGGGAGCAGTTCTAAATGTTTGACTTATGAATATTCAAACAGCATTTATATTTTCTACTTCAACTCCTCTAATTCTATACTTTCTGTAATAACTCCTTATCTGTCATACTCTAACTGTAAATTAAATGGCAACTGGTAAATTACGAGTTTAGTATCCCAAATTATTTCTGCTAAACAAGTGATCTTCCCCCACTGACCGGACATACTTGAATTATTAAATGTTTCTAGTTTTTGTGCATTTTATTTTATTTTTTCAACAAGGTTTAGGTTTAAGATTAGTTGTAGAGCACACTATTCCATACCCTAAACCTAACCCAGGGGTCTTCTAATGATAGATCCAAGAGCGACTAAATAAAGTGAAAGTGGACATAAATAATTTTGGACCTGAGCAGAAATAATTTTGAACAATGAACTGGACCTTTACCTATATATTCTACAACACATCTACTATATATGCCTTATGGTGTATGTCAAGGGGCTCTCGACAGAACCAGAGAAACAAAGGCTGTTTACTCAAAGCAGTCGCAATCGCCAGGACATGTGAGATTCAGGATTTTTATATCACCCGCTGATAGAAATAATCCTTTCTGTCTACGTCTACTGCATGCTTTGAACATAATGTGAATGTCAATGTGTCCACTTTTCAGAGACAGAGAATGAGAGATCGGGCCTTCCTACTTGTCTAATTTTATTCAACTTCCTGACCATGAAAACAATATGCTGCCCGGTTTTTTTTCCCCGCCATGCCTTATTTCATTACTTCAATTAATTATTAAGAATACAACAGCAGCAGAGGCAAAAAGAGTAGCAAAATACCGCAAATTATATCTCCCCTGACTCGTGGAAGGCAAATGAGGAAGGAAAGAAGAGAATAGAATGAATTATTATTATTATTGAAAACATTATTCATTATATTATTATTATTATACATCATTGTTGTCAAAAAAATAACTAACCGTTGCCGTTTGGTTAGGCAAGCGGCAACCCAAAATTATTTTATTTTGATTTAGTATAATTGTGTATTGTGCATTTCTTTATCAAGTTAGCGAAATCAAAATTTAAAATAAAAATAAACCTGTCTCCTCTGTCGTGAAACAGTCACAAGGTTTTTAAAATAAAATAAATGAAGAGTAGACTTTTTAGTAGATAATTATCATATTATCTCCCTCTACTACTCAGTCCTCTAACTTATAATTTTTTTTAAAAGTAATTAAAATAAAATAATTAAATTATTTGAATACCTACTATTTAATAAAAATGATTTAATGTATCTATATTAGACTATTAGTATTAGTATTATTTATATATTTAATAATATTTGAGTTATTTGCTTTTTAATTTGCTTTACTTACTTACTAAACTTTACCTGGGTAGCACATTTTGCTAAGTTCTCTGGATATCGTGATATGCGTTGTCTTGCGTTTATGACCGACTTCATAGCTACATATATTTTAGAAATTACTGCGAAGTTCAAACAAGCTTACCCAGGTAGCTATCAACTCTCTCCTTTATAATAAAATACCAAATCTTACATAACCGGCTGTGCTTATATTTCGTTTCATATTTTTTAGGAAGGTCATTCTGAAAACACCCATACCGGAAACGAGACGTATTATTATTTCTAAACAAAACGAGTTTATTGATAAATTTAGCTTTTAAAATACAAGATAAGTAACCTCTACAGAGATGAAATGTGTTAGACGAATGACAGGAAACAGTCTGAGAGATAAGATCAGAAATTAAGAACTGAGAAAAAAGGCTAGGACAAGCCCCCCGCCATAGAATATATAAGGAAACAACAGATAAGATGGTTTGGCCACATGACAAGGCAGAAAGATCAAAACACAATACAACGAGCCTTCAGCAAATGTGAGAACACCAGACCCGAGGGTCGACCACGAAAAAGATGGGTCGATGGAATATTAGAAGCACTAGGAAACATAACAGCAGCAGAGGCGAACAGAGGAGCAAAAAACCGCAAATTATATCTCCCCTCGACGCTGAAAGGCAGATGGGGAAGGAAAGGATAAGAAGAAAATACAAGAGCTGCAACAGTCATTTGATTACAAACTTTAGACTTACTAATGGGTTAGGGTGACATTTTTTAAAATATTCAGAGTAAATTGTATTCAGACAGTGTAGACTATGCTTCGAAGTACATGACTTTATTCTCAGTCAGTGGCGTAGCATGGGTTAGGGTGACATTTTTTTAAAATATTCAGAGTAAATTGTATTCAGACAGTGTAGACTATGCTTCGAAGTACAGGACTTTATTCTCAGTCAGTGGCGTAGCATGGGTTAGGGTGACATTTTTTTAAAATATTCAGAGTAAATTGTATTCAGACAGTGTAGACTATGCTTCGAAGTACAGGACTTTATTCTCAGTCAGTGGCGTAGCATGGGTTAGGGTGACATTTTTTTAAAATATTCAGAGTAAATTGTATTCAGACAGTGTAGACTATGCTTCGAAGTACATGACTTTATTCTCAGTCAGTGGCGTAGCATGGGTTAGGGTGACATTTTTTTTAAATATTCAGAGTAAATTGTATTCAGACAGTGTAGACTATGCTTCGAAGTACAGGACTTTATTCTCAGTCAGTGGCGTAGCATGGGTTAGGGTGACATTTTTTTAAAATATTCAGAGTAAATTGTATTCAGACAGTGTAGACTATGCTTCGAAGTACAGGACTTTATTCTCAGTCAGTGGCGTAGCATGGGTTAGGGTGACATTTTTTTAAAATATTCAGAGTAAATTGTATTCAGACAGTGTAGACTATGCTTCGAAGTACAGGACTTTATTCTCAGTCAGTGGCGTAGCATGGGTACCGGGCATGGCGAAGAGAACTATCTCTCTTGTTCTTCTTCTTCTTTCCTTCCTCATTTGCCTTTCAGCGTCGAGGGGAGATATAATCTGCGGTCTTTTGCGCTTCTGTTCGCCTCTGCTGCTGTGTTTCTACGTGTTTTTAATATTCCGCCAAACCATCTTTTTCGGGGTCGGGCCTGGTGTTCTCGAAACGTTTATTGAAGGCTCACTGTCTTGTGTTTTGCTCTTTCTGGCTTGTCTTGTGGCCATTTTATCTGCTGTTTCTTTATTATTCTATGGTGGGGTTATTCCTAGCTTTTTTTCTCAGTTCTTCATTTCTGATCTTATCTCTCAGACTGTTTCCTGTCATTCGTCTAACACATTTACTCTCGGTATTGGTTATTTTTACTTATTGTTCTTGAATCTATGGTCCAGGATAATTGGGAGCACAACGCTGGGAAGACGAAAGTGTATTGTAAAGTGCACGTTTTGTCTCTATAGTTATTTCCTTGTTGGACAATAGTGGTGATAGCTGTCCAATGATTTGACTACCTTTGTTGGATCTTGAGCCTACTTCCGCTGCTTGTCATGTGTTTCTAGACTTCCTATGTATTTAAATTCCTCTACTTGTTTTAGTTGCAGGTTGTCTATAGTTATGTTGATGTTCTGTTTCTCTTTTGTGATATTCATGACTTCTGTTTTGTTGATGTTGATTTTCATGCTGTATTTTGTGCCTGTGCTGTTCAGTCTATTTAAGCGTTCTTGTAGGTCTTCTATTTTCCCATGTATCGTCTGCAAATAGAAGCTCGTTGATCTCCTCTGTCTCTGATGGGTTGGCTAACTTGCATATATAGTCAATGTATGTAATAAACAGTAAAAAAAAAGGGGGGGGGGGAAATAGTATGCACCCTGTCTTACACTTGATCAAAATCTCCCTAAGGGTAATAATTATATCTTATTGTCTTTTTGAAATATTGTTTTGCTACTTTCTATTTTTTTTTTTTTGTCCGGACAAAATTGTCAACAAAAAACTGACCTACACAGTGGATCCCAGGCCATACTACGGAGTTCGTACCCATAGGTAGTGTAGGTTGTCATAGTATTTCCGGAGATTGCCGAGGGGGACATCGGAGCACCCATGGATTCGTCCGGTGTGCGGTGATGATGATCCTAACATTAGTTACAGCAGCTAGCCTGGATGTTATGTGGAAAGATTGCCCCATGTACAACATTGTAAGTAAAAAAAAGTAAAGTACCCCCGTCACGGCCAAGTGGCGTATCGGGAAATATGGTGTTAGTGACCCTAATTTAACAGACCTTCAGCACATGATTTTTGGGGTAATGTGGTCGGTATTACGCCCGTGCTGCTTTACTTTCCCAGAAAAAAATCCGGTATCCATTTAAGGCTGGGTGAACCGGATCCCGTCGGTTGGGATCGAACCCTTGTCCTTTGTAGTCCAGTTCACTAACCACTGAGCTATCGCGATTCCCATGTACAACATTGTAAGGATGTAAAATTTCACAAGACAATTTGCCTCGGGTTTGAACAGTCTGTGCAACGCCACTGTTTGCAACATAAAAGATAAATAAATATATTTCTACATCTTCATGAAACAAATATATAAAAACATTTTTTTTTAATTTTCATATCAGTTTTGTTGTTAGAACAAAAAATCCACACATACAGTTCGTTCGTGCTATTAGAATTATACCGCTGATTTTTCTCCAAGTACCTTAATTGTCTATCTGTGTTGAATGAAAAATGTGTGTTACTGAATGTCCCGACAGAACGGAGTAGATGATAAATGTCCTAAAAGATGGCTAGTTTTTCTTTTAATTTGCATAACTCAGTCATCCAAATGTCCACCACTTGAGTCAATTGTTGTGCGTCAGTCACTTTATAACCGAAACAGTTATCTATACACTTCATTAACGATACAATATCCACCACTTGAGTCGATTGTTGTGCGTCAGTCACTTTATAACCGAAACAGTTATCTATATACTTCATTAACGATACTATGTTGAAAAAATTAAAAAAATTAAATCAGTAATCAGATGCAGCAAACATTCAGACGTTGTCGGATCTTATGGTAAATAGTCACAGGAAATGAAAATATAGTAACACCTAATTGTGAGCCAGGAATTGTGATATCAAATTAGATCATGATAAAAATGTACCAGTAAAGTAAGTTAGAACCCTCAATATAAAATATAAAAATGGACGAAAATATCTGAATATTTGTAGGTAAGATTTCAGAACAGCTTGAATTAAATTGAGACATTTTATTATCTCCGTAAAACAGCGCAGCAAGGAAAATAAAGACATAGAGAAGCTGCGAAAATTTGATTGAGTTTTAATTGATTTCAATGCTGGACAAACATAAAGAAAGTATGTCATTTCGTACATAGTTTGTGAGAAAAAAAAATTATCGGAGTATTTTGGCCCAAACACAATTTGCATAGTTTGTGACAAAAAAAAATTATCGGAGTATTTGGGCCCAAACTAAATGAGAGATGTGGAATTATATTTCGGTTGTAATCAGAGAAAATGTTTCCAGTGACAACAAAATGAGCTAGATCTGATTAGATCACGTATTCAGTAATCATAAGAGCCATATCACAAGCCACATCACAAGCAACATCACAAGCCATATCACAAGCCATATCACAAGCCACATCACAAGTCAAATCACAAAGACTGTCATGTGGTGGGTTTCAAATAGAGCCCAAATATAAGACATCATCAAATACCGTACCAGGTTGCCTGGGTGATAATGTCTCTCCACATCTATCTTTACACCTATTTATCAATTATGTTATTGGATTGGTCAAAAACAGTCTTTTAAGCTGTTTTGTCTTGTGTCTGTTTTTTTTCCCTCAATTTTTTATTCCCACAATTTTTCTGGTTGTGGTAATACGTTCCCCCTGTTTCACAAGGTCTGACCTAAATATCATGATCGTTGTTTGTAGAGTTATCGTTACTGCACACCTGACGAATCCCTGTGCTGCGATATCCCCTTGAGAAAATTAGACGAGTATCTTAGCCAATTTGGAAAATGTAAACAAGAAAAAGAGTTCGTATATGTTATATAGAGCCAATCTTAACATTTGGATGTGAATCATGAACAATAGGACAACAGACAAAAAAAAATCACTGAAGGCTGTAGAAATGTGGTTTTACAGAAGAATGTTCAGAATACCATGGACAGCTAAGAAGAGCAATGAAAACGTTCTGAAAGAGGCCAAAGCAAAAAGAGAGCTAATTTCCAATACTAGGAAGAAACAATCATCATTTTTTGGCCATGTAATGAGAAGAGAACAACTGGAATATATTGTAGCAACTGGAAAAATTGAGGAACGAAGAGATAGAGGGAAGCAAAGACAAACGTTACCCGACAGCTTAAGAGAATGGCTTGGCAGAAAGTCAACAACAGAAATGATAAATAACTGTCTAGATCGAACGTTGTGGAGAGACATGATCATCAACGTCAGCAGGCATGACACGTGATGATGATCCTAGACCAGGTGCACGAGCTCCGTAGTTGGACCTATGATGTTATTTCCTCCAGATGTTGGAAATAAACGCTAAGAAATATGTCAAAGATAATTATAGCAGAGATAAGAGTTGTTGAGATGCACAATGCCTGCTAGACATGGAAAACACATGTCTGCAAATGACTGCATTTGGTGATATGAGATTTTGCTTTTGTCGAATTCAAACAACTGATTAATCAGCAAATCATTTCAAGGGAAGAGGTATGTCTACAACACTCGGGAAAAAAAATCACAAGTAATCAACAACAGAAAAAAAAAAAAAACAATTGATGCTCCGAAGCAAAATCGAACCCGTACTCTTCAGCAAAGCGCCTTGCCACGGGAACCAAACGCTAGATCACACGACCTACTAAACTATCTAAATAAATAGCTATCATTGGCTATTACTTTCACGCATGTGTACTGCTGACAATAGCATAGGGTTACGAACACAACTCGGGAATAAAATGTATATCTGTATTTTGCTATTGACAAGTATCTTCCGGATAGGGTAGGGCTGATTACTTACGTTGCAAACAAATACTTATAGGACGAAACAGCCACAGCTTCGTTTGTCCGTGATCCAGACAATTGTTAGAAGACCGTACGGGTGTTTTCAAGTGAATAATGCTACGTAAAGAAGATAAGCATATAGCATAAATTAGCACAAAACTCAAATATTGAGACAGTATATTATGTAGTGTGTATACTTGTAATGTTTCTCAAACTTTGACCCAAAAAGAGAAATCCATCTATCCACAATCTGTTAAATTATCTTTGTTGACATTACTTTTGATTATATCCCTTTGATCGGTTGTATATTCAATCGTTTTTATAATGAAATAATAAATAATGCAGAAATGGACCCAAAAAATATCTATAAACATTTTCCTCCTACTTTTCGTTGAGTATACTTTTATGCTTTCGCTGTATCTCTTCAAGAATTGTGCCCAACTAGGCAGATGTTTGTTGTACTGAACGAATCATGCCCTATAGTTTGTTTCATATGAATTGACAATAGTAGTTAGAGTTATCGGCCTTTCCTGAGAATGGATTTCTTTCTCATTTCAAGCAGTGCCAAGATTTCGACCAATTCATACTGTGCCGTCCCACACGGCTGGCGTTTTATCTTTGTTTCGTTCAACGATTTTTTTTTTAATTGAGTGCATTTAATATCAATGTAATCCACATTTATTTAGCGTTGTAATTATAGTTGTAGTTATAAGTTGCAAATATAGATCAGTTGTAATGATAAGTGACACGCATGTTGATATAAACATATAAAAACAAAGGTTTTGCATTTTAACATGACATCACAGGGAAGTAATCATAATATTCTTTCAGTTTCGATTAGAGATTAGATTATAACCCTTGAATTTGCATTACAAGCACACATTTGAATGTTATTGATAAAGCTTCAAGATATATATTTGTGCGTGTGTGTTAACCAATAGTCTGGCAGTTTAAAAAATAATTAATGGAATTCTTATAAAATAGTTCGTCACAATGAAAGCGAATAGATGGAAAACGTACTGTATGACTGCTTGGTTCAGCAAATATGCAGCAAATAACAGGTGAAGGCAAAAATGCATATTTTTAAAAAAAGAATGAGAAACTATAATTAATGAATTTATTTTATTTAAATGTATGACTTCTCAGATGTTATTTAAGTTTACTCTGTTTGTTCCTAAGTAGTACCTTTGTGTGAATAGGGCCTAAGGGCGGTTGCCCTGGGAGTGCCATTTAGTGGCGCAAAATTTGAAAATAAAGAAAGTATAAATAATACACAATAAATAGGTTTATGGGGCGCTCAGTTGTCCTTAACCCCGGGCGCAGGAGACTCACATACTTTCTTTACGCAGGGCGCTAACAACCCCCGCTATACCACTACTTCTAACGTAGCATTAGAATGTAATTGTGTGAAAGCATGATGATGTTTGCCTGGGATTCTCCAAGACAATAATTGTACAACATTAAATATAGAAATATGTATCAACGTAAGAAACTTCGAGGCGACATCTAAATATAGAGAACAGGCAAATAATTTCAGTGCTGCTGTAAAGCTAGTATGAGTTGAACACAGTGTATGGAGACAGCTTTAAAAACAGCACAATACGGATTATTGACGTTTATGCCGGCATTCGGCCTTACTCAGAAAACTACGACATCAAAAATGAACAGACACGCAAGGAAAATATAATCAACTACATGTTAGAAAGTAATTAATACTGGTTAAACCAAGAAAGAGAGAGAATATAATGAAACAGCTTGTTAGTAGAAGTCCCGTATAAATATAATTTGCACAGGTGGGTACTCAAAAGCGGAAGAAATACTTATTATCCAGTATAGTTAGTGTTTTTTTTTAATACTGGTTTGAGGTTAGCAAACATACATCCTGTATGGACACTTTATTCCCCAGTTATTTCCACCCGACGACTGCTACTACTCATGTACCACAAAATGGCTAAGATGTGTTGTGGTTTATAAAATGTTGAGATATCTGCACCTTTCGAACCAATATATCCGACTTCAACATGGTAATTCCGGGCACCGGGTTGTCTTTTTTTTTCGATTTCTACTCGCTTTATCGTTTGTCTGTATCCTAGCCACCGCATAGGTGGAGTAAGGTTTGTTTCAGGTTTGATTGAGCAATCTTGTTGCAGTCAATCAGCTACGAGTCGTTGATCGTTCTCAAACCAGATGCTGGAGGCGAAGGCGCGCCCCACCCAGCACCAGAGCTGGAAGTCGTCAGTGACTCATAACTGATGGCTTGCGCCAGGATCGGTGAACCAGAACCATCCAGACCCTGCTACACCTCTCCGCGGTGCCTCCAGAAACAGACTAACCTGTCTAGTCTGGCCAAGCGAGCAGGGATCGAAGAGGGAAGACAAACCCGGTACTCAAAAATGTCGGCTGAAGTCGGATGTGTTGGGCCGAAATGCGCAGATATCACAGTGTTACACTGCAAGCTTCAACACAACGTAACTACGTCCACTTAACGTCCTTTTAAGGGCGGATGACGAGGAGGAAGTCTACGGTTCGTATCCGCTAGAATACCTCAAATCATCGGGCGACCGCATCATCATCATCATCAAACCAGATGCTATTGGACATCTTGGACTCCCGGATATATTAATGAAGTAATTCATGAAGAAATTAAAAAATAAAGAGCAGCCGGGTAACACAAAACGCTTAGAAATGTGAAATATGAAGTATTACATGTTGATTATTAAGTGTGAAATATGAAGGGTTTAGTGTGAAATGCGAAGCACGAAATGAGAAGTGTTCAAGACAAAATATGAAATGTTAACTGCGAATTATGAAGAAGTGTTAAACCTGAAATATAAGTGTGAAATATGATGTGTGATATATGCACTGTGAAATTCTTGCAGAATTAAGGTCTCGTCATTTTGGAGATTTGATTAGAGCTTATCTTATTACATTAAAGCATTCTAATTCTCCCAGTTGGTACCCATTTTCAGGTCATTTGGTGATCATTTCTTGATTTAAACACCTTGTCTTTTTGTGTTGAGAAGTTTTCTCGCGAATACCATGAGTGCCCCGATACCCAATTATGTGAGCATGTAAATGTATGTGAGCATGTAAATGTATGTGATCATGTAAATGTATGTGAGCATGTAAGTGTATGTGAGCATGTAAATAAGAATATTACATGAGAAAGCTTTTTGGTTTTTCGCTCTGTTTATATTTATTGGAAACCTTGAAGAGAAACTCCACAAAAAGATGATAATGTGTACCGTCATTAGTGGAGACCCATGGGTGCTTACTCTGACCAACATAACAGCACATCATGACTATTTAGCCACCAGAGTTAACATATTTTCCCTCAGTTTATATTTTCAATGGCGCCTTAAGGGGTCTTTGAAGAATAGCAAAATCTAAACAATAGTTATGGTAAAAAACAAACACATTAAATAGACAGAAAGGCAGCCAGGCAGAAATAATGCAGAGAGAAACGTATACATGCAGGTAGACAGACGGACAGAAAAAAAGAAAGAAATAATGGACGAAAGAAAGAAAGAAAGAAAGAAGAAAGAAAAAGAAGAAAGAAAGAAAGAAAGAAAGAAAGAAAGAAAGAATCACATGATAATAGATTCCGTAGACTCAAATTAAAAATATACTTCCCGCAGTGACGCACGATATTCCTTTGACGTTTCACCTGTCGCGAAAAACGTTTTTCCCTTCATTACTTAGTTTATTGATGGATGATTAGGTTTTGTATGTATCAAAATAATGGCGATCGACGACTTTACTGGTAATGTACTTTGTTTCTTGCCAGTCGACATTACCTCAATGTGTACACTGAGTATGTTTTCATGCTGCACTCAATCGAAAGTGCTCAATACGTGAAAATAAATAACCATGTAAAATTGAAAAATAAATTGGCATTTACTGCTTAAGATTGACCATATATTTAATATTGCAACAGCAAATATCTTCGTCTCATTATTAATATACATTTATTTGGCGTAGAATGTTCTTTTGTTTGAGGTGTATATGTTTTTTTTTTTTACTTTTTGCGTAGAATGTATATTTAAGAATATACTGAACGGAAACATAAAATTAGATATTTAGCGCATCATCATCATGTGCCATACCGGTTGGTGTAGACGAACATGTCCTTTCACAATCTTCTATCTACAGTGCATCGTATCAGTTCTGTTGTTGACTGTTTGCCATGCCATAACACCAAGCGATCTAGTATTTTCTCTCTTTGTTGTCTGCGATCTCTTCCTTGTATTGTGCCTGTTGTAGCTAAGTATTCCAACTTTCCTCTTCTCATGATGTGCTCGAAAAAATGTTAACTGTTTCTTTCTGATGATTTTAAGGAGCTCCCTTCGTGTGTTGGCCTCTTTGAATATTTCCTCATTGGTCTTTTTAGCTGTCCAGGAAACTTTCAACATTCTTCTGAGAAATCCCATCTCTGTGGCCTCTAATCGTCTTTTCATTTGTTTGTCTATTGTCCATGATTCGCTTCCATAGGTCAAAATTGGTATTATATATTTAGCGATAGAGAGTAATTAATGTAGGGAACAGGCAAATAATTGCAGTGCTGTGGTAAAGCTGATAGCAGTGAGCCAGTGGTAGGGTGTAACGTACACTCCTACCAGGCATGGTGTCAGCTTTACAATAAAAGAGCAATACCAAATATTTATGTATATTTTAATGTATATTGTTTTTACGTAAATAAATACAGAGACAATTTAAATATTTTATAGGAAGCAAGCCTTCGTTTGAAATATGTCAACTAAAGGCAAAAAGAACCAAAAGAGAAAAAAACAGATGGATGCCTACGATAGTTAAGATTTAAAGTCAAGTTAAGTTAAGACTTCGGAATACCCGAGTAATGAAAATAAAGTTGTTTTCTGCACTGATCGGAGAACATAAATGTGAAACATCTTTCAATAATATCTTTATGAAATGATATAATCAAGCAAAGGAAAGGAAATGAATCATTCTTGTAAAATCCTAGTTTTGAACACAATTTAAAGTGATCTCCCCTTAGTTGCCGTAAAATAAAATATTACAGCGGTTCTCAAATACTAAAAGTTATCTCTATATTTATCAATGTTCATCACTAACGCAATTTATTTCACTTTTAGGTTAAGGTAACAGTTAAGGTTTGGGTTAAATAGGACTTTACCCTGGCGTTGTTTCTTTTATCTTTACAATTAGGGTCTTTTAACGACCGATTAGAGAACCACCGAGTCAAGTGTAATGTCACTCAAGGGGGCGTTACTATACGAATTCAGAATTGAAGTGATTTATGTCACTAAACTAGGACTTTACCATCAGTCTAAATTCTAAATGAAGGAACAATTATTAGGACGAGTATGTCCCTCAATTGTACACTGCAAGTGGGGGAAGCTACGTCAAACAGAAGGGCTATGCTGCCTGCCGTATGCGAGATATGAACATGAGATAAGTATTTTTCAAACGCTTGGGTATAGTAGGACTGAAGAGATATATGAAAGTGTAACTTATTAACTCCGAAACTATTTTACTAGTTTTAAACAGAATTATTAGATTAGAGATTTCGAAGCAATGCTACTCAATGCCATCAAATTCACATTTCGTACGTTACCTTCATCTTCTTCTTCTTTCCGTCCCCATTTGCTTTCCGCGTCAGGAGAAGATATAATTTGCGGTCTTTTGCTCTTCTGTTGGTTTCTCTTGCTGTTGTGTTCCCTAGTGTTTGTAATATTCCATCAATCCATCTATTTCGTGCTCGACTCTGAGTCTGGTGTTCCCGTAACAATTATTAAAGGCTTGCTGCGGTGTGTTTTGATCTTTGTCATATCACGTGACCAAACCACATCTGTTGTTTCTTTATGTGTTCTATGACGGGGATTATTCCTAGCTTTTTTCTGTTCTTCTATTTTGATCTTATCTCTCAGTCTGTTTCCTCTCATTCGTCTGACACATTTAATCGCGGAAGTGGTTTTATGCTTGTTATGCCACATAACATAACCAAACTCGCACTTCTTAACTTAAGCTATCTAACGTCATCAAATTCATATTATGTATCCTACCTAATATCAACAAATTCCCACGTTTAAGTATCATGTCTAATGTTATCAAGTTCACAATGAATCCTCGCCAATCACCATCAAGGGCGTTTTTCTCAAGAATGCATGGAAAGAATGGAAAAAGACCAAGAGGAAGACCCAGAAGAAGATGGATAGATGCAATGACAGAGACATGTAACAACAAAGGAAAATCACTAATTCAGACAGTTCGAGCAGCTCAAGAACGACAAATGATATAACCACGACACCTTTTAGCTATCAGTGAAAAGAGAAAAGAAAGAAGAAGAAGATCAAATTCACATTTCTACGTTCATTTTTTTTCCTTTAAGAAAAAAAAAAGTGTCAGTGTTTGCATTAAATTAAAGTGACGTCGGCGACACAGCATAAACCAACCTGTCATGGGATATACAAATATTTAAACAAACATTTCCTCGTTGTCGCGAACGCTGGTCTGAAGCTACAGAAAATCTCATTCATGACAGGGTTTGGTGATACTTTATATCTTTTAGATAAGATGCTCTATCTATCTATCTATCTATTGACCTTTCGAGCCGTAACCGGCCCATAGGGCGTAGACCAAGATACACCTTCTCCTATATGAATTTTGTTCTAGCAGTTTTCTTTTAAAGATATTTTATTAAATCTCGCCATCTGTCTCTGTTCTGTGCAAGCAGTTCTATCTCATTGAGGGAGCCGATTCCTGCTGCTCTTGCCTCTCTCATCAATGTTCTTCTCAGTGTCTCCCTGGGTCTTCCTCTTTTTCTTTTAATTAGTGGTTGATTGGCGATTTCTCTAATTTCCTCGTTTGTTTTGAATTCGTTCCATTCTATACCAAGTATTTTCCTTAGACATTTATTTTCGAATGCGTTCAACTTTGTTTCTATATCTCTTGTTGTTTTCCAGCTTTCACACGCATACGTAAGGGTTGATAGTACATTTGATTTGAATAGCCTAAGTTTTGTGTTTGTGCTAATGAGTTTTGATTTCCACAACTTTTCAAGGCTTCTGAAAGACATTGCTGCTTTAGCCAGTCTGATTCTAATTTCTTTGCTCGTATCCCCTTCTCGATCAATGTGACTTCCAAGATAGATAAAGTGATCGATCTCTTCTACTGGTTTGTTTTCCATGTATATTTTGTCACTTGTTGGAATTAAACTTTTCATGACTTTAGTCTTTTCATGATTGACCTCAAGCCCAATTTTGCTGGCTATTGATGATAGTTCATTTGTGTTTTCCTGCATCGTTTTTATCTGACTGCTGATGAGAACTATGTCATCAGCAAAGTCGAGGTCCTCCAAATGGTCTCCTTGTATCCATTCGATGCCTTTATTACCAGTGCAGCATTTCTTCATTATGAAGTCCATAACAATTCCAAATAACAAGGGCGATAAAATACATCCTTGTTTAACCCCAGAAGATGCTCTGCACACTCTTAAATGTAGTCTCTTAGCTTGTTATTACTTTTCCTTTGTCTTCCCTCTAATTGCCATAGATTTTATGGCAATTAAATGTAGTCTCTTAGCTTGTTATTACTTTACCTTTGTCTTCCCTCTAATTGCCATAGATTTTATGGCAATTGTGAGTGCCTAGTCACACCGAAGATAGAAACCTAGGTCCTGTCTTTAAGTTTAACATGCAAACATTCTGTTAGCAGTTGGAAACAGAAACGATCTAGCTCCGCGACTCTTCTTGTGCACAAAAGAACAATATGTATTTCTATTGTAATTGACATAATGTTAACGAGCTCAATGAAAATATAGCAAGAATTGTCACTAGTGCCACGAAGCTAGTGCACTGTGCTGAACTCTTTCTGTGTGATCAAAAGCAGGAGGAGCTTTCGTTGCACTGGGAAACATATGGGAGTCCAAAGAAATTAGGTTAAATACAAAAATACAAATTTTCAACTCAAATGTTAAGTCGATCCTATTATATGGTTGTGAAACATGGAGAACAACAAAATTGACTACAGACTTTCATTAATGGATGTTTACTCAGAATAAAAGGATGGAAATGGCAGGACAAAATCACTAACATAGAATTGTGGAAATGTACCAGTCAAATACCAGTGGATAAAGAGATACAGCGAAGTCGATGGCGCTGGATAAGACACACACTGCGGAAGCCAACTGAGAGTATTACACAACAGTTCCTTTTTTTGGAATCCCCAGGAAATAAGACAAAGAGGAAGACCAAGGAATTCTTGGAGAAGACAGATAGAAGCAGAAATGAAGATGATGGGGAAGACATGGAATGATCTAAAAAGAATTGCAAGAAACAGAACGACTTGGAAAATGTTTGTTGAAGACCTATGCTCCACAGGGAGCTGAAAGGTAGAAGGAGAAGAAGTCACACCGAACATAGAAACGTAGGTCCTGTATTTAAGTTTAACATGCAAACATTCTGTTAGCAGTTGGAAGCAGAGACGATCTAGCTCCGTAACACTTCTTGTGCAGAAAAGAACAATATGAATTTATATCGTAATTGACATAATGTTAACGAGCTCAATGAAAATATAACAAGAATCTTCACTAGTGCCATGAAGCTGGTGCACTATGCTGAAATCTTTCTGTGTGATTTGAAATGAGATCGGAGTACAAAAGACACACTGCATAATAAATAGCACTATATAAAAGGCGCATTATGTTTTGATATGGATCAGTTAATGACATGCGATTGAGTTGGTACACGCTGAGCATTGGCGTTGTCTGTAAAACTTACTGGTCTTGTAGTACGGGTTAAAGATATGACAGCTCCGGCGACTTAGTATTGCGACTATTTGAGTAAATGTTCCTTGCTAGTGCAGTTAACATGATTTTGTTTTTGTTAGTAATGTAATTCCCACACCATGTAAACAGGACTGTGGCAAAGCAGTGGTTAATGAACTGGTTAAACTGGTCAACTGAAGTGTTTAATGAACTGGTCTTCTGAGGTGGTTAATGAACTTGTCTACTTAGATGGTTAATAAACTGATGTTCTGGAGTCATTGATGAACCGGTCTGCTGAGGTCAAATGCTTCAACCTCAGTCGACACCTATTAAGCACACAGAGCTCTTAACAAACACGTGAATTTCTTATGAAAAAAATCAATAAATAAAAATAAAGTTTCCCCTTAAAAATATGCAGACGGTAACAATTAAATATGCACACTACCTTACTCTCTATGTCCTAAATGCGAAGGGAAGTGATGGATCTCCTACCATATAACTACGCTCAGCTTCAATTTTTTTAGCTGGAAATATTTGTTTATGGTTTCAATTAAATATGAATACAAGATCCAAGCAATAAGAAAATATTTGAACTTGTGGTAACAAGTCTACCAAATCGTAAATAATGAGACTAGTTCAAGTCTTGTAAATTTTATCTGGCCACCGGAAGAAGGAAGCAGAATTGTTTGAAGTGAATATATCTCTGGTCACAACATTCAAAGTTTAAGGCGCAGTCCATGCGCTTGTTCAATTAAAATACTAGACTAGATGTCCATTTTCAGATAACACCCTTGATATAGAATAATTTACACGAACTAAAGAAAAGCAGATGTTTTGGGAATTACATAAAATAAGTTTCATTGAATGTCTGGGCTTACTTCAAGCACATATTTCGCAACTATCGATGTTATGATACCTTTTTGTTGGCAACGATGCATCTTTAACTCCGGAATTATTTTGGTTTGAACGAAATGACCTCACATTAAATTCTGAACTTCACAATGTTGCCAAGTTCAAATTTATGAATACATTTTCTTCCTAATTAAAATGTGTCAAAATATAGATCGTTAAAAAGAGAATGTAGCACAAGGTGAAAATACTGAAATAGTGGGGTAATAATATTTGGACATAATTCTTTCCCACACTTTGTCTTTGTTTACAACCTGAACGGTTCGGAACGCGATGCAGTAAACTCTAAGGATTAACTCTTTTGCGATACATAACTAAGAGTTAATTGAATACTAAAATTGCCACCAGTTTAAACTATTATGTTATGGTCGTTGAGAACGATAATAGGAGTGTTGGTAAATCAGAGCTTCATAATCTGTGCACTAAGCTCTGTATAAATAATTTCCTATTACTGTACATGACTATTTTATCGTTTTGAAGGACAATACAAGTTTCGGTTAACTTTTCTTAAAGAAAAAAGAAAGTATTGCTTTCGATTCGCTGTGAACCTTATTCTGGAATTAAAGAGTTAAAACTCTTTCCGTACGGATGCCTTTTATCAATTCACGGTTTTCGGAAACAAAATTGTTCATGATTTTAAGAATTAATATAGTTGTTTATATTTATCTAACATATAACATATTATGTATGAAGTTTTAGATTAATTGAAAAAGGAATTAGATTTCACCAATACCGAGATGATATAAGACATGTAAAAGGAATATGGTTTGATGACGTTTCACGCTAATCAAATTGAGCGTGGCGCACTATGAGGCGAAACGTACGGAAAGAGTTAGCAAAAACGGTTATCTATTATTTACTATCTTTAAAATAAGTATCGAAGCTAGTTATCAACAAAAAGATGTTTCTGTTCAACCACGGATACATATATCAATAAAGTAGCAGCCCTGTGTAGTAATGTTTGTAAATAGTATGGGTTATCAACCTTTTTTTTTAAATTAAATAATTAGCACATAAATAAAAAGACGATTAGAGGCCACAGAGATGGGATTTCTCAGAAGAATGTTGGAAGTTTCCTGGACAGCTAAAAAGACCAATGAGGAAGTTCTCAAAGAGACCAACACAAAAAGGGAGATCCTAAGAAACATCAGAAACAGACAATCAACATTTTGGATCACAAAATGAGAAGAGGAAAGTTGGAATATTTGGTTACAACTGGCAAAATAAAAAGAAAGAGGGATTGTGGACGAAAAAGAGATACAATACTGGATAGCTTGGTGTCATGGCATGGAAAACAGTCAACAACAGAACTGATACGATGCACTGTAGATAGAAGATTGTGGAAGGACATGATCGCCTACGCCAACCAGTATGGCATATGATGATTAACAAATTAGCAAATATTGTCAGATTCAACTATTTTCTGTTCATTTCAGTCAGTTTTTGGAGTTCATTATTGTTATTATTAAAAATGTGAATGGATGAACTCCAGAGGTATTATAATAATGACTGATTATATATCTACTTCCACATTTTATTTTTCAAAATTTGAGAACCGTTGATACGCATCACAAACATATACAGAGATGGGGGAATCGGCAAACAATGTATAGACACTAATAATAATCATCATCATCAAGTACCAGGCCTAGTGGCGTAGGTGATCATGTCTCTCCACAACTTTCGATCTCGGCAGCTATTTATCATTTCTGTTGTTGACCTTCTGCCAAGCCATTCTCTTAAGCTAATAATAATACATGTAGTTGAATAGAATTACTGTAGCAATGTGAAATATGACGTTATACAAGAGATGTCGTTACTCACATGGATGCTGGTGTTGCTATTCGACTTCCTTTACACACGTTTTATTTTGTTTGGTTGCGTTCGTCCGATGACTAAAGTGTACACCTCTTCGTCATCCTCCCTTAAAAGGACGTTAAGTGGGTGTGTCTGCGTTGTGTTGTGGTTTGCGGTATAACTGTGATATTTGCGCCTTTCGGCCCAACACATCCGACTTTAGCGTGTTTTTATTTGTGAAGGTGTGTATACATGTGTTGGTTCTTCCCTGCGTGATGTTTTTTTTTTTTTTTTTTTTTTTTTACGGTTTTATTACGAAGGTGTTGCGGGTGTATGGCTTCAAAGTTATTGAAACACTATTCGTGACAGTTTGAGAATCGCTGATGTAAACCAGTACTATCAGCCGATACATGCAACTGCAACCATTTAGATGATGTTGCATGACGTCACAACAATGTTTTATAATTAACATCACTAACATGTGCCACAACCGAATGGATCGTTAAGTTTCTCTAAACAGCTGTCTCTGGACAGTTCAATGTTATTTATACACGATGTTTTCCAACAATATGTTTAGTGCAGGAGTCATGATGTATTTTTATTTGTCTTGTCTGTTCTTATCTTTACCCTTTCTTTGTTCTTGTTTATTATGTTTTCACGCGTCGTCTCGGAAAATCTAAAACGAGAAAGAAAGAAAGAAAGAGAGAGACAGAAAGAAAGAAAGAAAAAAGAAAGAAAGAAGAGAATTGAAGAGAAAGATGAAAGAGTGTATAGATGCGTAATATCCAAAGAAAGTGAGAGAGGTAGAGAGAGAAAGAAAGGAGAGGAAAGAAATACAGTATAATTTATAAAATTTAATTGTTTTAGTTTAGCTCGACGTAAAATATGTATACTATCAATTGTTACTCATTTAATATTTATACTATCAATTGTTACTCATTTAATATTTATACTATCAGTTGTTACTAATTTAATATTTATACTATCAATTGTTACTCATTTAATATTTATGCTATCAGTTGTTACTCATTTAATATTTATACTATCAATTGTTACTCATTTAATATTTATACTATCAATTGTTACTCATTTAATATTTATACTATCAATTGTTACTCATTTAATATTTATACTATCAGTTGTTACTAATTTAATATTTATACTATCAATTGTTACTCATTTAATATTTATACTATCAATTGTTACTCATTTAATATTTATACTATCAATTGTTACTCATTTAATATTTATACTATCAGTTGTTACCCATTTAATATTTATACTATCAGTTGTTACTAATTTAATATTTATACTATCAGTTGTTACTCATTTAATATTTATACTATCAGTTGTTACTCATTTAATATTTATACTATCAGTTGTTACTAATTTAATATTTATACTATCAATTGTTACTAAATTAATATTTATACTATCAATTGTTACTCATTTAATATTTATACTATCAGTTGTTACTCATTTAATATTTATACTATCAGTTGTTACTCATTTAATATTTATACTATCAGTTGTTACTAATTCAATATTTATACTATCAATTGTTACTCATTTAATATTTATACTATCAGTTGTTACTCATTTAATATTTATACTATCAGTTGTTACTAATTTAATATTTATGCTATCAGTTGTTACTCATTTAATATTTATACTATCAATTGTTACTCATTTAATATTTATACTATCAATTGTTACTCATTTAATATTTATGCTATCAATTGTTACTCATTTAATATTTATACTATCAGTTGTTACTAATTTAATATTTATACTATCAATTGTTACTCATTTAATATTTATACTATCAATTGTTACTCATTTAATATTTATACTATCAGTTGTTACTAATTTAATATTTATACTATCAATTGTTACTAATTTAATATTTATACTATCAGTTGTTACTCATTTAATATTTATACTATCAGTTGTTACTCATTTAATATTTATATTATCAATTGTTACTCATTTAATATTTATACTATCAGTTGTTACTCATTTAATATTTATATTATCAATTGTTACTCATTTAATATTTATACTATCAGTTGTTACTAATTTAATATTTATACTATCAGTTGTTACTAATTTAATATTTATACTATCAATTGTTACTCATTTAATATTTATACTATCAGTTGTTACTCATTTAATATTTATACTATCAGTTGTTACTCATTTAATATTTATACTATCAGTTGTTACTAATTTAATATTTATACTATCAGTTGTTACTCATTTAATATTTATACTATCAGTTGTTACTCATTTAATATTTATACTATCAGTTGTTACTCATTTAATATTTATACTATCAGTTGTTACTAATTTAATATTTATACTATCAGTTGTTACTAATTTAATATTTATACTATCAGTTGTTGCACCGCGATAGCTCAGTAGTTAGTGAACTGGACTACAAAGGACAAGTTCGATCCTGATCGACGGCTTCCGGGTTCACCCAGCATTAAATGGGTACCGGATTTTATCTGGGAAAGTAAAGCGGCAAAGACGTAATACCGACCACATTACCCCAAAAATCATGTGTCGAAGGTCTGTAAAAATTATGGTCACTAAAACCATATTCCCTATACGCCACTTGGCGTGACGAGGCTACTATCAATTGTTACTAGTTTAATATTTATACTATCAATTGTTTCTAATTTAATATTTATACTATCAATTGTTACTCGTTTAATATTTATACTATCGATTGTTACTAATTTAATAACACATAATTTCTGTTTAAAAAAGATACAAAGTGACATTCACAGTAACATATTTCGATATAGTACATGTGCTATATAAATATATATATTGGTACCAACATTTTTAAAATAATAAAACTACAAAGATGGAAGTCGAAGGTATACATACATACAATTATAGTAACAAATGTGTCTCTTTTTGTAGTTGTGTGGATTTTGTTCGGGGGTGGAGAGGGGAACAAATTGGGAATTTAAGGTGAATGAAAATGTTCGCTTACTAGGTACTGTTCTTGACAAATATCGAAATAACTGTAAAAATTCAATTGAGGAAGCAAATCGCGAATAAAAGCTAAGAACAATTAGCAAAGACTTGTGCTCTTAGCAGAGAATTCGCGTGCGATTAAAAGCCCGGCAAAAGACTGTGAGTTATTGGTTGAGCAGAGCACCTGCTAGCTCCCTCGGTCTCATCTGACTGGCTTATGGGTCTGGTTACGAGAGGAGGAAGTCGTCCAGACAACATCAAATGCTATTATAACAAAATGCTAGGATGGTGGTTTCTCGGGGCGGCGGAAACGAGACCCATGCGCCTCGCCTCTGCGCAAACACCATTATAGCGACCATACTCCAAGCGTGTCTGATGAGATTGAAATTGGCTCAAATCTGACTACAAAATGCCTTATTTCAGTCATGAAGTTATTACAGATACCACAAATGTTGGCGTTGACGAATTTAATAAAACAAAAATGTGCTTCATGAATTTTTTTGAAAAGTGAAAAGCGTCACATAAAAAAAACACCCCACAAACAATACAACAGAAAGCGGAACCAAGCTTTTTGAAGCAATTGTTCGCCCTTTGTTTTCGTTACTGTTTTGTATAACCTAAAAAAAAAAATATAGCCATCTTAAGACTTTCCTCTGATCAAAAGAGAATTGTGACTTTACAAAACAAATTGAATTTTCGAATTATGGTGTACAGAGAAAAAAAAAACCGCGTTGTACTCCCGTTGTTAGTTAGATATCGCCATGTTTAATCTCACCAAGCGGCCATAGCGATATGGCATAAACTCTTTTGTCTGCTTTAACTTCATAGCTTTTTTTTGTATGCCCGTGTACTTTTATTTAAAAAATAAGAGGCTGTCTCTTTTTCAAACTGTGTATATAAACCGGATTTATTAAAGAACAATTATTCTTCAGTGAAAAATATATTTTAACGCTTTGGCAAAGTATATAAAATAGGTCACAATTCCTCATGCAAACTGTTAGGTCTATATTTTTTAAAGATGTAATATTAACAAACGTTTACTTTATATTTCTCTTACATCGAGTAAAAAAAGTAAAGTACCCCCGTCACGCCAAGTGGCGTATAGGGAAATATGGTGTTAGTGACCCTATATTTTACAGACCTTCAGCACATGATTTTTGGGGTAATGTGGTCAGTATTACGCCCGTGCTGCTTTACTTTCTCAGAAAAAAATCTGGTACCCATTTAAGGCTGGGTGAACCCGGACGCCGTCGGTTGGGATCGAACCCTACCCCTTGTCCGTGGTAGTCCAGTTCACTAACCACTGAGCTTCTTACATCGATATTTAAAAAAAAATAAACAATCAAAACAAAACATTGATTTTATGTTGATTTTCCCACAAATAAAAACCTACACAGTCAATGTAAAACGTTATTTGAGTTCATTAACATTTAGTCTCCGTGTAGACGAGTCAACTGTGTTAGTTTACACAGCGTGCTGTTGTTTAATATATAATAATTTGCTTACACTTTAGTCGTAATTTTAATTTGAGTTGCCTTTAAAATTACAGACGAGAGATATAAAGTAGTGACCAAATGATTTTCTTCTACATCAAAATGTTTTCACAGTTTTAAAAGATCGATTAACTTGAGGAGTTTATTTATACGGACCAAATATAAATTTAAAGAGCAATGATAAATTAATATAAATTTAAGAGAGTTCTGATTCATGCTATCTTTTTTTTATATTTTACTTGTTACCGGTAGTCGGCGCGCGCTATCAGCTGATTGAGAGCACGTGTGTGAAAACCTGCAGCCCGCGCCATGCACGAACGTTTATGTCACGGGTCACAATAGAATAGCTGATACAATGCACGCATGCGCTCCTCTCGCGGTTGCTACATGGCAACCAAGAGGAGGGAAATTCAAAACATGGAATATGCAGTGACAATTTGATAAAGCTAGTTAATGTTGGTGTAGAGTCAGAAATATGGTCTAGTAAATGTAGTGAATCTTATACGGAAGTAGAAACATGAAACGGGACAAACTTGAAACACGTTAAGGCCGTCTACGTACAAGTCTTCATGCGATTGCTGGGAAGCCATAGGCACAGAGCATGTCAGGTAGCTAACAGGGGTATACATGTGCTATAATTATGAATAAATGACATTAAACATCAGTGTTCCAGCATAAAGTGCTCAAAGGAGGTCATCTGCAAACTGTAAACGCCTGAACAGATACTCTTAAGATTCAGTTCCTGCTGAGTGGAGATTGTTGTTTTCCGTCACAGGGAAGACTAAAGAGTAAAAAAAAAGCACGACGGTGTTAACCAAATAAACAAGGGGAAAAAAAAATAAAAGTATAGACGGTCTCACAAAACATCACAGTTCAAAGTAGATAACATCACAGTTCAAAGTAGATAACCATGTTTTAATATAATCTAGATAAAAATGAGATGTTTTTATTCCGATGATATTATTGAGAAGTTATTCCGTTTCGCTGTGCATGATGTCACTTCCTGGCCTAGTACTGTTGGAGTGATGATGAAGCGATAATACTGTGCACTTAGTGCTGGTCCGATCAATCAGGAAGACAAGCAGAGCCAGGTGCCTTTACGTGGCGACCGTTTTGTGCCTGGAACAAACGCCCTGGACGGCAGTAATTGTCTCCTTACGTGGACGCTTTGTCACGCCGCTGAGTACTTGGATGCTCGCACGCAGAAGTGGAGTGTTTCGCTACAAGATATTGTGTATATGCTGATTTGTGAGCTCTGTGGGAAAAATGGACACGATGTTTTACAGAAAGGTCACATGTGTCTCTCTTATTATCTCTGGGATGTTTCTGAAGACTGCTATTACTCAACTTTCCTCTCTAATTTGTGCAAACTGTTATGACGTCATTTCCCATTCGTTCTTTGTACCTAACTATTCCACTTTGTATATTATTATTTATGATGATGCAAGACGCGTTGGGGCTCTACCATCTGCCTGTTAGCGGATCAAGATATTTCATAGAAGAAAGACCTCTGCTCATCAAGACAAAAGTGACGGTAACCCTTTAATCTTTTTTTTTCCCACAATCAAAAGATGATTTGAGAATAATAGACGGCAGCCAGCTAATTTGAAGCTGTGGTTAGCAATGCTGGCTAATAAATATTGTTAGTAAAGTTGGCTTGCAAACTTAAACTCAAAATCTAGAATCTGCTTAATGGCGAGCAGGTGAAGCTGTCTATAGCGTGACGTGAGGGATTCTGGGAAACTTCCAATCCAAGCCTACAAAGAGTAACTTGCCGTCTGTATTGTGCAGATTTCAATAGTTTGTTAGATAAAAATGCATGAGAAAACGAAGACAAAAGTGACGAGTGGCAACGGGGATCGTTTCTTTGACACAGGCGGCCTCTGCATGTAACGGGCGTATGCTATGCAAACGTGGCTTTTACGACCAGAAACACCTGAAGTTTGCGTTCTTTCTCATATACGTTTATAATGAAAAGATGCCAGACCTTTTATGCAAGCGTGGAGAGCGATCTTTTCCTTATTAAACAAATAAGGTGGACAGATTTTCACTTTGTTGCTGGTGCAGCTTGAGGGGCAGATGGATTGGAAAGAGACTCACATTCGGTTGGAGACATGGAAGACTTATGGCTGGTGCTCACGTCTGAGATGAAGGGAACCAGACCAGATGACGAGCCATCAAGTTCTGATAACGATAGCGACAGATTGCTCTTACCGATGTGAAAGATTTTTGTATTTTCTTTATTAACTCTTCCAGACATACACAGCTGACTTCCCATAATCCCATGTTGGGGGGGCCAGGTCATTTGAAGACATCACAATTAATGTCAAGACGGTGCATACGACTCCTAGAAGCGTCGTCTCACTATTAAGGCTGCACAGTGGGAATACGACACTCCTTCATAACACTGAGATTGGCTTGCACCAGGACTGAGGTGATATCCAACATAGCTTAAAGTTTGTGAAAATACTAGTGTTTCCTTCATTATCAAACGCATGAATAAACGTGCCATGACGCTTGTCTAACTGTTACGTCATATCATCTAATCCCCATGCAATATTTTAATATTCTGAATGCAGCATCATTAGGTAGGTTCACAATTCAAAGGGTTGTGTGTATAAAGAGGAGTGGGGCGGGGGGAGGAGGGGTTTAATAAAAACATAAACAATCACTTGAGGGTAATGTTGTATTTCTGAATCCTCAAGAATGGACGACATCGTCTGTCTTCAGGCACATTTTTGACACATTGGCATGAACTTATATGTCAAGGATGGCATGCACATAGGTCTGTTATTCGCACTTAATAGCATCTAGGTCAAGAAATAAAGGAGATACAACAAACAAAACAGACGAGAAGTGATGGTCATCAACATTTTGTATGAGCTTTCTCTCCGCAAAATAAACTCATTTAGCTCCCTTTACGTAGATATGATCTTTTCAAATAAAAAAAAAACACACACACACGCATACAAACACACACACACACACACACACACAGAGAGAGAGAGTGAGAGAGAGATACACAAAGAAGATGCTGAAATGAAAGCATCGTTCCAGATTTTAATCTACTCACAACAATGGTTTTGCGCTAATTCTTTTGAACTAAAATCATTCAGTAAAGATCAAAATACAACAGAATCCATAATACAAATCAATATTGCATTGTCATTATATCACACACCATTTATTTAAGTATTAATCTAACACTACAACTTTGACAATATAACAAACCATTCAAATATGAGTTAGAGTACTAAAAATATTTATAAACATGAAATCTCAAAGTTTAACCAGCTTTAGATAAGCTAACTAATTGTTATAGATACATTATAACCATAGAACTAACTCTCTGTTTGTGGGAATGTCCTTTATCTATGTTATTAATTTTAATGTTATACAACTTTTTCCTGAGAACAGTCTGTTATTTTTAGATCATGAATTACCAAGAGATCCTTTAAGCATTCAACAAGAGCAAAGAGTATTTTTGTTACCACTATATTTCTAATAAGCTAAAAGTGAGACGCATGGGCTTTCTCTAGCATTAGTGGTCAACGGTAACAAAGTAACACCAAACACTGCTCCATTGGGATTCGAACCAGCTACCTCTCAACGTGACGCCTGCACATCAAACTCGATCAGACATTGCAGTTAATGGTTCTAATCTTCCCTGATCTGTCTAACCACACTTCTGTAATCACTGAATAGACTTTTGCGTGATGTCCACTTACTCCCTACTCAGCCACTATTTCCATACTACGTTTCTATCAACTCTGTCGAATGTTTTCTCTTGGTCTACCTAAGCAAAACATAGGTTCTTATCATGTTCCATGCCGTCTGTGATATATTTATTTACTTCTACTTGTTTTTGGTATCTATCTTATCTACTGATTGGAGGCCACAAAGATGGTATTTCTCAGAAGAATGTTAAAAATTCCCTGCACAGCTAAAGAAGACAAACGAGGAAATTCAAAAAAAAAAAAAAAAAAAAAAAAAGGGAGCTCCTAAAAATATCAGAAAGAAACAATCATCAACATTTTTCGGACACATCATGAGAAGAGGAAAATTGGAATACCTAGTTACAAGTGGCAAAATTTGGGAAAGAGAGATCGCCAACGACAAAGAGAGAAAAGACTAGATAGCTTGGTGCCATGGCATGGAAAATAGTCAACAACATAATTGATACTATACACTATGGATAGATGGTTGGATATGGTGGCCTAACTCAACAGGCAAGGCACATGATGATGATGATCTTATCTACTAGTCTCTCTTCTCTCTTCTTCTACCTTTTAGCTCCCTGTGGAGCATAGGTTTTCAACAATCACTTTCCAAGTCGTTCTTACCTACTAGTACTATCTGTTTTTATCTATCAGTACGGGTCTATGGTACCTATTTTTATCTTCGTTTATTATTTCCTGAACATTACATGCAGTAGGAACACGACACCTGGGAGTTATGGGCCAGACAGGCCAGCCACCCCCACCCCCTCAACCCCATCTCCTCTTTCTCCCCCCCCCCCTCTCCCAGAGTCGCAAAAAGCTAAAGGACAGAAACACCTTCTCTATCTACGGGTCCTGTTCTGATGGCAACAATTGTTTCCTGTTGCAAAGCTGTTTCTTGTTGTCTACCATCAGTGCCAGTACTTGCCTCTGAAATATGTCCTTATCTGCCATTACTAGCAGTACCTGTCTCTGAAATATGTCCTTATCTGCCATTACTAGCAGTACCTGTCTCTGAAATATGCCCTTACCTGCCATTACTAGCAGTACTTGTCTTTTAAATATGTCCTTATCTGCCATTACTAGCAGTATCTGTCTCTGAAATATGTCCTTATCTGCTATTACTAGCAGTACCTGTCTCTGAGATATGTCCTTATCTGCCATTACTAGCAGTACTTGTCTTTAAAATATGTCCTTATCTGCCATTACTAGCAGTACCTGTCTCTGAAATATGTCCTTATCTGCCATTACTAGCAGTACTTCTCTTTGAAATATGTCCTTATCTGCCATTACTAGCAGTACTTGTCTCGGAAATGTGTCCTTATCTGCCATTACTAGCAGTACTTGTCTCTGAAATATGTCCTTATCTGCCATTACTAGCACTACTTGTCTCTGAAATATGTCACTGTCTGTTCTAGCAGTGCTTGCCTCGGAAATGTGTCCTTATCTGCCATGGCTAGCAGTACTTGTCTTTGAAATATGTCCTTATCTGCCATTACTAGCAGTATCTGTCTCTGAAATATGTCCTTATCTGCCATTACCAGAAGTACTTGTCTCTGAAATATGTCACTGTCTATTCTAGCAGTGCTTGCCTCGGAAATGTGTCCTTATCTGCCAGTATTAGCATTACTTATCTCTGAAGTATGTCCATATATGTCAGCACTAGCAGTACTTATCTCTGAAATAGACCCTTATCTACCAATACTAGCAGTACTTGTCACCGATATGTATCTATATTTACCCGCTGTCTATGGTATCTTTCTTCATCTACTAATATCTGGCCCTGATATATATCTTATCTACCAAATACTTGTCTCTTGCATCTGTCTTTATCTGTCGTACGTGACTTTTTATCTGTCTTTATATGTAGTACGTGACTTTTTATCTGTCTTTATCTGTAGTACGTGACTTTTTATCTGTCTTTATCTGTCAGTAATTGTCTCATATGTGTGTTGTAGTGTGTGTGAGCATTTGTTTTTTTTTCTGTTTCTTAACTGTCAGTTCTTGCTTATCCTTGATGTTTGCTTTGAATCGTTGTTTGAATAAACCGTGATAGGCTCCTCATCAAACAGAAACTGTCCCTCGAGGCTGCCAGCGACTGAACTGGATTATTTTATTGGACAATAATTCAGGTTAGATATCGATGGACGGTCATAGGTTCATCCAGCGTTAAATGGGTACATGATTTTTCTGGGAACGTTGGGCGACCTGACGTGATACTGATCACATATTTCATAAAATGTACAGTTGGTCATTGGAAAATATTGGCACTAATACCATAAACTCTATTATGTTACGAACGATGTTAACTTTATTTGGCAGATGTACAGCAGAGGTGAAAAGCAGAATAGCTTAAGCAACCGTTGAATTTCACATCATGAAAGAAATAGTACAACAAACTGTTGTAACCAGTCTTGGCATGTGGATGCGAAACGTGGACAATCGGAACGCAGACAAGAAAATAGTTGGAGGCCACATAAATGCGTTTTGGGGAAAAATTACGAGAAGGAAACGGTTTGAATGTGACAAATGTAAAAATCGAAGCAAGAAGGGATAAAATAATGGAGAGACAAAAAAAAATAATAGATAGGTTTAGATAATTGATAAACAGCTGCAGAGATAGAATGTTATGTTGTAGAGAGGCGAGATTTGATAAAACATCTTTAAAAGAATTGAAAACTGGTAGAATAAAAATTTAGATAAGAGAAGGAGTATCTTGGTCTACGCCCTATGGGTCGGCTACGGCTCGAAAGGTAAATATATAGATAGAGAGGCGAAACCACATAATTCAGCAGAGACTGTACTTGATGTTACTTGCCGATAATCAACATTCCTGTATGGTGTAGACTAAATAAAAGAGAAAGTGAAAGAAAATTAGAGCCCTTCAAATTTAGATTATAGAAGACTTGGGAAACCTGGATGGCCACTGAAAAAAATAAACAATGAAGTTCTAATGAAAATGATTTAAAAAAACCCCCATTTAATATAATTCGAACAGGATAAAAGAATTTGTCTGCATATAAAAAGACATAATAACTTACTGACAGTCATTGTGCAAAGAAGGTAAACGCGGTAAAGGATATACACAGATTAAAGTTAACTGACAAAACCAAGAGATGGACAGGATAATTCTTAGTTGTGTGTGCAACGTTTTTTTTATTTGTTTATATCTCTGCCGAGTTCCGAGGACTGGATTTTGCGTGAATATCACGTTTTCCAAGTTTCCAGGGATCACTTGCTTTTCAGAGACGGCTAGACATCGGATCTTACTTTCCAGAGACGGTTAGACATCGGATCTTAATACCCAGAGACGGTGAGACATCGGATCTTAATACCTAGAGACGGTGAGACATCGGATCTTAATACCCAGAGACGGCTAGACATCGGATCTTAATACCCAGAGACGGTGAGACATCGGATCTTAATACCCAGAGACGGCTAGACATCGGATCTTAATACCCAGAGACGGTGAGACATCGGATCTTACTTTCCAGAGACGGCTAGACATCGGATCTTACTACCCAGAGACGGCTAGACATCGGATCTTAATACCCAGAGACGGCTAGACATCGGATCTTACTACCCAGAGACGGCTAGACATCGGATCTTAATACCCAGAGACGGCTAGACATCGGATATTACTACCCAGAGACGGCTAGACATCGGATATTACTACCCAGAGACGGCAAGATATAGGATCTTACTACCCAGAGTCAGCTAGACATTGAATCTAACCACCCAGAGATCGGAGAAGGGTAAAGTCACGAAGAAACGACAAATTCGAAATGAAAAATTCACATGGAAAGTGGCATGATTAGATGCCGTGACTTTCTTGTCCAGAGGTCGCCATTTTAACTTTAGACCACCCAGATGCCCAGCGTAAACCATCGAGGCATGAAAGTGAAATAACGGTCCATGGTAGCCAACCTTTGATGCGGAGACGGCACTGGATAATGATGCGGATGACTCTGTTAATTCAAGAATGAAATGAATGCTTAATCGATAGTATATTCGTAGCAGTGCCCTCGATGAAACGTTTAGGAGACGCTGTAGGGAGAGACCACACGAAATCAGAAAAGATATGACAAGAGAAAGAGTTCAGGTAGACTCTGTTTTGAATTACGTAAAAAGACAACAAATAAAATGATATGCTAACCTGAAAAGAATGCCTAGTGATGCCATACCCATACAAGAGACACAAAAAAGAGGGGAAGATAGCAGAGCTCGAGGTAGACCCAGACTACGTTGGAGTGACATCTGAGATGCTCTACAACAACATCAAATGTCAAAGGTTGAGGTACCAGGAAAACGAGAACTTTGTATCTCCCATAAAATCCGAAGAGAAATAAACTAAAATTGAAAGATTAACATGTCAATAGTTAGTAAAAATATTAGTTCCTTCATCCACACTCATACATGGACACACGGACATCAAGTGAAATAGCAAAGCTGACTCTGTGGCTAAATCACAGCATCAGTTCAATAATACTATAGGCCAACTACACAACAAATAGCAACAAAATAATAAGACGTCACAAGAGGAGTGGCTGACTGAATGGACAATGGATAAGACAGGAAGAAGGGTTGCCTACTATATGACCACCCAAATCTAGAAAGCGCAAACATTTCTTTACATAGTCAGGGATTCATCTATAGAAGTAAGCCTGAGGGCTGACAGGGAAACTCCAACACCCCCCCCCCCCCCCCCCCCCCCACTAACGTGACATTTTTAGCTGTAGAAGCAATTGAAGACCGACGTCATTTTACCCACAACAGACCCAGCTCGCAATGCTGAAAACGTAACACTAGTTGGAGGTTTCCAGGGTTTTCCTTTTAGCCCCCGGGCTCACTTATATAAGATGGCAATTGACAGGAGCAGAAATATTATCCTCAGATTTTGTACATGACAGAATCTCTGGACTTTCATCTGACACTATAAAACCAAACAAACGTGTCCGTTCAGTAATTATCAAACATAAACATCAACACACAACCTCCTCTAACACACTTCTTTTATTGACTTCAGGCAGAAACATCTTCCTTCATCTCCAAAAATCAGGAACTTTATCTAAACTCGGTACGACATCTGTACCAAACAAGGAAGTTTTGGAATCAGCTGAATATGAAAAATGAACTTCTTAAAACAAATAGAACAAGACAAATGAAAAATCTGGGACATGTAAAGAGACAAAATACCCTACTAAAAGTCATCTTGGAAGATACAAGGTAGACAAGGCAGAGGCAGGTCAAGACTAAAGTGGACTGATAACATCAAAAGTGGATTGATAACATCAAAAGTGGATTGATAACATCAAAGTGGATTGATAACATCAAAAGTGGACTGATAACATCAAAAGTGGATTGATAACATCAAAAGTGGATTGATAACATCAAAAGTGGATTGATAACATCAAAAGATGGACAGGTGAACCTATGACAACGTGCACCATCAAATCAAGAGACGGAGTAAAATGTTGCTCCACGGTAGCCAACTTTCAATATGGAGATGGCACAATGAATGGCAACTGTAACCGGCATGTATATTTTTTGTCATAGCCTTAGTGGAAGGGCACAAATGACCACTGGTTCAGAAAAATAAGGCACTTATAAGAAACATTGGGAGCCGCGATAGCTCAGTGGTTAGTGAACTGGACTACAAAGGACAAAGTGGTAGGGTTCGATCCCAACCGACGGCTTCCGGGTTCACCCAGCATTAAATGGGTATCGGATTTTTTTTTCTGGGAATGTAAAGCGGCACGGACGTAATACCGACCACATTACCCCAAAAATCATGTGCCGAAGGTCTGTAAAATTTATGGTCACTAACACCATAATCCCTATACGCCACTTGGCGTGACGGGGGCTCTTTACTTTTTTTTTTTTTAATAAGAAAAATTAGACGTTAATGTTGAGCTGTGTACCTATTGATATGTTATTAATTGTTTTTGAAGTGAAAGCTTGTGTTATTTTCTTGATCACACTTATTTATTAATGCTCTGACCAACAACGTTTTGTACTTCCTACCAAAGACAATGTCGTAGTAACAATTTACTAGAAAGTGTTTGGAAAAGGTTTTTTTTTATGTTAACCATAAAGCGTATCACACCTTGTTCTTTTTTTTTTTTTGTTGAAATAACAATGGCTATTCAACTTGAATATGGGACATACATTTCCTTGTTAGTATCTGATAAGACCATGTATTCGAAAACACTACTCTTAAATCAGACATCAAGGGTGAGGGATACAAACTCATTTCACAAAAACTCGTAATTCAATGCTGACACTTTAGATTGAGAGACAAGTATTATATCACAAGGCAGCTGCAGCAGTCATCATCAGTACCTGCATCTACACGAATGAAAATACAGCTGTTTTTGGCACGAGGACTTGTTTTATAACACAATGCTGCTGAATGTCGACAAAAGACGGTAAATTTGGAAGGCAAATTAGCAAGAGAGCAAGAAGTGAATCAAGAGGTTAGGGCAAATGAGTTTGAGAAAAAAGGAGAGTAGCAAGGAAATAGCTGAGTTTAAAGGGGCAAAAGGGTATACAGAGGGACAAAAAAGACAGACAAACGAGCAATAAAGACAGACAAAGGAAAAAAGATAGGCAAAGAGGAAAATGACAGACTAAGGATGAAAAAGACAGACCAGAGGAAAGGGCATGGCAAAAAAAAAGCAGACAAACGGACAGAAATACAAATAAATGGACAGAAAGACAGAGGGGCAAAAACACAGACAAATAGGAAAAAACAAAGGGGCAAAAAGACAAACAAATGAACAAGAAAGCATCTACTAGGGCACAAAGACAGAGAAATGACAGACAGAGGAGCAAGAAAATAGTAGTGGAAAAGATAATAGGCCAATAGACAATAGCGAATGCAAAAAGGGAATATGACAGACAACGGAGCCAACTTGCAGGTAATGGTGCTAACAAATTCCACTTTTGAGTTCCCAATTTTGTAAGGGTTTATTAATTAATCGGCAGACCTAATCTACGATAGAGAAAAAAAAAAAGTAAAGTACCCCAGTCACGCCAAGTGGCGTTTAGGGAATATGGTGTTAGTGACCTTAAATTTTACAGACCTTCGGCATATGATTTTTGGGGCAATGTGGTCGGTATTACGCCCGTGCCGCTTTACTTTCCCAGAATCTCTGAATGACTCCCCCTTCTGTGAAAATGGCTGGGAACATCTGGCAAGTGATCGCACATCATGGAGAGCGTGCATAAGGAATAGTTAACATAATTTGAGACTGTGCTAATGCAAAACTTAGAAGAAGATAAAAAAACTCATGAAAAAGGATGTGGATCAGTGGGCCTGACTTGTTCATTCTGTGGCCGTGCGTATTTGTCAAACATTGGTAGAATTAGCCACGAGAGAAGTTGTTCAACAAAAAACAAAACCTCAACAACAAAAAATACACAATAACCTCCACTAGACCGTCTGACAAGACGAAAAGGGCTATATGTTATATAGCTCTTTGTAATTTGTAAGAGTTTTTCTTTCATTAAGGAAAGCATATTACTTGTGTGTTTCTGCATCTTTCTTTCTATTACAATAACAAGTCCTAGCCAATCAAAATGTTTGAAACCTGTGTTTGAGACCAACTATAAATACAGAGGTCAACCAGTGATGCTAGATGGGCACACATAACAAAAACAACTGCAGTTGTAATGCATCATTAATGGCAAATACAATCAAAAATGATGTAGAAGACATAATCTAACGCTGAACGGATTGTGTCAGAAGGCAAACCAGGAACGCCCATGAATCTGGGAAGCAGAAAGGTTGGACATGTTAAGTTAATTCCTATTCGTAAGATTCTTTTAAAATCAGCGCACAGATTTGTTTGAAACAAAAAGATTCTTCTTCTACTTTCCTTCCTCATTTGCCGTCCAGCGTTGAGGGGATATATAATTTGCGGTCTTTTGCGCTTCTGTTCGCTTCTGCTGCTGTTATGTTTCCTAATGCTTCTAATATTCCATCGATCCATCTTTTTCGTGGTCGACCCTTGGGTCTGGTATTCCCACAACGTGTATTGAGAGCTCGTTGTGTTGTGTTTTTATCTTTCTGCCTTGTCACGTGGCCAAATCATTTTATCTGTTGTTTCTTTATATATTCTATGGCTGGGGCTATTACTAGCTAAAAAAAAAAAGATTGATTGTGTGAAATGTAAAGAAAAATGAACAAGAGGATAGATAATAGGAGAAAATGACAAAGTGGTCAGGAAAATAAGCATAAGGGTAAGAGTGTTGACAATGGTGGAATAAGAAAAGTTAATGGTAAAGGGCAGATCAAACACAGGAAATTGTAACTTTGCGTCGATTGCAATCATTTCAATGGTCTGTGTATTCATAAACTAGACAAATATTTTAATGGTCCATGTATTCATAAATTAGACAAATATTTTAATGGTCCATGTATTCATAAATTAGACAAATATTTCAATGGTCCATGTATTCATAAATTAGACAAATATTTCAATGATCCGTGCATTCATAAACTGGACAAATATTTATATGATCTGTCTATTCATAAGCTAAACAAATATTTCAATGATCTGTGTATACATAAATAGACACATATTTCAATGATCCGTGTATACATAAATTAGACAAATATATTTCTATGATCTGTATTTACATAAACCAGACACATATTTCAATGATCTGTGTATTCATAAACTAGACAAATATATTTCTATGATCTGTATATACATAAACTAGACAAATATTTCTATGATCTGTGTATTCATAAACTAGACAAATGTTTTCACTGGTCTGTGTATTCATAAACTAGACAAATGTTTTCACTGGTCTGTGTATTCATAAACTAGACAAATATTTCTATGATCCGTGTATTCATAAACTAGACAAATGTTTTCACTGGTCTGTGTATTCATAAACTAGACAAATATTTCTATGATCCGTGTATTCATAAACTAGACAAATGTTTTCACTGGTCTGTGTATTCATAAACTAGACAAATGTTTTCACTGGTCTGTGTATTCATAAACTAGACAAATGTTTTCACTGGTCTGTGTATTCATAAACTAGACAAATGTTTCAATGAGTTTAGAAGGATAAAACAGACGAACAAACACTTCAATGGTATGTGTATATAAACTAGAGCAACAGGCCACACATTATGTTTACAATTTACATCAACTTCCACTAAAAAATGTTGCCAAAAATGCTAACTTTTTTCTGACATCGACATAACCATTCAATCAATCAATCCATCCATCCATCCATCCATCCATCCATCCATCCATCCATCCATCCATCCATCCATCCATCCATCCATCCATCCATCCATCCATCCATCCTATCTATCTATCTATCTATCTATCTATCTATCTATCTATCTATCTATCTATCTATCTATCTATCTATCTATCTATCTATCTATCTATCTATCTATCTATCTATCTATCTATCTATCTATCTATCTATCTATCTATCTATCTATCTATCTATCTATCTATCTATCTATCTATCTATCTATCTGTCTGTCTGTCTGTCTGTCTGTCTGTCTCTCTGTCTGTCTGTCTGTCTGTCTGTCTGTCTGCCTGCCTGTCTGTCTGTTTGTCTGTCTATCTATCTGCCTGCCTGTCTGAGTGTTCTGTCGGTATGTCTGTCTGTCTGCCTGCCTGACTGCCTGTCTATCATTGCTATTTTCTTCTTGCGTGTGGCACACAAGTCAGCTATTGGAGATCTCCACTGACGACTGACGTGAATCACTTTCTCAAACCTCTATCATTTGAAAACCTTGAACTGTTATGAAAATATCAAAAACATAAGCAACAAGAACATCCTCAGCGACCATCAGGTTTTACGTCAATGTTAAATCCAGGGGACATTGTTTGATAATGACCGGGGTGAACACCAACATAGTAAAATCCACGTTGAAGGATCATGTTAGCCCTGCTAAACAATCCCCATTAAGAGGAGGGTAGGAAGGTTCCTTAATCTTGCAAAACTGTTTTTGTTTTAATTTTATAAGTGTGAGAAGCTGTTTATGATTCGATACAGTGGGGGTCGAAGGGATCTCTTTATCTTGATCCTTCCAGCACGGCTAGACGTCACATAAGGCCCGCAGAGTTGTTTGCCATTTATCTCCATTCTTGGCTAGATGTTATGTCTTATATAGTGAGTATATGCCTGCCAACTTTGCTTCTCTTATAAGTGTTCTTTTCAGTGTGTCTCTAGGTCTTCCTCTTTTCCTGTATCTTGATGTTTCCCATAGAATAGGTTGTTTTGGAATTCCGTTGTTGTCTCTTCACATATGTTCGACATATGGCTATTTTCTCTTCTGAGACGAGATCGTTGATTGCATGGCCATTTCTCTATCTCTATATTGGTCTTGAATTCATTAAATTGTACACAGAGCATTCTTCGTAGACATTTGTTTTCAAAAGCGTTTAGTTTTCACTCAATCCCGTTTGTTGTTTTCAAATGTTCACATGTACAGGTAAGGGTTGATAAAACGTTTGTATTGAATATTTTAAGTTTAGATTCGATAAGGTGGCGTCGAGGGGAGCTTTTAGTTATGGGCTAATATGGCTTTCTCGATTTTCTGGGTTCTGTTGAAATAAGTTGCAGCTTATCTATCTTACAAAGACTGTAATACTAGGTCTTCTATATTTTGTCTATCATACAGATGTTGTAATACTAGGTTTTCTCTATGTTGTTTATCTTACAAATACTGTAATACTAGGTCTTCTAAATCGTACATATCTTACAGATACTGTAATACTAGGTCTTCTAGATCGTACATATCTTACAGATACTATAATATTAGGTTTTCTAAATCGTACATATCTTACAGATACTGTAATACTACGTTTCCTAAATCGTGCCTATTCTATAGATACTCTAATACTAGGTCTTTTAAATCGTGCCTATTCTATACATACTCTAATACTAGGTCTTTTAAATCGTGCCTATTCTATACATACTCTAATACTAGGTCTTCTAAATCGTGCCTATTCTACAGATACTGTAATACTAGGTCTTCTAAATCGTGCCTATTCTACAGATACTGTAATACTAGGTCTTCTAAATCGTGCCTATTCTACAGATACTGTAATACTCATCATCATCATCAAGCACAGGGCCTAGTGGCGTAGGTGATCATGTCTCTCCACAACTTTCGAACTCGGCAGCTATTTATCATTTCTGTTGTTGACCTTCTGCCAAGCCATTCTCTTAAGCTGTCTGTTATTTTTTCTCTTTGCTTCCTTCTATCTCTTCGTCCCTCAATTTTTCCAGTTGTTACAATATATTCAAGTTGTTCTCTTCTCATTACATGGCCAAAAAAATAGGATTGTCTCTTCCTAACATTGGAAATTAGCTCTCTTTTTGCTTTGACCTTTCTCAGAACCTCTTCATTACTCTTCTTAGTTGTCCATGGTATTCTCAACATTCTTCTGTAAAACCACATTTCCACAGACTCCAGTGATTTTCTTGTCTGTTGTCCTATTGTCCATGAATCGCATCCATATGTTAAGACTGGCTCTACATAACATTTAAGAACTCTTTTTCTTGTTTCTATTGCCAAAAATGGATTGCATAGTATCTTCCTCATATTTTTGGAAAGCTGCATTTGCCTGAGCCATTCTGCGTCTCACCTCTTTTGTACATCTTCCGTCTGAGGTTAACAAAGTTCTCAAATATTTAAATTCATTTACCTGTTTTAATATTTTTCCACTTGTCTTTATTTTGCACTGAGATGATGTCTTTTTCTTTGTTGTTACCATTACCTCTGTCTTTTTGCTATTAAGGCTGAGTCCTTTATTTTTGCTTTCTTTCACTATAATGTCCAACCTATCTTGTAACTCATTTTCACTCTTAGCGATTAATACTGTATCATACTGTAATACTAGGTCTTCTAAATCGTGCCTATCTTACACATACAGTAATACTAGATCTTCTATATATTGTCTATCTTGCAGATACTGTAATACTAGGTCCTCTGTATCAACAGACTCCATCACTGTATGATGATTGTCTCATGGTTAGTCTGTGACCCACTGTTACCGTGGCGGCCTCAGTCTGTGTTACACCCACTATTAACATGGTGGTCTCGGTCTGTTTGCTTTTGACCCACTGTTAACATGGTAGTCTCAGTCTATTTATGACCCCCTGTTACTATAGTAACATAGCAGAGGTGCGCGTGGCCGTGCGGCTAAAAACCACTGTTCCGCTGGCTAAAAAGCTGACGTACGGTGTTCGAAGCCCGCGGTAGACAGAAAGGATTTTTTCTTTCGGGGGTGAAATAAAAATCCTGAGTCGCACACGTCGTGGCGACTGCTTGACCGACTGCTTGACCAAGCGGCCTTTATCCCTCTGGTTCTATCGTTACCCCCCGACATACACCAGCAATGGTACTATGTGTCGTAAAGATAGTTTTAGTTTTTTTTTTTTTTTTTTTTTTTTTTTTTTACTATAGTAACCTCAAAATGGGAGCTCTTAAAAAACATCAGAGAGAAGCAATCAACATTATTCGGGCACATCATGAGAAGAGGAAAGTTGGAATACTTGGTTACAACTGGCAAAATAAAAGGAAAGAGAGATCGCGGAAGACAAAAAGAGAAAATATTGGATATCTTGGTGTCATGGCATGGAAAACAGTCAACAACAGAACTGATACGATGCACTGTAGATAGGAGATTGTGGAGGGACATGATCACCTACGCCAAACGGTATGGCACATGATGATGATAGTAACCTCAATGTGTGTTCATACTGTTACCTTGGAAACTAACATGAAAGTGAGGTCGTGATCAGCTGTGACTGCACACCCTGCTGAAGTTAAGGTCATCTAGCTGGAAATTCATTTCAGAGGAGAGACAACTCTGACCATATACAGCTGCTGTACAGTTTGTTCATAGCAAAACTAAAGTTTAAGGTGAAGATCTAAACGAATCCAAATATGAAAACACCGGGCCGAAAGTTCCGAAACAAAATAACATAGTCTGGTAATTTTTGAAAAAAAGAACATAAAATGAGCAATTGCAGGTTATCAGAATGTACCAACGAGGCAAAGTGGCAAACGATTTTCTGGATTCACTGCAGGCAGCCAACATGTGATTGGTAGATTGAATTATCACTACAGCTATTATTTTAAAATAAAGTTGAAAGTGATCGCACTGACAGCATTCAGCAAAGTTAAAAGTGGCAAGTCTTGAATGAAGACCACATATCTGTTGTTACGTGATAACATTCTACCATTCTGATTAGATTATGATTGACGCTAAGTGGACGTACATGCGCTGTGCTGTGTTTTGCAGTAGAACTTTGATATTTTTGCCTGTCGGCCCACCTCATCCGATTTTTTATCATAACGTTTTTAAGTACTCGGGTTGTCTTCCCTCTTCGATTTTTCTTTGCGTGGCCAAATTGGATAGTCTGTTTCCAGGAGTAATACTGGGAGATGGAATTAGCTCGTGGTCAGCTTTATGTTCGTTGATCCTGACTCACGCTGTCAGCTGTGGATGGCTGAAAGCTCTCAGCTCAGCCCCCCCCCCCCCCACACTCCTCCCGAAATGAAATATAACCATCGTCATATCCAAGGCATTGTATTACATGATTACGAATCAGTTCAACAAAATTGATACTATGATGATGTCACAAAATATATAAAACAAATGAACAGTCTAAAAGTAGAAAAGAGCGACACAAAACGGATGGTTTCTACAAATCTGAAGTTATAAATATTATTTAAAAGCTTTGTCATTCTTGCTTATGAACTACATGTTCATAGTTTATTGTCATCTGTTGCGTACTTTTGCGAACATCAAAGACCACTTGTCCGTAATAAAATCTGAACCTGGGCACTCAAATATTACCTCTTTCACCCGTTTCCTTCAGGCAATGATCACGTCACGCAAGGACGAGTACTCCAACATCAATTTCAAACTAGTAACGGAAGAGTCTGGCAATCTGGGACTGATTCTTTACAAAGCTGATGAATTTGATGCCGTCTTGCATCACTTATTTAACCTTTAATTCTAGTGCTTTCCTTCTCAACATGGTCACAGATCGCATGTGAATCCCTGCTGTGATTGGGAATTTGTCATTGGAACCGCGATGCAGTTAGTTCAGTGAAAATCGACATATGGGGATGTAAAAGCCGTGTTAAAAATATGGATTCAAAGGTTATACAGTTTATATCAGACATCCAACAAAAGTCTGGTCTTTGATCTATATTTCTTTCTATAGCACATATATACATTGAAAGCTCCCTAGAACTGCAGCTTCCTATCTTTATCTATTGTCAAGCTCTTTTCATAGAATTTATCTTTGTTTCTATTTTTGTCTTAGGGTCGTCTTCATTGTAATTGCAAAAGTAAAGCAAATGAACCTTCATGCCTTGTTAGGCATATGGTGAATGTGACGTTAGTCACAATATTTTTCCACTACCGCAGCACATTTTTTGGTGATCTGGACAGTATCACGCCAGACCGCATTTACTTTCAAGAAACAAATTTTGGTCTAGTACACATTTTTCTGGGTTTATTTTAAAAGCCTCGGTTGATGAGTGGTTAGTGTGATCGCTTTCTGATAAGAAGGTGCTGAGTTTCTGACCAACAAGGCTCCAGGGTTCATCCAGGCTCTACAAACGGGTATCAGTGATACTTGTGGGAGGTAAAGACAGTCTGGCGTTATAACCTAACTATATCATCCAAAAATGCGCCGTGGTCATTGAGAAATATGGTCACTAACATCATGTTCCCTATAAGCCTAGCAAATCGTGGAGGGAACCTTTACTTTTTCTTTTACTCATTTTTAGAAACTAGGTGAAACCAATTCAGAATCAAATTAGGAATTAGTTATGAACAATACTGACTAACTGGAGCTGAAGGAACACCATATAATCATAAGACCATTACTAGAAAGAGTCGTAGAACTGGAAATACATTTACACTTATGTTAATTAAACGACATCAAAGCATTTGACAAAGTAAAGCATGAGTATAAATGTTGATAACGAAATTTTAACCAAAAAAAATAAATAAATAAATAAAGAATATGTACTGACAACTAAATGAACTGGACTACAAAGACAAGATGTCGGGTTCGATCCTGATCGATGGCTTCCAGGTTCATCCAGCGTTAAATGGATACCGAATTTTTTCTGGGAAAGTGAACTCGCACGGGCGTAATATCCGACAACATTACCCTAGCAATCATGTGTTTAAGGTCTATACAAATTATGGTCCATAACAGCACATTCCCTATTCGCCACTTGGCGTGACGGCGATCTTTACTTTTTGTTTCCCCTTTACTGGCAACTAAAAGCAGGCATTAGAAAAGGAAACTAACAGGGAATTGTTCAACTACAAAGGACTATTCACCGGTATGTGCCAGATTTATTTAACATCTATAGCGAGATTATACTAAGATTTCTGAAGGAGTTATTCAAAAAAATAATTTGACGGACACACTAAAAACAATCTTAATGTATGCTGATGGCACAATCTTAACTGCTAAGAGTGACAATTAATTACAGAAAGTGATTGACATTATAATTATTAAGTTATTTGTGGGTCATCATCATTGCACTCCGAACATGTCCATAGGTGCTCAGATCCCCTCCTAAGCAAGTCCCACGGTGTCCAGCGACTGACGACTCCATTTCTGTGTTGGTTGATAAGTCTTCTTACACGCCCACTGAGTTTCTCATTTTTGGCTGTGCCCATCTTAACCCCCATCTTTTTCATCCGAAGGAGTGACGTGGATTTGTGGTGGTCGAAGACCTGTGCTCTTCCCACATCTTGGAGGGCATTGATAATGTCCGCCCGAACCAATGGTCGACCGTCCTCAACGACAGCGCAGCTAACCAACTTGTCCACTCTTTCATTTTCCCCGTACTTCCGAATGTCCAGAGACATAGACAAAGGCGTGACATTATAGTAATGGAAAGTAAATACAAGGTCCGAGCCTCAGCAGCATGAACACTGAGGTAAATGGTTGCAACAACGGAAAAGAACATTTCAAATTTAGAATTAAAGTTTATGGAAGAGTATTAAAGTTGATCAATAAATTCAAATATCTGTGAACTACGTTAACTTTCAATTTGTAGATGTATAACAGAGGTGAGATATATAATATCTTCTTCAAAGGCTGTATTATAAGAAATGAGAACTATTTATGCAATATACGCTCGTTAGTACTATAGGAATCCTGGACAGGACATCTATTAATAGACAAGAAAATCGCTGTAGGTAATAGAAATATGGTTTTACAGAAAAATGTTGAGAATACTATAAGCAGTTAAAAGAGTGATGATGTTCTAAGAGACGTCAAAGCAAAAAGAAACGTTTTTCAAACATCAGGAGGCAGTAGTCACACTCCTGTGACCATGTGGGAATGGAAAAATTAAAATATGTTGTGACAACAGGAGAAACCAACAGATAGAGAAAAGCAGAAAGAAAAGATAAAGGACAGTAATAGACAATTATTTGGCAGAAAATCAACAAATGAACTGACAAACAGATGCAGAGGTAAAAAAATCATCGAGAGATATGATCACCCACGCCAGCAGACATGGCACCTTATGATGATGAGCCCCGAGGAAAATTCTCTAACAATTATAAAGCTGAAACTGAGGTCATTGAAGATGATGCAAATCTTGCTATCCAACACAAAAATAACGTGCTCTAGAAATTGGTGATACTGACTGATGCACTGTCAGTCCTAACAGCTCTAAAAACCCTCAGGAACAGTAAGCTAGATGACTTGAGAACAACCCTAGACCAACTGTTCAATAACTTCCAGAGAGTGGTCATCCAGTTGATACCATCACAGTGTAATATACACGGAAACGAACGCGCAGACAAATTAGCTAAAGAGGGAGGGAGATTACCACAAGAGAACCATCTAGTCAGCTACGATGAAGCCAAATCTATCATCAAACGCCAGTATCATGAAAAATGGAAACAAGAACATCCAAAGTATAACGAGAGGGACGGATACCTCCAACTATCAAGGAGGGATCAAGTCATCATACTTCACCTGTGCACTGGCCACAACAAATTGAGAAACCACATGTTTAAACTCAGAATAAGAATTACCAGTCTATGCCTCTCTGCCTAAGATGATTTGACAACAAAGCACATCTTACAATATTTCCCTCCGCACACCGACCTGTAGAGATCAATGTGGCCCATGCCCACCTCCTTGAAAGAGAAACTCTACGATTCACCTAAATCACTAAAACGGACAGCAACTTTCATAAGAGAGTCTGGAATCATAGCTCGAGTAAACCATGATTGGAGAAGAACCCCGAAGTGATGTCCTTTCAGAAAAAAAAAATCGCAGCAGCTTGTAATTGATCCCAAATCATTCTGAAAAGTAGCACGCTGAGGTTCTTGGTCCATTGACATTCAGATCTCCTTCCGGCTAATTCGTAAGGATTTTAGCGCATTTGCACAAAACGTCGAGGAACTGGCGAGGACCAACAGGAAAATTTCAGAACCCTGGTTACTTATTGTGGAAGAAGGCGGGATGTTGCGACATATATCTTCTCACTGCTGCCCATTATTGTCATGAATGCTTCTCTTTCTATTACGCTTGGACATCTCCAATGACCTTATTTTACATGTTCCAAGAACTTCTTTATTATTAGTAAAATGAGCTTATTCTCCCACATTTAATATTCGCGTCATCATTTCTCGTTGTTTTTGTCTAAATGATAGTCACATAGACTTTAAGGTCGGAAAAATGGGTTTACCTTCCTAACCTTCAGGTGCACAGCCGAGTACACCAAGCACAACACCACTAGGTTCTCGTTTCTCTTCTACACCTACAAATATGATTTCTTCAGTCTTCCGCTGAAAGTATTAGCGGAACAGCACAGGCTATGTGGTCGATTATGAGTTTAAAATTTAATCTTAAGTTAATTCTTAATCCCTGGTTTCAGGTGTTTAAAAACTGTTGACTAGAACATCTAACCCGGATGTAACTATTGACAAATATATCAAAAGGAGATACGATTTTTAAAAATCTCTATTCTGTAATATTTCTCGTGAAGAATACATGTTTATCACAACTTTATAATTATATTTTCTTCCTATCATTTTTAAAATAGTAGGAAGAAACAATCATCAATTTTTTATGAGAAGGGAACCGCTGGAATATATTGTAACAACTGGGGAAGTTGAGGGACGAAGAGATAGAGGGAAGCAAAGAGAAAAGATATCAAAAAGCTTAAGAGAATGGCTTGGCAGAAGGTCAACAACAGAAATGATATATAACCGTCGAGATCGAAAGTTGTGAAGAGACACGATCACCTACGTCGCCAGGCATGTTACTTGATGATGATCGTCATTAAACAGATTAGACATCACATACACAACATTACACACACAACAACAACAACATTACACACACACACAATATTAAACAAACACACACACACACAAACAGGCGTGATTTTCTAAGAAAGAAAGATGGATATTAACGACGAGATTTAGTTATTGCTTCTACAATCACCACTCATGAAGAGATTCAGCATTCTCGGATGAAGTGTGATAACTGTCTGTTTCCAAGTTTCAGTTTCATCAAACAGTTTCCGTTCAACAGTTATATATGTGTTTGTTTATGCATATATATACAAACATCTGTGAGCGTGTGAGATATTAATTGATATCTGAATCATGATGACAGTCTTGTAGGATATGCTCTACTGTCTTATCTATACGATGGTTCAGATTAGTGATATCTATTTTAACACTTTCCGTACGGAAGCTTTTTATAATGCAATGGAAGAAATTTCAGAGACAAAATGTTTCACGGTTTTAATAATCAATCTACATATTTATATTTATGTAACATATAACAAATCATCATTGAGTGCCTTCTCCGCAACGAAGGTTGGCTACCATGGATCGCCATTCTACTGTTTCTTGCTTTGATGGTGCAGGCTGCCATAGATTGACTTGTCCATCTTTTGAAGTTACTCTTCCATGTTAGTCTTGGTCTGCCTCTTTTACCTTGTATTTTCCATTCCGATATTAATTTTAGTAAGCTGTTGTGTCTTTTAACATGCCCCAAAAATTTCATTCGTCTTGTCTTAATTGTATATACTAGTTATATTATATATGCATTTTTTTTACATAATTGAACAAGGTATTAGATTTCATCAATACCAAAATGATACAAGACATGTAAAAAGAATATGGTTTGATGATGGTTTACACTAATCAAATTGAAAGTGACGCACTGTGCGGCGAAACGAGCAGAAAGAGCTAAACTTGTTGTATAGGCGGTGTCCATTCTATCGTGGTCAGTGATGATGCGAAGTAAGATAGTTTTATCTCTCCTGAATGGTCGATAATACCCACCCCCCCCCAACTCCACGTTGTAGCTTTATATCTTACTGTTCGTCAGAAAATAAATGAAATCACATACGCACATACTTCAATTTATTTTTTCTAGTTTATGATTTGTCACACTATAAACTACACGATACACGTGTGCATTACACACAATTTCACACACACACTCGTTTCACAAACACCAAATTTTAATGTACTCGTATCTCAAAAAGGATTTTATTTACACAACTCGCTACATAAATACACGCTCCACCAACATTAAGTTTATGATTCGTCATAAAATAAACTAGACATACACACGCACGCACATATTGCAATAACACCTAGTTTATAAATCGTCACAAAATAAACTTCTCACGGGTACCTGCTGACGGGCGGTTATGCACGTGCGCACAGACACTCACCTGGTCGATTGAAACAAAAGACCACAGGCCCCCCTTCTACACGACTTTCTTGTTTTATGTGTGTGCTTTCCTGATATTACGACTACCAGGACCTGAAACACAAACAATTCTGTGTCACTACGAGGACGATACCAGTGTAAACACAACATTATTAATTCACGATTCCACATCCAGTTCACCGAACCCTCGGTTTATATCAAGTTCCTGCGGGTATCGTCTCACTGGAGTTGTATTTGCTGTGAGCATCGATTATTGATTACAAGTAATAAAAAAAAACGAAGATTAGCAGTTGCTGATATCAACATTGTATTATAGAGGTCAATGATATCGGAGTAAAATTTATTCACCTTTAACTCTCTAGCTCTCAACTTATTCTACAATTATTTTACTAGCAGGGAAGGAAATATCATTTCTTTAAAATAAAAATAGCTACAAAATAGAAAAGTCATAGTAACTGTTGTTGGTGTCTGGGACAGCCGTGTCAACACAACGTGAACTTAAGGTACGGTGTAATTTTGGAAAACAATGGAGCTGGAGAAATTAAAAAAAAGGAGTCAGAGTCTTGAGTAAGTGGGCAATGGAACTGAGAAGTTTAACTAAATGGCAGACAAATTTAATGAGTTAAAGTTGAATAGTAGAATAATTAATGAGTTTAAACTGAATAGTAACAAAAAATTAATAAGCTTAATCCGAATAGTTAAAAATTAAGAAGTGCAAGTCGAACAGTTAAACATTAAGAAGATCAAGTCGAACAGTTGAACATTAAGAAGGTCAAGTCGAACAGTTGAACATTAAGAAGATCAAGTCGAACAGTTGAACATTAAGAAGATCAACTCGAACAGCTGAACATTAAGGAGAACAAGTCGAACATGAGGAACTCTAGGTCGGTTAGATAAATATATGAAGAACTTAAAGGTTTCGTATTCGACTTCACCATTCCAGTTTCAAGATAACCTAATAGAAACAAAAGTGAACACATTTTTATACTTCGACGATTCTATCGCTGATGATTTCAAAAGCAGTTGTTTTAAAATAGCCAATACTACCTTTGAGAGGAAAAAAGTTGAGTAAGACAGATCTGCGGGGTGATGACTTTATAGAATTATAATTATGCATTTCACACTTGAAAATAACGTGTGAATTTGTATGAATAATAAGTCACTTCTTCTTCCTTTCAGCTCCCTGTGGAGCATAGGTCTTTAACAAACACTTTCCAAACCATTCTGTTACTTGTAATTCGTTTAAGATTATTCCATGTCTTTCCCATCATCGTCATCTATGCTTCCATCTGCCTTCTCCAAGATTATTTTGGTCTTCCCTTCCTCTTTGTATTTTCCCCTGGGGATTCACAAAAATTAATGAGTGGCATATTTTATTTCTTATTTTCTTCTCGATCATTTTCCACTGGCGTAGGCGATATCTTTTTACAATATGTGTGTAATGTTGATCAATTCCGCTGGTATTCGTCTGCTACATCATAACGTTAGGCTGTCCATTATTCTCTTCTCTGTACTTCACGATCTCTCCTTCTATGTGTGTTGTCACTTCTTCACTATGTTTACATTTTCCTCGTATCATTGCTTACGAAAAGACCTTGATTGCTTCTTTCTTAAATGTGCTTACAGTACTCATCATGTGTTGACATCAAAATATGTTCGCTTGTCTATCTGAATGTCGACGGATCTGTCAATATTCCAAGAAACCTCAACTCGGTGCTCCTTAGTGTTATTGTTTCTTTTTATTAACCTCTTGTTCGTGCCTCACTTCCATAGGTCGAGATGTCTTGACATAAGAATAATTAATTCTCTTCCTCACTTCCATAGCTCGAGATGTCTTGACATAAGAATAATTAATTCTCTTCCTCACTTCCATAGCTCGAGATGTCTTGACATAAGAATAATTAATTCTCTTCCCCACTTCCATAGCTCGAGATGTCTTGACATAAGAATAATTAATTCTCTTCCTCACTTCCATAGCTCGAGATGTCTTGACATAAGAATAATTAATTCTCTTCCCCACTTCCATAGCTCGAGATGTCTTGACATAAGAATAATTAATTCTCTTCCCCACTTCCATAGCTCGAGATGTCTTGACATAAGAATAATTAATTCTCTTCCTCACTTCCATAGGTCGAGATGTCTTGACATAAGAATAATTAATTCTCTTCCCCACTTCCATAGCTCGAGATGTCTTGACATAAGAATAATTAATTCTCTTCCTCACTTCCATAGCTCGAGATGTCTTGACATAAGAATAATTAATTCTCTTCTTCACTTCCAGTAACAAAGATTTGTTGAACACATGCCTCTCTCATTATCCTGACTGCTGGTTTGGCTTGTTCCCTTTCCTTGTTATCTGTGTCCTCAATATTACTAATCTGCTAGCTCTGCACAAGTGTTTAATTATTTGTATCTGTTTCGCAAATGCCCCACTTATTTTGATAATATATGATTTGGTGATCTATCTCCTTGAATTGCTTCTGTTTTTATACTGCCGAGACGGGATCATTCTATGCTGCTGCAATCATTTTTTTCTCTCTACAGTCTTTTGTAGTTTCTTATCAAGTCTGATCAGTCTCTCGGCAAAGATTACTTGTAACTTAACACTCAGAAAAATACGCTCAAAACACAAGACAAAAAATTAAGAATGGACAATCTGTCTACACAAGAGAAAAACTTTGCTCTTCCAAGGAAAACTTGGGAACTTCGTTCCCAGAGACATTTATGATTGATTTCATGAGGTCTTTTTTTTAAACAACTTCCCAAGAAAGCGATAGAAAATATCGCAAATTCCATCAAGATTCTAAGGAATGAGTACACTTTAAAGTTTCCATTTTTTTTTCTTCAACGAAGTGTCCGTTATTGTTTTTTTCTTTTTAATATTTTATGCCAAAGATATTTATCATAAATAAAAATGCAAACATTAATATGTGCATACATAAGTGCAATTAACATAGAGGTATTAAAATATGTTAATTAGAAAGTGGAGACAGACATGTCTGAGTCTTGTCTCCATCCTCGTTCAGTCTATAAAGAGAGAATCTTAAAGACACCAAGAAAATGTCAGGTTTAACCATCAATGGAAACTCAATGAACAATATAAGATGTACAGATGATAGGGCAATGCGGACAGAAAACACGGATGAGCTCCAACAAACAGCCACAGAAATCTATAACAAAAGCAGATATTATTGGCTTGAAACAAATTTTTTGAAGACTCAAGTTATGATAATTAACAAAGACATCGTATAGAATTAACACTAAAAAATAAATGGATACAGAAATACAGAATCTATTTTTTGGGACGTGTGAAACAAAATAAAAGGAAGAAAAGAAATGGTAAAGCTTCAACCACAAGAAATATGCTCTCACGTCTAAATAAATGTTATCAAGGTTGTGATAGAAAACGTAATACTGAAGCCCTATTGAGGTGAATATAGGAGGAATGGTAGTAGTTGACCAGGAATAAACGGAGTTTTGTAGCAGCTAAAAAAGTGTAAAAACTGACTACTGTTGGGGAATGACTAAATGTAATATTTAGAAATATAAAGTGCAAGACAAACAAATAAGATGACGAACGTGAATACAAAAAAAAAATAAGCATTTTTAACGTGTTCTATATAAAATGTAAACAGGTCACATATTCACTCACTTATGGTCCATGGCAAGAGGCGTTGAACATCATGTTCTTCTACAACTCTCGATCTCACGCATTGTGCAAGAGTCCAACTGTTAACTTTCCTTTTCTTATGCCACATCGTCAGACTGTTAACTTTCACTTTCCTATACCACATAGTGAAATTATCCAATATCATCTTCTCTTTATATACCTTTGGCTCTCTTCCTTCTGCTTTTCCTGTTGTTAGTAAGTATTACAACTCGCCTCTTTTCCACATATGCCCTGCGATTCTAGACAACCTTTTTCTATTTTGTGTTATAATCACTCTTTTCCCATCAGCCTTCTTTAGTATCTCCTGTTTTGATTTTTTTATATTCACAAAACTTTTATTAACTGATTCTTTCCGACGTTGTATATATTTATTTACTTAATGGGATAGTGCTTACATATAAAATACATAATAGCATGCCATCTTCTTTAGCGCTGGACCAATTCTACTCATCTTCATCATTCATCATTAAAACAACAAAGACTAAAATGAACGGATAACTTCAAGAAGTAAACTAATTGAAGAAGAATCTTCTTCTTCGTTTCTCTTTCACTGATACCTAAAAGGTGTCGTGGTTTATATCATTTGTCGTTCTTGAGCTGCTCGAACTGTCTGAATTAGTGATTTTCCTTTGTTATTACATGTCTCTATCACTGCCTCTATCCATCTTCTTCTGGGCCTTTCTCTTGGTCTTTTTCCATGCATTCTCGAGAAGAACGTCCTTGATGGTGATTGGTGAGGATTTATTCTGACCATGTGGCCAAACCATTTAAGTTGTTGTTCTATATATTCTTGGCAGGGTTTAGTTCCTACCATTTTTCTTATGGTTTCATTTGGTATTCTATCTCTTCTTGTGTTGTTTGTTACTTTTCTCAAGCAGCGCATCTCACATGTATTGATATTTCTTAAATGGGATTTAGAAAGGGACCATGTTTAACTTTCATAGCACAAAGTTGGTATGAAAATGCTATTTATTATTAGTTGTTTAGCTGGCATAGAAATGTTTGGATGTCTTAGCAATGGTGAAAGCTGGTATGTGACAGCATTTGCTTTTTGTATTATCATGTCAATTTCTCTGTCTAGTTTTCCATCTTCTGTGAACATCAGCATCATGTGCCGTACCGGTTGGCGTTGGCGATCATGTCCTCCCACAATCTTCTATCCACAGTGCATCGTATGAGTTCTGTTGTTGACTGTTTTCCATGCCATGACACCAAGCTATCCAATATTTTCTCTCTTTGTCGTCCGTGATCTCTCTTTCCTTTTATTTTGCCAGTTGTAACCAAGTATTCCAACTTTCCTCTTCTCATGATGTCCCCAAAACATGTTGATTGCTTCTTTCTGATTTTTTTTTAAGAGCTCCCTTTTTGTGTTGGCCTCTTTGAGAACTTTCTCATTGGTCTTTTTTAGCTGTCCAGGGAACTTTCAACATTCTTCTAAGAAATCCCATCTCTGTGGCCTCTAGTCGTCTTTTCTTTTGTTTGTCTATTGTCCATGATTCGCTTCCATTTGTCAGAATTGGTTCTATATATTGCATCGATGAACTCTCTTTCTCATTTCTATTGACATAGTTTTGTTGCATAAGATATTTTTCATTTTCTGAAATGCTACTTTGGCCTGAGCTATTCTGCTTTTTTATTTCTGTGTTGCATCTTCCATTTGATGTTATCACTGTGCCCAAGTGTTTCAAACGCTGTACTTGTTTCAGATTTGTCTTGTTTATTTTTATGCTGCATGGTGGTGATGATTGTTTCTTCGATATAACCATTACATCATGGAAATTACTATCAGTTAATCAAGGAAAACAAATGAACAGATACTTCTATTGTCTATATATTCTATATATCTACTGTCCTTTCGAGTCGAAGACGGCACATAGGGCAGACAAGCTAGACTCTTGTGTTCGACGGTCTTTATTGTCAAGTGTCAGGCCTTGCACATGACCTGCGTTGTTTCGCGCCACACGCTTCTGTTCTGGGCAAGATGCTCAATCTCGGTGAGGAAGCTGATTCCTGTTGTTGCTGCCTCTCGCATCAATGTTCGTTTTTGTGTTTTTCTAGGTTGACCTCTTTTTTTTTTAACTATCTGGTTCCCATTTGATGGCTTACTTTGAGATTATCTTGTATGTTCTCATCACATGGTCAACCCTTACTTCTCTTGATTGTAGATGCAATTGTTGGATACTTTGTCATTTCTCTAGTCCTTGCACTAGCCTTGAACTCACTTCACGGTATACAAAGTACTTTCTTGAGTCATTTGTTTTCAAATGCATCCAGTTTATGTTCTATTTCTTTAGTTGTTTACCAGCACTCGCATGCATAAGTAAAGGTAGATAATGTATTTGATTTGAAAATCCTGAGCTTTGTTTTTGCGCTTAATAATTTTTACTTCCATATTTTATCACGTTTTCTGAAAGCCATCGATACCTTTGCTATTCTGATTCTAATTTCCTCCTTTGTGTCTTCTTCTTGGTCAATGCAGCTTCCAAGCTTTGCAAAGTGATCTACTACTTTCACTGTTTTTTCTTCAAGGTAAATATGTTCTTCTTGGTGAATTTAATTTTTCCTTACTTTTGTCTTTTTTTGGTTAATCTGAAGTCCAATCTTCCTAGCCATTGATTACACGGCATTTATTTTTTTTCTAGCATCATGTTCATATTGCTATTGTTAAGAACTATGCGGTCCGCAAAATCAAGGTTCGCTAATTGAGATCCAAGTGTTCATTAAAATGCCTTTGTTACCTGAACAGCATTTTTGCATTATGAAGTCGATTGCAATTATACATAACAAGGCAGATAAAAATACATCCTTGTTTCACTCCGGTGTCAATCTGAAAGCATCAAATGAAACCTTCCGCCATTATGGTCAGCTCTTTCTTGTGGGGATAGGGCTTAACAGTCAGTAGGGCTAAAAGGCAAAACTAACCAGGCCTCCATACACCCGAGCAAGCCCACAACCTACCCTAGCAAGTATAAGTGCTGAAGGTGGAGAAAACCAGCCATAAGGCGCAGCACAGCAACCAGGATGCCACCCATTCACGCCAATGGGAAGTATGTCTATAACCACAAATCAATATGGCACTCGCCCTGTGATGGACACTGAGGGAGGCGTAGTGCTGGGCCCTCAGCATCAAAAGGGCCCAACCACTATTACTGGGTGTTCTTCTCAACCGCCCCGTGGAGTCAGGGGACGAGTGAATAGAGCTACTGGCCAATCAAAACTAAGACCACTTAAAAAATATTAACTAGAATGCTGAAGACATCAACAGCAAAAGAGATAGGTACAGTAAAAAGACAAGAGTTGGAAAATATCATACACGAAGAGCAAGTAAACGTATGTTATTTGCAGAAAACCCATTTAAACAAAGACAGCTTTGAAAATTAGGTGATCCCAGTGTTATCGATCTGACAGAAAAAAAAACTGATAGAAGGGGGGAATATTGACACTTGTAAAGAACATCAAATCATGTCAGCTTAAAGTGTATATGGATGGGGCTGAATATCAGATAATGCACCTCAGGACAGAAAATATAGACTTTCATTTACTCAACTACTACTGTCCGAGTGACCGCCCACTGGCACTGGACACAGTTTTATTTTTTTTTTAATGATTGTATGTGGAGACTTCAACAACCATTCGCAGAGCTGGGACTATAAACATATGGACAAGAGAGGTGAAGAACTTGAAAATTGGCTGGACGACAATGCGCTTATGCTGCTAAACCAGAAAACAGATCCACCAACATGCTATTCCAGATCATGGTATACCACAATTACACCAGACCTTGCTTTTCATTCATCAGACCTGGATTGGAATATTACACGTATTGTTGGGAAACAACTTGGAGGCTGCGACCACCGACCAGTCATTTAGTGAGGCAAATTGAAGCTGTCATGAAGAGCAGCACTCTCTCTAGATAGAATTACACAAAGGCAGACTGGAAAATGTATTAACAATACGCAAATGTACTAACTAAAGATCTAAATACAGACAAAGACATCAACAAAATAGTTGATGAATAATACTACATGCTGCTAGTGAAACAGTACCTAGAGGGGCACGGAAAAACTACAAACCATACTGTAGCAGTGAACTAGAGCAACTGCACAATGATATGGGAATATATCGAAAGCAAGCAGAAAATAACCTTTGAAAGGAACACCACAATAACTGTCAGCATGTTAAGGCCAAATTTCAATGGACTAAACTACAAGCCAGACGGAGAAGCTGGAAAGAGAAAACAGAATCATTGAATCGTGAAAGATACACAAGAAAAGTGTGGAAGCTTGTAAAACAACTTTATGATGAGGTTACAGAAAAGAACACTAAAATTACACTGAAGAAGGATGGAAACATCCCAACAGGTAAGCATGCAGCAAATCACTTTGCAGACTTCTTTACAAAAGACTAATATTTAAATTAACATACAGAAACGACAAAAGATTCACTTAAAGCAACACAATGCAAGACAAGAAGGGACCATACATGAAGTCATAAAAATATCCTTTACACAAAAAGAGAACTAGAACGGAAATATCCAAATTTAATTTTTTTAAAAAAAGAAGAAAATAACACCAGGCAGTCGATGTCCAATGAAACGATTAAGAACTTGGGAACTGCAGCTAAAGCAAAACTACTGCAGATCTACAATATTTGCTGGATCACAGGTAGAGTGCCACAGGCATGGAGAGAAGTAATTATAACACTATTACTAAAGCCAGGAAAAGATGGTTCGACGACTTCCAGCTATAGACCAATCAGCCTTACAAGCTGTTTGTGTAAAACACTGGAACATATAATCAATCTCAGACTGCAGAGGTACCTGGAAATCTAAAACCTCCTTGTGCCACAGCAAGCAGGCTTTAGCCAGTGTTACTCTACCGAACATCAGGCAACCTATTTTTCCCAAGGAAATTGAGGATACCTTCCATGGAAAGAAACTGATATAAACTTGAAGATAGCCTTTGATAAGGAATGGAAGGGAGGGTTCTTGAAGAAACTGCGAAATTACGAAATAAACGGCAGGATGTACAAATGGATGAAAGCATACCTGCATAACAGGGGAGCCAGAGTGCAAATGGATAGTCTTACAAGTAAGAAGGTTTTGTTGAGACAGGGCGTCCCACAGGACAGGGTACCTTCTCCAACACTTTTTCTGGTCTACATCAACGACCTAGTTACTGAACTATCACATGGTATCAAAGTGGCAATGTATGTAGATGACCTGGTAATGTGGTGCACAGAGGAGTAGGCAAACACATGGTGCATCAGCATCAATACAGACAAATGTAGTGAATTTGTAATTTTAAACAAATTAATGCATTTTTTTACTTTGTAACAATAGAAACAGATGTTTATATTAAAAATCAAGAAAATAGTCAAAATATAATAATTATATTTCCTATTCACTATTGTACTGTCCCTTCCTTGTCATCATCAAATACCTTGAATGCTGACGCAGATAATTGTCTCTTCACAACTTTCCATCTGTTTTGTTTGGCTTCACCCTCATTTACATGTCGATTGTTAAACTATCACCAACAGCCTCAGCCACTTTAGAGAGATTAATGAACAGAAGAAATTACGGCTGAATGTGAACAGACATCAAAACAACCATTTCAAAACATATTTGATAAAAACGAACGGAACAATTATTTAGATCCCAAATATGCGTTATTTAAAATTCATTTTTCAGCTTTCGCAACCTGCAGTCACAGTCATTTATCACTGTGGGTCGAACGTGACTATTTAATTAGCAATTTATACAGCTGTTTATTAACCTGCTTTGGCATGTTTAATGGGAATTCAATGTTGACTCGCATTATCCCTGGTTTTAAGGTTTGGATAAATGATTCTCAAAGTTTGCAATAACTACCAACAATGGTTCTCAAAGTTGGCAATAACTACCGACAATGATTCTCAAAGTTTACAATAACTACCGACAGTGGTTTCCAAAGTGGGCAATATCTGCTTTCATGATGCCAAGAGATGAGCAAGAGGAGTCATAGGTCAATAAAAGAAATATTGCTTCCTTATTGTTAATGGAATTAATTAAATGATCTTATGTAACACACACGAGCGTACGAAGAACAGACACATATACTCACAGCTATTATTGCATATACTCACAGCTATTATTGCATATACTCACAGTTATTATTGCATATACTCACAGCTATTATTGCATATACTCACAGCTATTATTGCATATACTCACAGCTATTATTGCATATACTCACAGCTATTATTGCATATACTCACAGCTATTATTGCATATACTCACAGCTATTATTGCATATACTCACAGCTATTATTGCATATACTCACTGCTATTATTGCATATACTCACAGCTATTATTGCATATACTCACAGCTATTATTGCATATACTCACAGCTATTATTGCATATACTCACAGCTATTATTGCATATACTCACAGCTATTATTGCATATACTCACAGCTATTATTGCATATACTCACAGCTATTATTGCATATACTCACAGGTTGCATATTCTTAATGTTTTAGGTCTTCTTCGTCTTACTCATTTGCCGTTCAGTGCAGAGAAGAGATATTGTTTGTGATCTTTCGTTCCTTCTTTTGGCTTCTCCTGCTGCTATGGTTCCTATTGTTTCTAATATTCCATCACTGCATAGTTTTTTACTATCTACACTTGATGTGGGGATCTCGTAGCATTTGTTAAAGGTTCCTTTGTTGAATTTGTATAACATAGTTAATTTTGGTGGTGGTTATTTCTCATCGTTCCTTAGTCTAGCGTTTAGGTCTGGCAATAGTACCAAATCACTGGAATAAATAATGTTTCGCGTGTAAACGGGGTGCAAAACGTCTGGAAAGGCTGACACTCTAAGAACAGGTTGTACATTTAATTCAAGCAACAATCTATGGGAAATAAAAAGAAAATAAAACAGAACCTCATTCACCTTTTTTTATGAGGTGTATATATTTAATATGATATTAGTGCTCACATTTCTCATGCCATTAATGCAATTTTTTTTTTAACATAAATAAAGTAAAAGAGCCCCGTCACGCCAAGTGGCGCATAGAGAATATGGTGTTAGTGTCAATACTTTTTACAGACCTTCAGTACATGACTTTTGGGGTAATGTGGTCGGTATTACGCCCATCCCGCTTTACTTTCTCAGAAAAAATCCAGTACCTATTAAAGGCTGGGTGAACCTGGAAGCCGTCGATCAGGATCGAACCCGACCTCTTGTCCTTTGTAGTCCTGTTCACTAACCACTGAGATATCGTGGCTCCCTAACCACTGAGATATCGTGGCTCCCTAACCACTGAGCTATCGCGGCTCCCTAACCACTGAGATATCGTGGCTCCCTAACCACTGAGATATCGTGGCTCCCTAACCACTGAGATATCGTGGCTCCCTAACCACTGAGATATCGCGGCTCCTATTTTTTTTAAATTCTGTGTATATTTAATATAATATTAGTGCCCACATTTCCATTACTATCAGTGCATTATTTTTGTTCACGTGGTGTATATTTAATATAATATTAGTGCCCACATTTCCATTACTATCAGTTCATTATTTTTGTTCACGTGGTGTATATTTAATATAATATTAGTGCCCACATTTCCATTACTATCAGTGCATTATTTTTGTTCACGTGGTGTATATTTCATATAATATTAGTGCCCACATTTCCATTACTATCAGTGCATTATTTTTGTTCACGTGGTGTATATTTCATATAATATTAGTGCCCACATTTCCATTACTATCAGTGCATTATTTTTGTTCACGTGGTGTATATTTAATATAATATTAGTGCCCACATTTCCATTACTATCAGTGCATTATTTTTGTTCACGTGGTGTATATTTAATATAATATTAGTGCCCACATTTCCATTACTATCAGTGCATTATTTTTGTTCACGTGGTGTATATTTAATATAATATTAGTGCCCACATTTCCATTACTATCAGTGCATTATTTTTGTTCACGTGGTGTATATTTAATATAATATTAGTGCCCACATTTCCATTACTATCAGTTCATTATTTTTGTTCACGTGGTGTATATTTAATATAATATTAGTGCCCACATTTCCATTACTATCAGTGCATTATTTTTGTTCACGTGGTGTATATTTCATATAATATTAGTGCCCACATTTCCATTACTATCAGTGCATTATTTTTGTTCACGTGGTGTATATTTCATATAATATTAGTGCCCACATTTCCATTACTATCAGTGCATTATTTTTGTTCACGTGGTGTATATTTAATATAATATTAGTGCCCACATTTCCATTACTATCAGTGCATTATTTTTGTTCACGTGGTGTATATTTAATATAATATTAGTGCCCACATTTCCATTACTATCAGTGCATTATTTTTGTTCACGTGGTGTATATTTAATATAATATTAGTGCCCACATTTCCATTACTATCAGTGCATTATTTTTGTTCACGTGGTGTATATTTAATATAATATTAGTGCCCACATTTCCATTACTATCAGTGCATTATTTTTGTTCACGTGGTGTATATTTAATATAATATTAGTGCCCACATTTCCATTACTATCAGTGCATTATTTTTGTTCACGTGGTGTATATTTAATATAATATTAGTGCCCACATTTCCATTACTATCAGTGCATTATTTTTGTTCACGTGGTGTATATTTAATATAATATTAGTGCCCACATTTCCATTACTATCAGTGCATTATTTTTGTTCACGTGGTGTATATTTAATATAATATTAGTGCCCACATTTCCATTACTATCAGTGCATTATTTTTGTTCACGTGGCGTAAATTTCATATAATATTAGTGCCCACATTTCCATTACTATCAGTGCATTATTTTTGTCCACGTGGTGTATATTTAATATAATATTAGTGCCTACATTTCCATTACTATCAGTGCATTATTTTTGTTCACGTGGTGTATATTTAATATAATATTAGTGCCTACATTTCCATTACTATCAGTGCATTATTTTTGTTCACGTGGTGTATATTTCATATAATATTAGTGCTCACATCCCCACTACTATCAGTGCTTCATTTTGTTCACGTTAACAGAGCAATGACGGGCTGTTTTTCTTTCCCGGATAAAAAAAAAAATCTCCGAAACCCTTTTAAAACTTAACGAACCTAAAAGTCGGTTGGTGAATGGAATGGGCCAGACCACATGTCCTCAGTAGACTAGTTCACTAACCATTTGTGCATAGACGATGGGGTTTTCCTTGTTTCACTTGATTGATTTTGATACAAAATGTGACGCTGAGGCTACATTAATGTACGGTTGAAGGATTGCTTGCTTGGTAGTGACGTTTATTGTGCTCGTAGAAGCACAAACATTGCTACACAGCCTTGGAGAATTGCCTCTTTATTTGTGATTCCCTCGGGAGCTATATATCGTCACCTTTCTTTATGTTTTATATTAAGTTAGGAAAGGAAAGTTGCAATATTAATAAATGTATTAATAAAGCGCCCTGTTAAAGCTTGCATTGTTGGTCTTTTATCTTACTGCTATAGATTCACCTAAGGACGTAAGGACGTATTGCTATGGAAAAGATCAGTATGGGGGGTCATGGTGCCAGAATGAGGAGACAGAAAGAGAGAGAAAAAAAGAGAGGAAAGAGAGAGAGAGAGAGTGCCTGACAGAGAAAGAGAGAGAGAGAAAAAGACCAAGTAAAAGGAGGGTGCAAAATGTCGCAGATGGATAGGACATGAGTGTAGCAGACGCTGAGCAACTCATATAGGGAGGAGAATAATTCAACTTAACAGTCACAAGAGCCAACTTTTAACAAGCTAAATGATGATGATGATGATGAGTGAACACTAGTTCACTAGAAGAAAATCATGTTTAAGATATTTAAACAAAGTTGGAACAAAGATGATGGTTTATTATGGAACCATGAATCAAGATTTCATTGGAGCAAGAGTAAGCAAGTTTTGATAAGAGCAAAAACGAACATGGTTTGATGAGAACAGGAATAGCTAGGGTTTGTTTAGGAGCAATAACAGATAGGGTTTGTTAGAAGCAATAACAGATAGGGTTGGTTTAGGAGCAATAACAGATAGGGTTGGTTTAGGAGCAATAACAGATAGGGTTTGTTAGAAGCAATAACAGATAGGGTTGGTTTAGGAGCAATAACAGATAGGGTTTGTTAGAAGCAATAACAGATAGGGTTGGTTTAGAAGCAATAACAGATAGGGTTGGTTTAGGAGCAATAACAGATAGGGTTTGTTAGAAGCAATAACAGATAGGGTTGGTTTAGGAGCAATAACAGATAGGGTTTGTTGGAAGCAATAACAGATAGGGTTTGTTTAGGAGCAATAACAGATAGGGTTTGTTTAGGAGCAATAACAGATAGGGTTGGTTTAGGAGCAATAACAGATAGGGTTTGTTGGAAGCAATAACAGATAGGGTTTGTTTGGGAGCAATAACAGATAGGGTTTGTTAGAAGCAATAACAGATAGGATTTGTGTGGGAGCAATAACAGATAGGGTTTGTTAGAAGCAATAACAGATAGGATTTGTGTGGGAGCAATAACATAGGGTTTGTTAGAAGCAATAACAGATAGGGTTTGTTTGGGAGCAATAACAGATAGGGTTTGTTAGAAGCAATAACAGATAGGGTTTGTTAGGAGCAATAACAGATATCATTTGTTTAGGAGCAATAACAGATATGATTTGTTTAGGAGCAATACCAGATAGGGTTTGTTAGAAGCAATAACAGATAGGATTTGTTTAGGAGCAATAACAGATAGGGTTTGTTAGAAGCAATAACAGATAGGGTTTGTTAGAAGCAATAACAGATAGGGTTTGTTAGAAGAAATAACAGATAGGATTTGTTTGGGAGCAATAACAGATAGGGTTTGTTAGGAACAATAACAGATAGGGTTTGTTAGGAACAATAACAGATAGGGTTTGTTAGGAGCAATAACAGATAGGGTTTGTTAGGAGCAATAACAGATAGGGTTTGTTAGAAGCAATAACAGATAGGGTTTGTTAGGAGCAATAACAGATAGGGTTTGTTAGGAGCAATAACAGATAGGGTTTGTTAGGAGCAATAACAGATAGGGTTTGTTAGGAGCAATAACAGATAGGGTTAGTTAGAAGCAACAACAGATAGGGTTTGTTAGAAGCAACAACAGATAGGGTTTGTTAGGAGCAATAACAGATATGGTTTGTTAGGAGCAATAACAGATAGGGTTTGTTAGGAGCAACAACAGATAGGGTTTGTTAGAAGCAACAACAGATAGCGTTTGTTACAAGCAACAACAGATAGGGTTTGTTAGAAGCAACAACAGATAGGGTTTGTTAGAAGCAACAACAGATAGGGTTTGTTAGAAGCAATAACAGATGGGGTTTGTTAGGAGCAATAACAGATAGAGTTTGTTAGAAGCAATAACAGATGGGGTTTGTTAGGAGCAATAACAGGTAGAGTTTGTTAGAAGCAACAACAGATAGGGTTTGTTAGAAGCAACAACAGATAGGGTTTGTTAGAAGCAACAACAGATAGGGTTTGTTAGGAGCAACAACAGATAGGGTTTGTTAGAAGCAACAACAGATAGGGTTTGTTAGAAGCAACAACAGATAGGGTTTGTTAGAAGCAACAACAGATAGGGTTTGTTAGAAGCAACAACAGATAGGGTTTGTTAGAAGCAACAACAGATAGGGTTTGTTAGAAGCAATAACAGACAGAATTTGCTAAGAGCAAGAGCAAACAGAGTTCGATGGAAGCAAGAACAGACAGGGTCCGTTAGTAGCAAGCAATGATAGTAAGGTTGATACGACCACTAGGAAAAATGAAATCTGAACTTAGTGAGCTGTGATGACGGTTATGTTAAAAAGGGCTACGGGCCTACATTTTTAGAACCACAACGCAAAACGAAAACAATTTTTGAAACAAATGACTTGAATATCGTGTCTCGATTCACAACAATAACTATGAGACAATCTTTGTCCACGATAACATCTCTTGTCTTTATGTAGCCACACAATTTTCGCAGCATCATCAGTTATGCAGCTCACGACCTGGTGATGCGTGTCGCTGCTGTGCCTAAAATGTACTCATCCGTTATTTATTAAAGGAATTAACACACTCGCCGCAAATACTCATGGAGTTTTTTAAACCACTTTGAAGTCGTTATAAAAATGTAACGCAACGGACGGAGGCCATCTTTCTATTGTTTTGTCCATGACTACACGTGCAAAACCAAACAAGTTAATTTTCCGTCACGTTTAAACACACTATTTTGCCACGCGGAAAATGGACTCGGCGCCAGCTATTTGAAGTTTCCTTTTTAATTTGTTTTGTGGGGCGATGCTGTTAATTTGATCTTCTTTTTCGAAAGGGGTCACTAATAAGGGTCAAAGTTCGCGCAGGAGAGTTCGGTGGTATTGTGGGCGGATAGTCATCAGTAGTGATTGGGACCAATGATTGCAAAACAGACGTATCTTATAACTGGAAGGAAATGGAAACTGTAATCTCTGTGTGCCGAACTAAATGAATCACATGCTCTGAAACTCTTGTTTTGAAAACTATCTTAGTTTCTCGTCTCATCATTTCTATTTTACTTTTAAGCATCTCATTTATATTTTTTAAAGCACAGATAATATAATTTTGAAAAAAATATCTTCTTATTTGCATTATTTTTCTTTTTTTTTTTTAAAGAAGGTTGCAAGTGTACACAAACACGCACTGAGATATTTCATAATGTCTGAATGATAACCTCTTCCCATATGGTATTAGTAGTAGTAGCCTCCGTCAGTCATAGTTGACTGGATTTTTCAGCGCCCCTAGAAATGTTATTTTTTCTTTTCTTTTCTTTCGCCGTGTATTCTCTTTCTCTATGAATCTGTCTGCTTCTTGTTTGAGGTGAACCTTTAGAGTGTTTCCAGAGATTGCGGTGTGCACCTATGTCTTCCCATGCTGCAGGGTTTATGTTCAGAGTCTTCATGTCGCGTTTACACACATCTACAAATCGAAGTTTTAGGCGCCCCCTAGTTCTTTTACCATCTGCCAGTTGTCCGTAGAGTATAGTGGATGGTAACTTGTCGACACCAAAATGGCGATTCTAGAGTGTCATCTCCAGGGCGCGAGCATGGGCAGAAAAAGAAAGAGACAAGTTGTTGCCCATGCAGCATGTTTCTTCACTCCACGAAGCAGAACGATCCAAAGGTCTAGCAGAAAAAGAAAGAGACAAGTTGTTGCCCATGCAACATGTTTCTTCACTCCACGAAGCAGAACGATCCAAAGGTCTAGCAGAAAAAGAAAGAGACAAGTTGGTGCCCATGCAACATGTTTCTTCACTCCACGAAGCAGAACGATCCAAAGGTCTAGCAGAAAAAGAAAGAGACAAGTTGGTGCCCATGCAACATGTTTCTTCACTCCACGAAGCAGAACGATCCAAAGGTCTAGCAGAAAAAGAAAGAGACAAGTTGTTGCCCATGCAACATGTTTCTTCACTCCACGAAGCAGAACGATCCAAAGGTCTAGCAGAAAAAGAAAGAGACAAGTTGTTGCCCATGCAACATGTTTCTTCACTCCACGAAGCAGAACGATCCAAAGGTCTAGCAGAAAAAGAAAGAGACAAGTTGTTGCCCATGCAACATGTTTCTTCACTCCACGAAGCAGAACGATCCAAAGGTCTAGCAGGGCAAGAACAGTTTGGTGCCAACTGCGCAGCAGGATATAAACTGGTATTAACCGTTAAAATAATGCATTAAAATGGATAATAAAAATAATGGAAAACAAAATAATAGGTAGCTGATGCGAATTGTTGAAAACACATTGTCACGTTGGTTATAACAAAATGTATAATTCTAGACTGAGGCGCGAACAGCCGTAATATTTTTCAATCGCTGGTGGAAAAAAAAAATTACAACCGACATCTTCTGGAGGATCATCATCATCATCTACAATATCGGCTGACGAACGCGACCATGTCCTTCCAGAATCTTCTATTAACAGTGCATAGTATCAGTTCTGGTGTTGACTGTTTTCCATGCCATGACACCAAGCTCTCTAGTGTCTTCTCTCTTTTTTATCGTTCGTGATCTCTATTTCCCTGTATTTTGTCAGCTGTTACCAAGTAATCTAACTTTACTGTTCTCATGTTGTGCCCAAAAATGTTGCTTGTTTATTTGTGATATTTCATAGGAGTTTCCTTTTTGTGTTGATCTAATTGAGAATTTCCTTCTTGGTCAGCTAGTCCAGGAACTTTCAACATTCTTCTGAGAAATCCCATCTATGTGACCTCAAATCGTCTTTTCATTTGTTTGTCTACTGTCTATGATTCGCTTCCATAGGCCAGAATTGCCTCTATCGTGGTGGAGGAGAGTTTATCTAAAATATTGACGTAGCTTGGATCTGGATCATAAAGATCTACAACAATTACTCAAGAACATAAACATTACAAGCAAAACATATGGATTAGATATAAATGTAAAAAAAGACTAAAACTATTATCATAAACAAAGATAATACTCAAAACCATCAAGTGGATATCAAAGTTGAAGGAATAGACTTGAAGACAGTTTAAAGCTACAATTACTATGCACATACTATAACCAGTGATGGAAAATATAAAAGTGAAATAAACAAAAGAATAGGAATGGCAAAAAGTACTTTTAATGCTATAAAAAAATATATATTAACATAAAAAACAAATAATACCAGGGCTAAAACTAAGAACAACAAAATATTATATCTTCTCAACATTCCTGTATGGTGCAGAAACATGGACATTAGGCAATTAAAAAAAAACAGAAAATCGAAACCTTTGAAATGTGGATTTATAGAAGAATATGAAGAATTGAATGGAAAGAAAAGAAAACAAACAATGAAGTCTTAAAGCAAATAAAAATGAAAAGGGAACTACTAAATACAGTTCAAACAAGACAAATGAGATTTTTATAGCAATTATGAACCAAGACTAACATTAACAAGTATCGTCAAAAGATGGACAAGTCAGCCTATGACCACCTGAACTATCAAGGAAAGAGACAGAGAGGAATGACGCTCCATGGTAACCAACCTTCGATGCGGAGACGGCACTCAATGGTGATCAGCTGTGGTCAAGACAGCATCTAGATGAAATCGGACAGCAACTCATAGTTGACTGATAACTTTCGCATTAGTAAGCAAAATGTGATTGAGACCCTAGTCTAGCCGCTGCGACTCTGCAAGGAGAACAAACAATCTAGACGATCGTTGATCTGACCGAGAGAGAAGGCAACCTCGTTCTGGAAATATGTCATGCTGACGTAAGGTGTTGGTGCCGAAAACCTCAGTTCAAGTCACCATCTCAGTTAAAGGGAGAATACCAGTAAGTAAACAAAAGTAAAGAGCCCCGTCACGCCAAGTAGCGTATACGGAATTTGGTGTTAATGAAGATACATTTTACAGAATTCGGCACATGATCTTCGGGGTAAAGTGGTCGGTATTACGCCCGTGCCGCTTTACTTTCCCTGAAAAAAAACCGGTACCCATTTAAGGCTGGGTGAACCCGGAAGCCGTCGTTTGGGATCGAACCCTACCTCTTGTCCTTTGCAGTCCAGTTCACTAACCGCTGAGCTATCGCGTCTCCATGAGGATACCAAGGTCGAATAAATAATTAGTGGATGGAGTTGAAGAAGAGTTCATGAGGAGTCAATCATGCAAAACATTCTACACTTGAAAATAAATCGTGGACAAAAGAGCAACAAACAAAATAATAATGTATCGAAATCATTTAGGCCAGAGAAGTCTATGTCTACAGTAGATTGTTGAGAATGTCATTGACAGCGAAGAAAGGATGTTCTAAATGTTGCTAAAGCAAAAATAAAGCCATCTGTTCACAATGTAGTGAAAAATAGCAGCTAGAATATCATACTACAATCGAAAAAGTACAGAGGGAGAAATGAACAAAAACATACATTTGACAACAATTTAATATTTCAGAAATCTTACCATTAAAGAATATAAAACTAGAAAAAGGAAAATAGAGTACTTGTAGTTATGGTAATATAAAACTAGAAAAAGGAAAATAAAGTACTTGTAGCTATGGTAATATAAAACTAGAAAAAGGAAAATAAAGTACTCGTAGCTATGGTAATATAAAACTAGAAAAAGGAAAATAAAGTACTTGTAGTTATGGTAATATAAAACTAGAAAAAGGAAAATAGAGTACTTGTAGTTATGGTAATATAAAACTAGAAAAAGAAAAATAAAGTACTTGTAGCTATGGTAATATAAAACTAGAAAAAGGAAAATAAAGTACTCGTAGCTATGGTAATATAAAACTAGAAAAAGAAAAATAAAGTACTTGTAGTTATGGCAATATAAAAATAGAAAAAGAAAAATAAAGTACTCGTAGTTATGGTAATATAAAGCTAGGAAAAGGAAAATAAAGTACTCGTAGCTATGGTAATATAAAACTAGGAAAAGGAAAATAAAGTACTCGTATTTATGGTAATATAAAACTAGGAAAAGGAAAATAAAGTACTCGTAGTTATGGTAATATAAAACTATCTATCTATTGTCCTTTCGAGCCGAAGACGGCACATAGGGCAGAACCACAATCTCAAAAAACAGAAACCCTGCGTGCCAAAATGGCACATATTGCAGAGATCACTGCCTCCAAAATCTATGGTCTGTTTCCATAACAATACTTTTTACAATGACAGCTTGTCAAGCCATCGATCAACCTCCTTAGTCGCCTCTTACGACATGCCTGGAAGGTCACAGTGTCACTATATATATAACTAGGAAAAGGAAAATAAAGTACGTGTAGCTATGGTAATATAAAACTAGGAAAAGGAAAATAAAGTACTCGTAGCTATGGTAATATAAAACTAGGAAAAGGAAAATAAAGTACTTGTAGCTATGGTAATATAAAACTAGGAAAAGGAAAATAAAGTACTCGTAGCTATGGTAATATAAAACTAGGAAAAGGAAAATAAAGTACTTGTAGTTATGGTTAATATAAAACTAGGAAAAGGAAAATAAAGTGCTTGTAGTTATGGTAATTAAAGCAGCATTATAGCCTAGAAAAGTTCGTTATGTAGTACTTAATTCCAAGTGACGATCGAAAGGAAAACTTATGAGGTGGCCGCAAATTACTATAGGTAAGTTGGGGTTTACTGCTGCAGACACTGGACAACTCACACAGGACAGAGACCAAAAAAAAGTGGTAGTTATGAAAGTTCCGTCAGGAATAAACTACTGATGATGATTGGAAGATGTTGAAGGAAGAGATAGAGGAAAACATAGAGAAAAGATTTAAGACAGTTTAAGAGAATAGTTTTGTATGAAATAAACAACAGAATCATAAACAGTTGTAGAAATAAAAAGTTGTGGACAGACGTGATCAGATTTTAAAAAAAATAACTTTAATGCAATGTAATAATATTTTTTGGTATACATGTGGAGCCGCACCAAGATGGACGCTCGTTTGCGTATGATCAAAGACAAACTGCCAAGATCTGAATTTGCAGAATTTCGTTCATTCTCAACGGCGGCCGTTATAGTTTATCTTTCACTATAGCTCGTTTCAAATCATGTGCCCAACTTTTAAAATCGATATCTTTTTAATCTCTTTTTGTAATTTTTTCAAAATTTGCATGTAAAGTTATAATGATTAGAACTCAACAGGGAATTAATTTCATTAAAAAAAAACATTTGGTTATTATTGTTGCTTATTTGATTTATATAAATTTATAACAACCCATTGATGTAGTCAAAACTTAATGTTTACAGTATTTTAAGTTAAAAATAGCGAGTGAAAATCCATACACGGTACAATTGACGTTTTTGCACACTTTCCACGTGGGCTTTCTGACACAATTAGACACTTGTAGAAAACACGAGGCATTGTGTGTTCCATTTCCGTTCATTCATAGGTGGAGAAGTGGAACGATAACATTTATCATGAGTCTTAAAATGAAATTCTGCAGTTTACAAAACATCGCAATAAATATGTATGACTATTTTTGCAAAGAGGCTAAACGAGGAAGATTATTTCATTCTTTAGAAAACCCTGAGAATAGGACAAGACACATTTTGGATTTATCTAAACGGTCATTTAATCGCTGGATTCAAGCACGTGACCGTCAATGTTCAAAATATACAAAATCACAAGGAAGAGCAAAAATGTTGGATAATTTCGACAGTGAACTTATTAGAAGTGAAATTCGCAAAATGTTGGGTATGAATGAAACTGTTACAATAAGAAAATTAAAAGTATCGCTGAAAAAGAACAACAGTATTGAAATATCAAAGTCTACATTATGGAGGAATGTGAGAGCTGCAGGCTTTACATTCAGAAAGTATTCAAATGGACGAAACATCATCTGTGAGAAGCCACATATAGTAGTCATGAGAAGCAAGTACTTATGTGAAGTAAAAGAGGTGCGCAAGCAAGGTTATGATATTGTGTACTTGGATGAAACATGGATCAATGTTCACCAAACTAACCAAAGGGAATGGCAGTCATCAGATGGAAAGATTAAGAGATTAATACCTAGCAGCAAAGGACAGCGCTTGATAATTGCTCATTCAGGTAGTCGACAACATGGACTAATACAGAATGCAGAGCTCATTTTTCTTTCAAAATCCATAGACAATCGGGATTATCACTCTGAGATGAATGGTCACATATTTAGACATTGGATTGAAAATTCTGTTCTCCCATCACTAGATCGACCATCTTGCCTAGTAATGGACAATGCAGCGTACCACAACATTGTTGCACTTGAAGATAAAGTCCCGACGTCATCCAGTACAAAAGATGCTATTAAGATATGGCTCACAAATGAGCACATACAATTTAATAGCATGTACTTAAAACCTGAATTACTATCTCTAGTAAAGCAAAAACAGAGGACAAAGATTTTTCAAATAGATAAGATTATCCAAGAGCACGGTCATATAAGTTTGAGGCTGCCACCTTACCATACTCATTTAAATCCAATAGAACTAATCTGGGCAAAATTAAAGGGACAAGTGGCAGATGAAAATACAACATTCAAAATATGCGATGTAAAGACTCTTGCTAATCTCGCTTTATTAAATATAGACAAAGATTATTGGGCTGAATGTGAAGACCACGTCTTAAAACAGGAAGAGGAATATTGGAAAAATGATGGTTTGTGGAATGTTCAACCCCAAACAGTTATTAATCTTTTAGACTCGTCTGATTCAAAATGAAAGTATACAGCCCCCACAATGTTGGCCCCTATATTACCTTAAATTAGTTCAACAAACGGTCCTTTTCAGGACCACACAACTATGAAAATTGGACATACAGGTATACCTTGATATTATCGTCCGTCCTCGAACTGAGCAGACAATAATTCTCCTGGTGTTTTGTTTTATCCAGTTATTTCCCCATTACGGCCACGCCTTTACCTAGTGAAAATTAATCATAGACCAGCAACTACGGTAATTTCTATTCTTTAGGGCTTCACAATTTACAATTTTGACAAACATCAAAGAAATATCGCCGCTTTAAGAAAACTGTAGCTGCAAGATATTTGTTAAATATACATTTAAAGGGTCGTTTGAATTCTAATAACATTTGGAAAATTTCAAAAGTTTTTAACAAACGGTTAGAGAGTAATAGCGTTTTGAAGTTGGGCACATGATTTGAAACGAGCTATAGCAAGCACAATGCCTGGAGTATAAGCTCAGAACACAATCTTGTCGTGCTTTCTCCCTGCATCGAAGGTTGGCGACAATGGAAATTCATTTCACTCTGTCTCTTGTGGACGCTGTCTAAATGAACCAAATTAGTAAACAACCATGCTTCCACTAACGCAGGAGGAGATCAACACCTTCTTTGACAAACTATCCAAATAATAAATTACATGTTTCATCATATATTCGTATATATCTGGTAGAACTTTTAGTTTAAAATACTTGTGAGATAAATTCCATACTTACGGTTGTCACGTTCTGTTTTATTCAAGACACAAGAGCCAAGAACTCAACTATTCGATTCATTGTTTGTGTGCTATTCAAATCACATACGACTTTAATTTATCAAAGTCTACACATTTAGACATCCTCAAGTAGCGTGTGAGATACAAGCCATGTTCGTCTTTGGTGGAAAGAAGGGATCGCTCCAGGATATGCTGTCATTCATTTATGAAGATTCTTCTTAGATCTTCTTCGACGAGAACTCGGGAACTTTTCTTCCAGCATTTACATTTTTGTGTTGCTGATCTCTGACACGGGTGTTCTGGTTAGCCTACTGTTTGTGTGGATAGAGACCATTGCTGATCTCTGACACGGGTGTTCTGGTTGGCCTACTGTTTGTGTGGATAGAGACCATTGCTGATCTCTGACACGGGTGTTCTGGTTAGCCTACTGTTTGTGTGGATAGAGACCATTGCTGATCTCTGACACGGGTGTTCTGGTTGGCCCACTGTTTGTGTGGATAGAGACCATTGCTGATCTCTGACACGGGTGTTCTGGTTGGTCTACTGTTTGTGTGGATAGAGACCATTGCTGATCTCTGACACGAGTGTTCTGGTTGGCCTACTGTTTGTGTGGATAGAGACCATTGCTGATCTCTGACACGGGTGTTCTGGTTGGTCTACTGTTTGTGTGGATAGAGACCATTGCTGATCTCTGACACGGGTGTTCTGGTTGGTCTACTGTTTGTGTGGATAGAGACCATTGCTGATCTCTGACACGGGTGTTCTGGTTGGTCTACTGTTTGTGTGGATAGAGACCATTGCTGATCTCTGACACGAGTGTTCTGGTTGGCCTACTGTTTGTGTGGATAGAGACCATTGCTGATCTCTGACACGGGTGTATGGTTGGCCTACTGTTTGTGTGGATAGAGACCATTGCTGATCTCTGACACGGGTATATGGTTGGCCTACTGTTTGTGTGGATAGAGACCATTGCTGATCTCTGACACGAGTGTTCTGGTTGGTCTACTGTTTGTGTGGATAGAGACCATTGCTGATCTCTGACACGAGTGTTCTGGTTGGTCTACTGTTTGTGTGGATAGAGACCATTGCTGATCTCTGACACGGGTATATGGTTGGCCTACTGTTTGTGTGGATAGAGACCATTGCTGATCTCTGACACGGGTGTTCTGGTTGGCCTACTGTTTGTGTGGATAGAGACCATTGCTGATCTCTGACACGGGTGTTCTGGTTGGCCTACTGTTTGTGTGGATAGAGACCATTGCTGATCTCTGACACGGGTGTTCTGGTTGGTCTACTGTTTGTGTGGATAGAGACCATTGCTGATCTCTGACACGGGTGTTCTGGTTGGCCTACTGTTTGTGTGGATAGAGACCATTGCTGATCTCTGACACGGGTGTTCTGGTTGGCCTACTGTTTGTGTGGATAGAGACCATTGCTGATCTCTGACACGGGTGTTCTGGTTGGCCCACTGTTTGTGTGGATAGAGACCATTGCTGATCTCTGACACGGGTGTTCTGGTTGGTCTACTGTTTGTGTGGATAGAGACCATTGCTGATCTCTGACACGGGTGTTCTGGTTGGCCTACTGTTTGTGTGGATAGAGACCATTGCTGATCTCTAACACGGGTGTTCTGGTTGGTCTACTGTTTGTGTGGATAGAGACCATTGCTGATCTCTGACACGGGTGTTCTGGTTGGTCTACTGTTTGTGTGGATAGAGACCATTGCTGATCTCTGACACGGGTGTTCTGGTTGGCCTACTGTTTGTGTGGATAGAGACCATTGCTGATCTCTGACACGGGTGTTCTGGTTGGCCTACTGTTTGTGTGGATAGAGACCATTGCTGATCTCTGACACGGGTGTTCTGGTTGGCCCACTGTTTGTGTGGATAGAGACCATTGCTGATCTCTGACACGGGTGTTCTGGTTGGTCTACTGTTTGTGTGGATAGAGACCATTGCTGATCTCTGACACGGGTGTTCTGGTTGGCCTACTGTTTGTGTGGTTAGAGACCATTGCTGATCTCTGACACGGGTGTTCTGGTTGGTCTACTGTTTGTGTGGATAGAGACCATTGCTGATCTCTGACACGGGTGTTCTGGTTGGCCTACTGTTTGTGTGGATAGAGACCATTGCTGATCTCTGACACGGGTGTTCTGGTTGGTCTACTGTTTGTGTGGATAGAGACCATTGCTGATCTCTGACACGGGTGTTCTGGTTGGCCCACTGTTTGTGTGGATAGAGACCATTGCTGATCTCTGACACGGGTTTTCTGGTTGGTCTACTGTTTGTGTGGATACAGACCATTGGCTACAAAGTCAATCAACTGAACGGGATGTGTCAAAGTCTCGTTTTTCGCCACCTACGTATTTAGCTTTCTGTCCGTATGGTACGTTGTGCGCATAACAGTGGAGAATTACACCACCATATGTCATCCAACAAGCTTTGTGGTTATGTGCACAAAGCGACGCGCCAGTATCGTGGTCATGTGCATTCAAGTCTTGTCGTTGTTGCTGTATATGGCCACTGCTGTTGCTGCTGAGGTAACGCCAAATGAGATAGTCTTGAGAAATGCTTGCCAGGTCCAAGGCTGATGTTCTTGCACATAATAACCTACATTGATTCGGTAGTAACGTTGCTACTACCGCTGCTCGCCATTACTGTCATGCTCTTCACGATCGTTCTGTCCATCATACACAAGTTCCGGTGGAAGAAGCTCAGTGGCCTGCTGATGCTGGAAGTTTCCGAGCTGAAACCGATCAACGATCCTAGGTGGAGCTCAGTGCGAGCTAGCGCCCAGGTTCGTGTGGCTAGGATGCTCTTTGCCTTGTCTCTATCTTACATCATCATGAACGCACCCAGCCACGTGACCAGACAGTACTATCTGATGCGGACTCAAAACTCAGGGGATATGAAATTGACATTCGCTGAAGGTCTTATCCGACTGATCTTCCAGCACGTTAGCCACGCCCACCATGCCTGTAAGTTTTGGATCTTCGTGGTCGTCAGTAGAAACTTTACCAGGAACCTCAGACAAACTTTGGTGAACGTTACCAAGTGTATATGTTAGTCGAGGCTTATATCTTGGTGGTTTTCTGTGCTAACCATGGCTAATATTTGTGTGTGTGTATGTGATAGCCATGGTTCCTATCTTGGTGGGTGTCTGTGACAGCCATGGCTCAATTCTAGGTGTATATCCGTGTTAGTCGTAACTCATATCTTAGTGGGAGTCTATGATAGCCATGGCTGATATCTTGGTGGGTGTCTGGGCTAGCCATGATTCATATCTTAGTGTGTGTCTGTGCTGGCCATGGTTCATATCTTGGTGCATATCCGTGCTAGCCATGGTTCATATCTTGGTGGGTGTCTGTGCTGACCAAGGTTCATATCTTGGTGTGTGTCTTGGCTGGCCTTGGTTCATATCTTAATGTGTTTCAGTGCTAGTCATGGTTCATATCTTGGTGTGTTTCCGTGAAGCCATGGGTCATATCGTAATGTGTTTCTGTGCTAGCCATGGCTCATATCTTAGCTTGTGTGTGTGTGTGCTAGCTATGGCTCATATCTTGGTGTGTCATGTTAGTCTTATCTCATATCTTGGTGTGTGTCCGTGTTAATCATGTCTCATATATTTGTGTGTGTCTGTGTTTAGTCATATCTCATATCTTGGTGTGTGTCCGTGTTAATCATGTCTCATATATTTGTGTGTGTCTGTATTTAGTCATATCTCATATCTTGGTGTGTGTTCGTGTTAATCATGTCTCATATATTTGTGTGTGTCTGTGTTTAGTCATATCTCATATCTTGGTGTGTATCTGTGTTAGTCATGTGTCAAATCTTTGTGCGTACATGTCTATGTTAGTCATACCTCATATCCTCGTGTGCATGTCTATGTTAGTCACATCTTATATCCTTGTGTACATGTCTATGTTAGTCATGTCTCATATATTTGGGTGTATGTCCATGCTAGTCACATCTCATATTTTAATGTGTGTCTGTCTATATTAGTCATGTCTCATATCTTTGTGTGTTTGTGTATAGTCACATCTCCTATCTTTGTGAGTGCATGTTTATGTTAGTCATGTCTCATATCTTTGTATGTGCATGACTGTGTTTAGTCATATCTCGTATCTTAGTGTGTGTATCTGTGTTAGTCATATCTCCTATTTTAGAGTGTGTCTGTGTTAATCATATCTCATATTTTAGAGTGTGTCTCTATCACACATCTTTGTGTGTGCATGTCTGTGTTAGTCACCTCTAGTGACTCGGGCAGATGGTGCTCGTAAACCTGGGAGGGCCGACCATCTAAGGGCAGAATCCCCCTACAGAAAAGACAATCTGCTGCCTTGCAGGAAGATCGGGGACAATCAAAGGCTAAGGAAAGAAAACCTGAATAAAATGCTGGCTGAAATCGGATGCATTGGGCCTCTGGCGCAGACCACAATGCAACGTTTTAACAGGTATTCAATCAGAGTGGATCTAACAGACTCTAATTATAATGTTCTGTCTGTGGGGTCGATCAATTCACTTAAATAGACAGCTGCCTTCATGTGAGAGTCTGGAATCCTACTCTGATTGAGTCTTGATCGCACAGAGAGAGAGAGAGATAATATTTGAACATACTTTCGACTGGGAATCCACGATAGTTCAGTCGTTAGTGAACTGGATTACAAAGGACTAGAGATCAGGGTCGATCCTGATCGATGGCTTCCTGGTTCACCTAGCCTTAAATAGGTACCAGAATTTTTCTGGGAAAGTAGAGCGGCACGGGCGTTATATCGACCACATTACTCCAAAATTCATGTGTCTGTAAAAATTATGGTCACTAATGCCATATTCCCTATACACCACCTGGTGTGACGGGGCTCTTTATTTTTTTTTAACTTATACTTTTGACTCGTACAAAACTGTGGTAGTTAGTTACAGCTCACTTCCTGCATGCGTGCAAGTGTAGATACGCTCTTTTTGACATCGTAGGCAAATGCGCAATCAAAATATTCTCCATTTCGTTTTGGAGCGTGACCCCTGCTCCCCTTGATTGGACGAAAAGGTGCCATCAGGCCAATGTTAGACTTCATCGTCCAATTGTTCGATGTTCAGCTATTGTTAAGAGAGAAGAGTTGAGAGTATGTGGGATGTCCTTATCGGAGACCTGGGGCAATTTGTGTAAAGGAGGACCAGCATCATGCCAGGGCAATCACGTAATGGGAGCGTTCGTTATTTGCCGACTCTTGACACGTAAACGTGACATGGGTTACAATTCGTGGTGGTCACGTGGTCAAATGAGGACAATTCAGAGAAGCGAAAAGTTTTACCAAGGAGCGACAAGAGAAAGTTATTTTTGTTCATTTGGAGATAAACGAGGGAGTACTACGAGGGGGGAACAAATAACAGTGTTAGTTACTTAACATTCTGTTTAAAATAGATGTTAAAACCAGCATCGGTATTCTTCTACCTTTCAGTTCCCGGTGGAGTATTGGTTTTCAACAAACACTTTCCAAGTCATTCTGTTTCTTTACATTCTTTTAAGATCATTCCATGTCTTCCCCATCATCTTCATCTCTGCTTCTATCTGTCTTCTCCGAGAATTCATTGGTCTTCCCCTTTGTCTTTTGCCCTGGGGATTAAAAAAAAAGCCTGTTGTGCAATACTCTCAGTTGACTTCCGCAGTATGTGTCCTTTTCAGCGCCATCGTCTTCGCTGTATCTCTTTATCCTCTGTTATTTGACTGGTACATTTCCATAATTCTATGTTAGTGAATGTGTTCTGCCATTTCCATCCTTTTATTCTGCGTAAGCATCCATTAATGAAAGTTTGTATCTTCATGATTGTCAATTTTGTTGTTCTCCATGTTTCACAGCCATATAATGGGACTGACTTAACATTTGAGTTGAACATTTTTATTTTTGTATTTAACCTAATTTCTTTGGATTTCCATATGTTTCCCAGTGCAAAAAAAAAAAAGCTCCTCTTGCGTTTGATATCCTTATTTTGGTATCATTTTCTGTTCCTCCCTCTTTATCTATAATACTGGCCCAGATATATGTAAGATTGTACGTCTAGTAGAGGTATTTCTCCTAATTTTATTTGGTTATTGCAACGTGGTCATATGAGGACAATTCAGAGAAGCGAAGTTTTACCAAGGAGCGACAAGAGAAAGTTGTTTTTGTTCATTTGGAGATAAACGAGGGAGTACAACTTGGGGGGGGGGGGGGGGGGACAAATAACAGTGTTAGTTACTTGACATTCTAACTGACCAAAACCCAACATATCTTGGCGTCACCATGAATCGCAGAATGACTTGGAAAAATCAGATAGACAGAGCAAGAAAAAAAGCCAGAAAACGAACTAATATTATGAAGAAATTGGCAGGAACGGACTGGTGAGCAGACAGCAATATTTTGAAAAGACTATACATAGGAATAGTCAGACCAGTCTAGAGTATGGAGTCACAGCCTGGGCTATGGCTTCGCTTCAATATCACACCTTTGCAAAATTCAAAGAACACAGAACCAAGCTGCCCGTATCATCACTGTTGCTATGACGTCTACACATATCAAGACTCTAGAAAGAGTAACAGGTTTACAACCCTTAGATGGCAGACGGATCACTAAAGTATTGCAACAAGCGGAGAAATATAGAAGGCTCCTTAGCTATCCCATGCACCAAAGAATAACTGGTTCCGGAATTGTACGACTAAAGAGGAGCAACTTCGCTGCAATTGCCAATGAACTAACTACTGGAGACCCAGTACTTTCCCAAACAATATCGAAACCCTTGGGCCCATCTGATATGTCTCCTCATGGAAAACATAAAATATCAGAACGTAAGGAAAATATAACAGGAATCATGAAAAAAGGCACCCAATCAGACACAGAAAGAAAACACGTAGCAGAAAAAACATATACACGATACCTACCCACAGGACTCTTGGTCCCACATATACACAGATGGCTCTGCTACAAATGCCATCAGAAATGGAGGATGAGGTGTGTTCTTGACGCTGAATAATCAGGACGAGATCACCAAATGAATAGCTACTGGAAAATTCTCAAACAACTTTAAAGCAGAAACTGAGGCCATCAGAGATGCTGCAAAACTGGCTACTCAACACAAAAATAACATGCACAATAAATTGGTTATTCTAACTGATGCACTGTCAGTACTATCTGTTCTAAAAAGCCCCAAGAACAATGAACTAGATGATTTGAGAACAACCTTGGACCAACTATGCAATAACTTCCAGAGAGTAGTCATTCAGTGGATACCATCACACTGTAATATACACGGGAACGAACGCGCAGACAAATTAGCTAAAGAGGGAGGGAGATTACCACAAGAGAACCATCCGCTCAGTTATGATGAAGCCAAATCCATCCTCAAAGGTCAGTTCCATGAAAAATGGAGACGAGAACACCCAAAGCATAACGAGAGTGACGGATACCACCAACTATCAAGGAGGGATCAAGTCATCATACTTCGCCTTCGCACTGGCCACAATAGAATGAGAAATCACATGTTCACCAATTTCAAAATAGGTACAACCATCCTATGCCACTGTACACTCGACAATATGACTTCAAAACATGTTCAACAGGATTGCCCCCAGTACACAGTCTTGAGAAGAGCAATGTCGTCCACACCCACCTCCCTGGAAGAGAAACTATATGGGGCAATCGATTCACTTAAACAGGCAGCTGCCTTCATGAGAGAGTCTGGAATCCTACTCTGATTGAGTCTTGATCGCAGAGAGAGAGAGAGAGAGAGAGAGAGAGAGAGAGAGAGAGTTTCTCTCTCTCTGCGATCAGGACCCAATCAGAGTAGGATTCCAGCTCCTCACATGAACTCTGTCAGGTTAGGTGTGTTACAAACAGAACATCACGATTAGAGTCTGCCAGATCCACTCTGATTGAACACCCGTTAAAAACGTTGCACTGTGTTCTGCGCCAGTGGCCCAGTGCATCCGATTTCAGCCAGCATTTTATTCAGGTTTGCATTCCCTAGCCTTTGATTGTCCCCAATCTTCCTGCAAGGCAGCAGGTGATCTTTTCTGTAGGGGGATTCTGCCCTTAGATGGTCGGCCCTCCCAGGTTTACGAGCACCATCTGCCCCAGTCACTAGAGGTGACTAACACAGACATGCACACACAAAGATATGAGATGTGACAAACACAGACATGCAGATAGCGATACGAGGCATGACTAATACTGACATACATCAAGATATATGACACATGACTAACATAAACATGCACATAAAGATATGAGTTATGACTGACATAGACATGCAACCACAAATAAATTACACATATCTAACATGGACATGCACACAAAGATATGAGATATGACCAACATAGACATGTTCACACAATGATATGAGATGTGACTAGCATAGCCATGCAAACACAAGGATATGAGATGTGACATACACAGACATGCACACACAAAGATATGAGATATGACTAACATAAACATACACACAGAGATATGAGATATCACTAGCCCAAACATGCACACACAAAGATATTACACTTGACTAACACAGATACACACTAAGATATGAGATATGACTAAACACATACACACTTAAAGATATGAGACATGATTAACACGGACACTCCAAGATATGAGATATGACTAACATGACACACAGCAAGATATGAGCCATGGCCAGCACACACACACACACACACACACACACACACACAAGCCAAGATATGAGCCTTGACTAGCAATGAAACACACCAAGAAATGAAATGCACAGAAAGAAAATATCCAGTACACATTAAGGTATCCATATGCTTGGGTTTGTTGTAGTCGGCAGACTCTTCTTAACGTGGAAATCATCGATATACGAGACGCCGGCCCCCATGGACTGTTAACAGATATCGTCCAAACAGTTGTACGGAGATTTCAGAGTGCAGTCTGACCCGTAGAACGTTCCCTTGCATGAACAAATCCCGGTTGACTGTTCACAGGTGTCGTTGAAACAGTGGTCAGGACATTTGAGAGTGCAGTCTGGCCCGTAGAACGTTCCCTTGCGCGTACAGTCTGCTCTTTCTGTGTCACATATGATGTCACAGCCATCAGAACACGTCTGTTCGCACTGTAGCCCAAAATTACCATCAGGACAAGTGTCATCACAGGTATAGCCAGGATGTTTGCAATGTTGGCATTTTCCGGATTTTCCTCACATAAAGAACTGACACTAAGACAAGACCCGGAGCAGTCGTGTCCATAGATCCCATGTGAACAGTTGCCGTGACAAGTACCGATGATGACGGTGCAGCCTTTGCTACTCCCACCATACACTGTACAAAACAACCAAGAATGCCCGACCAGACAATAGGTGTCTGTAAATGTTTGCACCCCACACACCGTCAGGGCACTCTCATCCTGCGAAAAGGTCGGTGAGAACTCAAACTTACTGTGTGCCATTGTCGCTTGTATGGTGACTACAATAGTGTTCACAGAAATATTTGGGTATGATATATCATTATACTGGAACACTACACCGCCACTGTCAGAGAAAGCCTTTGGAGTGTCATTCTTTACCCGAATCATAGTGCTAGCTCGATGATAAATTCGAATGGTGTGAGTCTTCTGGGACGTGTCAAAGTTCAGATACCAGTAAACAGAATTGGTTGCACTTCTCAATTGTGTGTGTGTGTGCAGTCATTGTCATAAAGATTGGTCTTTGTTTTACCATTAACTGCGGCCTCTGGTCCACATCCGTCTCCTGTATAGCAAGCATTAAATGTGTCGGTCTGGTTTGCGTTCTGTTTGAGAGCCACATTCCGACCCCCGCCAATGTAGGTGGAGCAGATATTTGCAACTATCGCCCCTTCAATCCGTAACATGTTGATTAGACCATGAAACTATCCGGATCTGTAGGTCCAGATCCCTAGGTGTATTTGCAAACTAGATCAAAGTACTGACACTGGGGTCCGAAACGCTCTCGCCGACAACTGTCACCGTTTGTGCATGTCCCTGTAGCCCTGTCACAAACTGAGCGATTTTAGCAGTGACACTGCAACGCACAATTTGCCCCGAACCAACCTTCTACACAAGTTAGGCAGTTAGGTCATTAGCTTCCAATGTCGCAAACAAAGCCAGCAGAATAAAGACTTGATCTACATCGGTGGTTAACGAAATGTGCACAAACAATTATTTCAAACCCGTGGTTACAATTCTAACAATCCGCCAACTCGCTGTGACAACAGACAGCGCGATGTTCAAGATCAGCATTGTATACACCACGGCTAGAACCCGGACGAACTTCCATCTTGGTGCGTCCCAAAAGAGAGAGTTTAAAATAGATGTTAAAACCAGCATCGGTAATCAGAGATAAATGTGATTCTATCTTACTAATAGTTTTTTTGTTCTTTTCAGTATCTTTATATTCATCATATGTGTCATATCGATTAGCATGGGTGATAACGTATTTCTACAATTCTCTGCATACAGTTCCCCACATCAATCCTGTTATTGACTGTTTACCGTGCTACGACACCAAGCTGTCTAGCAAGTTGTAACCAATTATTTACATTTTGCTCCTCTCATGATGTGTCAGAAAATTTCTAATTTCTGTTAACTTCTTCTTCTTTTAACTTTTAGCTCCTGGTGGAGCATAGGTTTTCAACAAACACTTTCCAAGTCGTTCTGTTTTTTGCCATTCTTTTAAGATCATTCCATGTCTTCCCCATCATCTTCATCTCTGCTTCTATCTGTCTTCTCCAAGAATTCCTTGGTCTTCCTCTTTGTCTTTTCCCCTGGGGATTCCAAAAAGGGCCTGTTGTGTAATACTCTCAGTTGGCTTCCGTAGTGTGTGTCCTATCCATCGCCATCGTCTTCGCTGTATCTCTTTATCCACTGGTATTTGACCGGTACATTTCCATAATTCCACGTTAGTGACTTTGTCCTGCCATTTCCATCCCTTTATTCTGCGCAAGCATCCATTAATGAAAGTCTGTACTTTCGTGATTGTCAATTTTGTCATTCTCCATGTTTCACAGCCATATAATAGGACCGACTTAACATTTGAGTTGAAAATTTTTATTTTTGTATTTAGCCTAATTTCTTTGGATTTCCATATGTTTCCCAGTGCAATGAAAGCTCCTCTTGCTTTTGATATCCTTATTTTGGTATCATTTTCTGTTCCTCCCTCTTTATCTATATTACTGCCCAGATATATATAAGATTGTACGTCTAGTAGAGGTATTTCTCCTAGTTTGATATGGTTATTGCCAACTGCATTAATTCTCATAATATTGGTCTTATCTCTATTAATCTTTAGTCCTAGCTGTTGTGATCTCTCATCTAATATACTCATTTTATCCTGCATCTGTTGATGGCTGTGTGATAGGAGAGCTATGTCATCAGCAAAGTCTAAATCATCAAGTTGTTTGGTCAGTGACCACTGGATCCCATTTCTGTTGTTTTGAGTTATTTTCATAATCCAATCTATGGCCAGTAGAAAGAGAAATGGAGACAGGAGGCATCCTTGCCTTACTCCTGTTCTTATTTCAAATGCTTCTGTAAGCTGTCCTTCATGCACCACACTACATTTTGTTCCTTCATACATTGTTTTTATCAGGTTAATAAACTTTATGGGGATTCCGTAATGACTCAGCAACTTCCAAAGCATTCTTCTGTCTAAACTATCAAATGCCTTTTCGTAATCTATGAATCCAATATATAGTGGGGATTTTAGTTCTAAACTTTGTTCAACTATTATACGTAGGGTAGTTATTTGATCAGCACATGATCTGTTCTTCCTAAAACCTGCTTGTTCATCTCTCAAGTGTTTCTCTATAGCCTCTTTTAGTCTCTCCAGAATGATTCTGCCTAATATTTTTCCTGGCACTGATAGTAGCATAATTCCCCTATAATTTGTGCACTCCTGTAAACTTCCTTTCTTTGGTAGTTTGATCATATAACCTTCTCTCCAGTCTTTAGGTATTTCTTCCCTCTCCCAAATTTTATCCAATAGATCCTGTAACATCTTGGTAGAGGTGTTAATATCTGCTTTGATGGCTTCCGAAGGAATTTCATCTGGTCCTGTGGCTTTACAATCTTTTAATAATTTGATGGCGTTCATTATTTCTTCTTTGCTTGGTTTTCCGCAGTTAACGTGTAACTCTTCTTCTGCTGGTAGTATATCTGGAGGATTATTTGAGCCGGGTCTGTTCAAAAGTTCTTCAAAGTGTTCTTTCCATCTCTCCATTTGTTCCCTTATATTACTAAGCAGATTTCCTTTCTTGTCTTTGATAAAGGCGTTGATCTGTTTGTATTTTCCACCTAATTTCTTTGTGCTGTTGTACAGTTCTTTCATATTCCCTTTATTTGCTGCTTCTTCTGCCTCTTTAGCTAGTTCATCTATATATTTCCTCTTATCCCTTTTAATGCATCTTCTCACTTCTTTGTTCACCTCCGTGTAAGCTTCCTGTGTCTTGGCTTTATTACTTCTTGTTTTGCTTTTATTTATGTCTGCTTTCTTGTTCTTTCTTTCTTTAATTTTATCCAGGGTCTCTGCTGTCATCCATGCCTTATTCTGGCGTTCTCTTTTCCCCAGTGTTTCTTCGCATGTCTCTTTCCATATATTTTTTACCTGTTTCCAATGATCTTCTATATTTATTGTATTTTCTAGTTGTTGGAGGACTTGGTATTTGTTTGATATTGTGACTGCGAATTTATCTTTAATTCCTTGTTCTTTAAGAAACCCTACATTGAAATACTTTCTACCCTTATTCGTTGTATTATACCTTTTTAATTTAATTTTAAGTTTGGCTAACAGAAGATGATGATCAGAAGCTATATCTGCCCCTCTATATACTTTTACATCCTGTAAGGATGACTTAAACTTATTATTAATACATATGTGAGCAATTTGATTTTCCGTTCTATGATCTGGTGACACCCATGTAGCTTTGTGTATTCTTTTATGTTGGAATATTGTTCCTCCTAGGCTCATTTGATTAAGGGCGCAGAAATTCACAAATATCTCTCCATTCTCGTTTATATCTCCAAGTCCATGTTTTCCCATAATCTCTTCGAAGCCTCTGTTGTCTGATCCTACCTTAGCATTTAGGTCTCCCATCAAGATTATAATATCCTTGGCTCGTCTTGCATCCATCTGCCATTGTAGCTGCTTATAAAAATCATCTTTAACTGAGTCATCTTTATCGTTGGTTGGTGCATAGCATTATATAATGTGTAATTTTATTTTGTTTTTGGTTGTTCTAAATGTTGCTCTCACCAGTCTTGGTCCCACTGCCTCCCATTCTATTAGTGTCTTCTGTGCATTTTTTGATAGCATTATAGCTACCCCTTCGCTATGTTGTGCTCCTGGTTCCTGATGTCCTGATGATAAAATCATCTCCCCTGTATTCAATTTTATTCTCTCTGTTCCAAGCCATCTTGTTTCACACATTCCCAGAATATCTATCTTATAGTTGGTCATTTCTGCTGCCACTTGTGCCGCTTTTCCCTGTTCGTTAAGGGTACGAACATTCCAGGTGCCAATTCTGGATGATTTCCTGGTAGACAAAGGGTGAGTCGGCAACCCGGACTCCTTATGGCTTTCTCCGGATTGCGTCATACGAGTAGTATACAAGGGTCCATTTGCTAGTATTTGGCCCGTAAATTAACAAAGATATATAGTAGGTGCGCGGCGCACCTAATGTACCGTAGGTGCAGGGGGAGTTAACCATGACCTCTAGTCCCGGTGACCCCGGAAGTGACGTGTTTATGTCTGGTGTGTGCTGACTTTGGAGTTCTTTATGTACTTGAGCGATAGTGATAGGTTAGTAGATTATACAACATCAGGTTTCTCATAAGGAGGTTTCTTCTGGGCGCCTAATGTACTGTAGGCGCAGGGGGAGTTAACTGTGACATTTCGTGTCGGGATGTTGTCTGGGGGTGTCTGTCGGCGTGACCGCGGCGCTCCGTATTTTAAAAATTCCGAATTATTTTTTAACTGTGACATTTCGTGTCGGGATGTTGACTGGGGGGTGTCTGTCGGCGTGACCACGGCGCTCCGTATTTTAAAAATTCCGAATTATTTTAAAAAAAACAGTCTCCATCTGATTTCGAACACGGGTCTACGGCGTGCCAGGCCAGACACTTACCACTATGCTACAGGCGATCACAGAATTAGAGGCTGAATGAGACAGGTGAATCGTGATGCTTTTGTTGGTGCCTGACAGCTAGCTAGTAGTAGAGAAAGATTGACCCGCATTTAGGCGCTAAATTAACGAAGATATATAGGGCGGTGCCCCGCGCGCATAACGCGTGCGGCGCAGGGGGAATTAACCGTGACATTTCATGTCGGGATGCCCGGTGACCTCTCGTTGACCTCTCAACCTCTCGGCGCCATGGGTCGGGGTGAGCTCTCGTAGTGGGGGACCTGTTATGATCAAAGACCCTATTTCTCTGTGAAATTTCTCACTTGGGTAACTTAAGCTGGTCTAGCCGTCTAACAGAGAGACAGTAAATTAATGTACTTTTGATATTCTATTACTGTTGTGTTGTTTTTTTTTTGTGTGTAGTGGTTGTAGTAATAGTAGTAGTAGTTAAAGTCGTTATTGAAGTTGTACAACTAGTGTGACTTGTATTTTGTAGAGTTATAACAGACAAGTGGGGGCTATGCCTTTTTTTTCATGTATAGTAGAGAGACGGTAGAGTCTTATATTTATTTTTATGCATGACAACTTTAATGTATCTATAAAATTCATTTTTGAAATTAATGGAAACATACAACTTACGCAGGGCTTGGCCAACTAACAGCAACGGTCTTGCTAATATATTTAACCCGTGGAAACATCAGCAGCATGAGACTTATTAATGTCCAAATTGACCGCTTGTTCATAACACGGATACGACAGCGATGATGACTTTAACGGGTACACAATCAAAGATCCCGTGGGTTTTGTTTTAGTCGATGACAACTTTTGAAATATTAGCTGACAACTTTTGTATTAGCAGATGACAGCTTTCAATGACTGTTTACATGCTATGTCATTGTAGCAGTCATGTATGTCATGTCGAGGTAGTAGACACGTATGTCATGTCATTGTAACAGTCATGTCAATGTAAAGGTCATTTCGTTGTAATAGTCATCTCGTTGTAACAGTCGCGTGTGTCATGTCGTTTTATCAGAGACGTATGGTATGTCGTTGTAACAGTCATTTCGTTGTAATAGGCATCTCGTTGTAACAGTTACGTATGGCATGTCGTTTTATCAGACACGTATGGTATGTCGTTGTAACAGACATGTTGTTGTATCAGTCATGTCGATGTAGTAGACACGTATGTCCTGCCATTGTAACAGTCATGTCAATGTAACAGTCATGTCAATGTAACAGGCATTTCGTTGTAATAGTCATCTCGTTGTAACAGTCACGTATGGCATGTCGTTTTATCAGAGACGTATGGTATGTCGTTGTAACAGACATGTTGTTGTATCAGTCATGTCGATGTAGTAGACACGTATGTCATGTCATTGTAACAGTCATGTCAATGTAACAGTCATGTCAATGTAACAGTCATTTCGTTGTAATAGTCATCTCGTTGTAACAGTCACGTATGGCATGTCGTTTTATCAGAGACGTATGGTATGTCGTTGTAACAGACATGTCGTTGCATCAGTCATGTCGATGTAGTAGACACGTATGTCATGTCGTTGTAACAGACACGTATGGTATATCGTTGTAACAGACATGTCGTTGTATCAGGCATGTCGATGTAGTAGACACGTATGCCATGTCATTGTAACAGTCATGTCAATGTAACAGTCATGACAATGTAACAGGCATTTCGTTGTAATAGTCATCTCGTTGTAACAGTCACGTATGTCATGTCGTTTTATCAGACACGTATGGTATGTCGTTGTATCAGGCATGTCGATGTAGTAGACACGTATGTCATGTCATTGTAACAGGCATGTCAATGTAACAGTCATGTCAATGTAACAGTCATTTCGTTTTAATAGTCATCTCGTTGTAACAGTCACGTATGTCATGTCGTTTTATCAGAGACGTATGGTATGTCGTTGTAACAGACATGTCGTTGCATCAGTCATCTCGATGTAGTAGACACGTATGTCATGTCGTTGTAGCAGACACGTATGGTATGTCGTTGTAACAGACATGTCGTTGTATCAGGCATGTTGATGTAGTAGACACCTATGTCATGTCATTGTAACAGTCATGACAATGTAACAGGCATTTCGTTGTAATAGTCATCTCTTTGTAACAGTCACGTATGTCATGTCGTTTTATCAGACACGTATGGTATATCGTTGTAACAGACATGTCGTTGTATCAGTCATGTCGATGTAGTAGACATGTATGGCATGTCAATGTAACAGGCATGTCAATGTAACAGTCATGTCAATGTAACAGTCATTTCGTTGTAATAGTCATCTCGTTGTAACAGTCACAGATGTCATGTTGTTTTATCAGAGACGCATGGTTTGTCGTTGTAACAGACATGTCGTTGTATCAGGCATGTCGATGTAGTAGACACGTATGTCATGTCATTGGAACAGTCATGTCACTGTAACAGTCTTGTCAATGTAACAGTCATTTCGTTGTAATAGTCATCTCGTTGTAACAGACACGTATGTCATGTCGTTTTATCAGAGACGTATGGTATGTCGTTGTAACAGACATGTCGTTGCATCAGTCATGTCGATGTAGTAGACACGTATGTCATGTCGTTGTAACAGACACGTATGGTATGTCGTTGTAACAGACATGTCGTTGTGTCAGGCATGTCGATGTAGTAGACACGTATGTCATGTCATTGTAACAGTCATGTCAATGTAACAGTCATGACAATGTAACAGGCATTTCGTTGTAAAAGTCATCTCGTTGTAACAGTCACGTATGTCATGTCGTTTTATCAGACACGTATGGCATGTCGTTGTAACATACATGTCGTTGTATCAGTCATGTCGATGTAGTAGACACGTATGTCATGTCATTGTAACAGGCATGTCAATGTAACAGTCATGACAATGTAACAGGCATTTCGTTGTAACAGTCATCTCGTTGTAACAGTCACGTATGTCATGTCGTTTTATCAGAGACGTATGGTATGTCGTTGTAACAGACATGTCGTTGCATCAGTCATGTCGATGTAGTAGACACGTATGTCATGTCGTTGTAACAGGCACGTATGGTATGTCGTTGTAACGCGGTTTTTCCTTATATGAGAGTCTACCGTTTTTCCTTATATGAGAGTCTACCCGCCCATTTTGGTTCCGGTGACCTCCCGGTGACCTCTCGTGGCGGTGGTGTTGTGGTGACCTCCCGCGGCGGTGGTGAAGGGGTGGTGGTGGTATCATAAATCTATTATATTCTTTGTACTTTCAATGGTTCCGTAACTTTCATAAATCTATTCTTTCTTTATACTCTCATTCAATAAAAACAGTGACAAGTTTATTTATTGTTTTTTAAAAACTTCCTTTAGAATTAAAGGTAACAACTTAGACCGTTACACACACTACACGCCAAACGCGAAACACTGTGTTTAACGTTAAGCGAGAGATCAAAGAGCTCGGTAGACGCCCCGCGAAGACGCGCAAGCCGCCTCCCGTATGAACATCAAAGGATTACCCTTGAGCACACTAATAAATTTATCGCCGTAGCAGGTAAGTGTTCATCAGGAGAGTCATTTAACAGGGGAATTTTACGATACCGATGTTTTAATGTGAGACGCTTGGGGAAATTAACAGTGACAAGTTTATTTATTGTTTTATTCTGAAGATTGTATTGTATAGTGCTCGTTTTGCCTCCAGAGTTATTTCCTTGTTGGACAATAGTGGTGATAACTGTCCGATGATTTGACAAGCTTTGTTGCATCTTGATTCTATCTCGGTTGTTTGGGAATTTTCGTTTGTTATTAGACTTCCTAGATATTTGAATTCCTCTACTTGTTTTAGTTGTCTGCCTTCTATAGTTATGTTGATGTTCTGTTTATTTTTGGCGACATTTATGACTTCTGTTTTGTTGATGTTGATTTTCATGTTGTATTTTGTTCCTAAGATGTTGAGTTTATTTACAAGTGTTATACATGATAGTGTTAAATGGATAAATATCGACGGTGCCACGATGGATGAATGTAAGTTGGCGACTGTGTCGGGATGGCTGTTTGTATGTTGGCCAGTGTGCCACGAGGGATCATGTAGGTTGTCTAGTTGGCCATGATGGATCATGTAGGTTGTCTAGTTGGCCATGATGGATCATGTAGGTTGTCTAGTTGGCCATGATGGATCATATAGGTTGTCTAGTTGGCCATGATGGATCATGTAGGTTGTCTAGTTGGCCATGATGGATCATGTAGGTTGTCTAGTTGGCCATGATGGATCATGTAGGTTGTCTAGTTGGCCATGATGGATCATGTAGGTTGTCTAGTTGGCCATGATGGATCATGTAGGTTGTCGACTGTTCCATGATGGCTGTTTGTATGTTGTCGACTGTGTCGAGATGGATGAATGTAGGTTGTCGACTGTGCCATGCTGGATGAATATAGGTTGTCGACTGTGCCATGATGGTTGTTTGTATGTTGTCGACTGTGTCGAGATGGATGAATGTAGGTTGTCGACGGTGCCATGATGGATGAATGTAGGTTGTCGACGGTGCCATGAGGGATGAATGTAGGTTGTCGACTGTGTCGGGATGGCTGTTTGTAGGTTGTCGACTGTGTCGGGATGGATGAATGTAAGTTGTCGACTGTTCCACAGTCATGTCGATGTAGTAGACACGTATGTCATGTCAATGTAACAGTCATGTCAATGTAACAGTCATGTCAATGTAACAGTCATGTCAATGTAACAGTCACGTATGTCATGTCGTTTTATCAGAGACGTATGGTATGTCGGGATGGCTGAATGTAGGTTTTCTAGTGTCGCATGATGGATGCATGTAATTGTCGAGTGTGCTCCAACAAACCGCCGTGTCATTTAAACTTCTTTGAACACAATGGACACGGATGTTCACCAGAAGAAACCTCATTATGAGAAACCGTCTGGAGAAAATCCAATAAACCTTTCGTCAACCATACTTAACATACCTAGTTTAACTTCATCAAACATCATTCTCAACAATACTTAGGATTCTTACTTTAAACACAAACAAGATTTAAACAATGAAAATCATAAACTAGCCAAAATTGTTTAAATCTTGTTTGTGTTTAAAGTAAGAATGCTAAGTATTGTTGAGAATGATGTTTGATGAAGTTAAACTAGGTATGTTAAGTATGGTTGACGAAAGGTTTATTGGATTTTCTCCAGACGGTTTCTCATAATGAGGTTTCTTCTGGTGAACATCCGTGTCCATTGTGTTCAAAGAAGTTTAAATGACACGGCGGTTTGTTGGAGCACACTCGACAATTACATGCATCCATCATGCGACACTAGAAAACCTACATTCAGCCATCCCGACATACCATACGTCTCTGATAAAACGACATGACATACGTGACTGTTACATTGACATGACTGTTACATTGACATGACTGTTACATTGACATGACTGTTACATTGACATGACATACGTGTCTACTACATCGACATGACTGTGGAACAGTCGACAACTTACATTCATCCATCCCGACACAGTCGACAACCTACAAACAGCCATCCCGACACAGTCGACAACCTACATTCATCCCTCATGGCACCGTCGACAACCTACATTCATCCATCATGGCACCGTCGACAACCTACATTCATCCATCTCGACACAGTCGACAACATACAAACAACCATCATGGCACAGTCGACAACCTATATTCATCCAGCATGGCACAGTCGACAACCTACATTCATCCATCTCGACACAGTCGACAACATACAAACAGCCATCATGGAACAGTCGACAACCTACATGATCCATCATGGCCAACTAGACAACCTACATGATCCATCATGGCCAACTAGACAACCTACATGATCCATCATGGCCAACTAGACAACCTACATGATCCATCATGGCCAACTAGACAACCTACATGATCCATCATGGCCAACTAGACAACCTATATGATCCATCATGGCCAACTAGACAACCTACATGATCCATCATGGCCAACTAGACAACCTACATGATCCATCATGGCCAACTAGACAACCTACATGATCCCTCGTGGCACACTGGCCAACATACAAACAGCCATCCCGACACAGTCGCCAACTTACATTCATCCATCGTGGCACCGTCGATATTTATCCATTTAACACTATCATGTATAACACTTGTAAATAAACTCAACATCTTAGGAACAAAATACAACATGAAAATCAACATCAACAAAACAGAAGTCATGAATGTCGCCAAAAATAAACAGAACATCAACATAACTATAGAAGGCAGACAACTAAAACAAGTAGAGGAATTCAAATATCTAGGAAGTCTAATAACAAACGAAAATTCCCAAACAACCGAGATAGAATCAAGATGCAACAAAGCTTGTCAAATCATCGGACAGTTATCACCACTATTGTCCAACAAGGAAATAACTCTGGAGGCAAAACGAGCACTATACAATACAATCTTCAGAATAAAACAATAAATAAACTTGTCACTGTTAATTTCCCCAAGCGTCTCACATTAAAACATCGGTATCGTAAAATTCCCCTGTTAAATGACTCTCCTGATGAACACTTACCTGCTACGGCGATAAATTTATTAGTGTGCTCAAGGGTAATCCTTTGATGTTCATACGGGAGGCGGCTTGCGCGTCTTCGCGGGGCGTCTACCGAGCTCTTTGATCTCTCGCTTAACGTTAAACACAGTGTTTCGCGTTTGGCGTGTAGTGTGTGTAACGGTCTAAGTTGTTACCTTTAATTCTAAAGGAAGTTTTTAAAAAAACAATAAATAAACTTGTCATTGTTTTTATTGAATGAGAGTATAAAGAAAGAATAGATTTATGAAAGTTACGGAACCATTGAAAGTACAAAGAATATAATAGATTTATGATACCACCACCACCCCTTCACCACCGCCGCGGGAGGTCACCACAACACCACCGCCACGAGAGGTCACCGGGAGGTCACCGGAACCAAAATGGGCGGGTAGACTCTCATATAAGGAAAAACCGCGTTACAACGACATACCATACGTGCCTGTTACAACGACATGACATACGTGTCTACTACATCGACATGACTGATGCAACGACATGTCTGTTACAACGACATACCATACGTCTCTGATAAAACGACATGACATACGTGACTGTTACAACGAGATGACTGTTACAACGAAATGCCTGTTACATTGTCATGACTGTTACATTGACATGCCTGTTACAATGACATGACATACGTGTCTACTACATCGACATGACTGATACAACGACATGTATGTTACAACGACATGCCATACGTGTCTGATAAAACGACATGACACACGTGACTGTTACAACGAGATGACTTTTACAACGAAATGCCTGTTACATTGTCATGACTGTTACATTGACATGACTGTTACAATGACATGACATACGTGTCTACTACATCGACATGCCTGACACAACGACATGTCTGTTACAACGACATACCATACGTGTCTGTTACAACGACATGACATACGTGTCTACTACATCGACATGACTGATGCAACGACATGTCTGTTACAACGACATACCATACGTCTCTGATAAAACGACATGACATACGTGTCTGTTACAACGAGATGACTATTACAACGAAATGACTGTTACATTGACAAGACTGTTACAGTGACATGACTGTTCCAATGACATGACATACGTGTCTACTACATCGACATGCCTGATACAACGACATGTCTGTTACAACGACAAACCATGCGTCTCTGATAAAACAACATGACATCTGTGACTGTTACAACGAGATGACTATTACAACGAAATGACTGTTACATTGACATGACTGTTACATTGACATGACTGTTACATTGACATGCCATACATGTCTACTACATCGACATGACTGATACAACGACATGTCTGTTACAACGATATACCATACGTGTCTGATAAAACGACATGACATACGTGACTGTTACAAAGAGATGACTATTACAACGAAATGCCTGTTACATTGTCATGACTGTTACAATGACATGACATAGGTGTCTACTACATCAACATGCCTGATACAACGACATGTCTGTTACAACGACATACCATACGTGTCTGCTACAACGACATGACATACGTGTCTACTACATCGAGATGACTGATGCAACGACATGTCTGTTACAACGACATACCATAAGTCTCTGATAAAACGACATGACATACGTGACTGTTACAACGAGATGACTATTAAAACGAAATGACTGTTACATTGACATGACTGTTACATTGACATGCCTGTCACAATGACATGACATACGTGTCTACTACATCGACATGCCTGATACAACGACATACCATACGTGTCTGATAAAACGACATGACATACGTGACTGTTACAACGAGATGACTATTACAACGAAATGCCTGTTACATTGTCATGACTGTTACATTGACATGACTGTTACAATGACATGGCATACGTGTCTACTACATCGACATGCCTGATACAACGACATGTCTGTTACAACGATATACCATACGTGTCTGTTACAACGACATGACATACGTGTCTACTACATCGACATGACTGATGCAACGACATGTCTGTTACAACGACATACCATACGTCTCTGATAAAACGACATGCCATACGTGACTGTTACAACGAGATGACTATTACAACGAAATGACTGTTACATTGACATGACTGTTACATTGACATGACTGTTACAATGACATGACATACGTGTCTACTACATCGACATGACTGATACAACAACATGTCTGTTACAACGACATACCATACGTCTCTGATAAAACGACATGCCATACGTGACTGTTACAACGAGATGACTATTACAACGAAATGCCTGTTACATTGACATGACTGTTACATTGACATGACTGTTACAATGGCAGGACATACGTGTCTACTACATCGACATGACTGATACAACAACATGTCTGTTACAACGACATACCATACGTGTCTGATAAAACGACATGCCATACGTAACTGTTACAACGAGATGCCTATTACAACGAAATGACTGTTACAACGACATACCATACGTCTCTGATAAAACGACATGACACACGCGACTGTTACAACGAGATGACTATTACAACGAAATGACCTTTACATTGACATGACTGTTACAATGACATGACATACGTGTCTACTACCTCGACATGACATACATGACTGCTACAATGACATAGCATGTAAACAGTCATTGAAAGCTGTCATCTGCTAATACAAAAGTTGTCAGCTAATATTTCAAAAGTTGTCATCGACTAAAACAAAACCCACGGGATCTTTGATTGTGTACCCGTTAAAGTCATCATCGCTGTCGTATCCGTGTTATGAACAAGCGGTCAATTTGGACATTAATAAGTCTCATGCTGCTGATGTTTCCACGGGTTAAATATATTAGCAAGACCGTTGCTGTTAGTTGGCCAAGCCCTGCGTAAGTTGTATGTTTCCATTAATTTCAAAAATGAATTTTATAGATACATTAAAGTTGTCATGCATAAAAATAAATATAAGACTCTACCGTCTCTCTACTATACATGAAAAAAAAGGCATAGCCCCCACTTGTCTGTTATAACTCTACAAAATACAAGTCACACTAGTTGTACAACTTCAATAACGACTTTAACTACTACTACTATTACTACAACCACTACACACAAAAAAAAACAACACAACAGTAATAGAATATCAAAAGTACATTAATTTACTGTCTCTCTGTTAGACGGCTAGACCAGCTTAAGTTACCCAAGTGAGAAATTTCACAGAGAAATAGGGTCTTTGATCATAACAGGTCCCCCACTACGAGAGCTCACCCCGACCCATGGCGCCGAGAGGTTGAGAGGTCAACGAGAGGTCACCGGGCATCCCGACATGAAATGTCACGGTTAATTCCCCCTGCGCCGCACGCGTTATGCGCGCGGGGCACCGCCCTATATATCTTCGTTAATTTAGCGCCTAAATGCGGGTCAATCTTTCTCTACTACTAGCTAGCTGTCAGGCACCAACAAAAGCATCACGATTCACCTGTCTCATTCAGCCTCTAATTCTGTGATCGCCTGTAGCATAGTGGTAAGTGTCTGGCCTGGCACGCCGTAGACCCGTGTTCGAAATCAGATGGAGACTGTTTTTTTTAAAATAATTCGGAATTTTTAAAATACGGAGCGCCGTGGTCACGCCGACAGACACCCCCCAGTCAACATCCCGACACGAAATGTCACAGTTAAAAAATAATTCGGAATTTTTAAAATACGGAGCGCCGCGGTCACGCCGACAGACACCCCCAGACAACATCCCGACACGAAATGTCACAGTTAACTCCCCCTGCGCCTACAGTACATTAGGCGCCCAGAAGAAACCTCCTTATGAGAAACCTGATGTTGTATAATCTACTAACCTATCACTATCGCTCAAGTACATAAAGAACTCCAAAGTCAGCACACACCAGACATAAACACGTCACTTCCGGGGTCACCGGGACTAGAGGTCATGGTTAACTCCCCCTGCACCTACGGTACATTAGGTGCGCCGCGCACCTACTATATATCTTTGTTAATTTACGGGCCAAATACTAGCAAATGGACCCTTGTATACTACTCATACGTCTCTTAGACAGAGAGCCCTTCTCTTTCCTGGTTGACGGATTAACTTTATCTTTCTTTGACTTGTTCATGTTTGTGAAGTTTTTTCGGCTTACTTTTTTACAGTATGGGATAGCCAGTCCCATGCCTAACCCTCCTTTCTCGCCTCTTACGAACATGCCTGGTTGGGTACAGCGCCGCTATTCTTTACTCCCCTTTCGGGCCCCGGCAGCGCACGGGCGAAAAAAACATCAATCCTGTTATTGACTGTTTACCGTGCTACGACACCAAGCTGTCTAGCAAGTTGTAACCAATTATTTACATTTTGCTCCTCTCATGATGTGTCAGAAAATTTCTAATTTCTGTTAACATTTTTTGATAATTTCTGATATTTTTGTTTAGGAGTTTTTCTTTTGGTGACAGCCAATTTGATAATTTCCTCGCTGGTGTCTTTAGCTGTTTTTATATTACCGATAGCATAATGGTCCATACATTTTTATCCTGAGTATAAGGTTGTAAAAGATAAATAAAAGACTAAATTAAACTTGATATAGGTGCTGTTTTCACTTTTTCTTTGAAATATTGTTTTCAGTTTCTTAGTACCACTATCACATATTTATAAAAAATATTGTACCATCAACGTGTTCTTTTTCTGATAGTAAAAAAAAAAAAAGTAAAGTACCCCCGTCACGCCAAGTGGCGTATAGGGAAATATGGTGTTAGTGACCCTATATTTTACAGACCTTCGGCACATGATTTTTGGGTTAATGTGGTCGGTATTACGCCCGTGATGCTTTACTTTCCCAGAAAAAAATAATTTCTGATAGTGCGTGACCAGAAATCATAAAAGCATCAAATTCTTCTTTACTATTCGGTATATCCAAAGTTGACCATGTTAGCAGGGACTGTCTAAAGATGCATTTGTTTCCTGAGCAGATTTTCCTTCTCCAGTGCATGGTGCGACACACCTTTGCTGCAACGGCGAATTCTCAGAACAACGGAGAGGTCAGAGCCAAGGATTGAAGCACAGCCATTTATATCTAAGGCTTGCGTGCTGAAAGGGATTACTCGGACTTCCGTTGTAAAGATCGTGGGATCTAGGTCACGTTCTCTTGATCGCTGCAGTAAGTGCATTCGGGATCTGATTAATTTCGATTCTCCGTTGTACTTTTCTTCGTTAAAGTAAAAGTGATGATCTTCTTATTACATCTGCGCCGCTAAGCGATGTTGCACGCCGACAACAGTCCCTTTTTGACAAATCAAGTGTTGTGAATGCGACCTTCCAACGTCTAGACTTGATCTGCGCTTTACGTCATATTGGTGCTGTTCATGGCCTTGTTGGAATTCCTTGACGCAAGTTATTTCCATGTTACTTATCTATGTAAACTACTTCGTCAGCCGCAGTTTTATCTCTTTACGGAATTTGCACAGTGTTTTGTTCGTCTCAGGCTGCTTTTACTAGAGTAATCAGAAATCGAAAGGGAACGAAATTGTGTGTACGACTTTTTTGTGTGCTACGTCATCATAATGGTTCATCGTATATCCCTAGACTCTAGACCGGCCGTACGCTAATCTTACGGTTGTAAGTTTAATGTGTGACAGGGATAATCTGACGACTATCTGTGTGTCTATATGTTCGGAATTGGAGTAACAACGATGGCTTAACATCATCAAGCGCTCTACATTTTTTTAAAAATATGACGATCATTATTTTCAAGAGGACATGAACTCCCGGTATATGGTGGATAGGCGGCGGGAACAATTGAAGGCTCTGCATGAAAAGTGTTCCTTGTTGCAGTTTCCTCATATTCCAAGTCCGGCTTGTTGCAGGAGCTACTGAGTTAAGTGTTCTGTGCACTCCGTAAGCTGTGTGTTTCATCCGTTTTGATAATGTTTCGATATTCCAATTGCTTTAGATGAATGATGATATCGTATGACAGGGAACAATTGGCTGTGTTCACTTTCTGCGCGGTTTTGCCTTATGTCTTTTGGCGTGTGCTGAGACTGCTATGATGTGGACTACAGTTACCTTTCTGTGTTTGGGAGATGAGATTCGGATGATTACGCTGGCACGGGCGGTTGAGCAATTATGGATTTTAATTCGTTTGCAGGGATACCGGGGCCTTCCATAACCAAATAACCAAATAAGGGATTACTCAAAGCTTGTGACGTTTTCAGCGTTGCGAGCAGGAGCGATTGTGGGTAAAAATGACGTCAGCCGACAATAGCTCGCATAACTGAAGACTTTGAAAACTTTGGACATTTCTGGGACCAACCTCTTTGCCTGCAGGCCTTAGTAACACTATAGATGGATGTGGTTGATATAAGGTTTCTGATGATACCAGAAAAAAAAAACACACACCTAAACAGGGAGAATGAACCAGTGTTTCAGGAATCTTTAGTTCTCAGCATGCAATGGAAAACTTATGGCCATCATACACCCATCTGCCGAGAGCACAGAAATCTGCATGAAAATGATACAGATTGTATTTTTAGGACGTCAAAGGTGTCCAACTAAACAAATTACCTACATCGTGGAGACTTGGTTAATGGGCAGAGCTATCCAGATATCCATACTAAATTTTAAAAGGCTGAAGCCAGAGAACGAGGGATGGCACTCACTCAAAATATTTCTTTGCATCAAGACAGCTCGCCCACTCACAAAGCTCGGCTTGTGCTGATACAAGCCAATGATTTGAATATTGATATTTTTGCTCTTCTCCCAGCCCTACTTCAATAGCTTCAACAGACTTTTTCTTCTTAATTCTTAAACAAACAAAAAATTTTACGGAAAACTACTTTAATAGTGATGAATTCGTTATATTAGTATGTGGTAACTGCTATAATTGGGGAAAAAATTTGGCTATTATATTCCCATGGCCTTTTTATGGTCAAACGAAGATGGCAAATGGGGAAGAAAGATGGGAGAATTGGGTGGAAGGGGGAAAGAGATAAACAATGAAGTTCTGAATCAGCTTAAAATGGAAAAAAGAACTACTAAGCACAATTTTATGTTGGACATGTGGTGAGAAGAGATAATAACCGAATAGCAAAGCAAGCCCGCATGTGGGAAACAACAGGTAAGAGGAAAGGAGGAAGACCCAGAGAGACACTGAGAAGAACACTGATGAAAGAGGCAAGAGAAGCAGGCATCGGCTCTCTCAATGAGATAGAGCAGCTTGAACAGAACAGAGACAAATGGCGAGATTTGATAAAATATCTTTAAAAGAAGTTAAAACTGCTAGAATAAAAATGTAGATAAGAGAAGGAGTATCTTGGTCTACGCCCTATGGGCCGGCTACGGCTCGAAAGGTCAATAGATAGATAGAAACACAATTCTAAAAAGATAATTGGCATTTTTTGGGCATGCGAAAAGACACAGTACCCTTCTAAAATTATTTTTGAAAGGGGAGGTACAATTCAGAGAAGGTAGAGGTAGTCCAAGACTAAAATAGACAGATAAAATCAAAAGGTGGTCAGTTGAACATATGACAACGTGCACTATCAATACAAGAAACAGAGTAAAATGGCGATGTTATTGTTATTGTTATTGTTATTGGCTATGGAAGGCCTCGGTCTCACAGCAAACGAATTAAAATCCATAATTGCTCAACCGCCCGTGCCAGTGGAATCATCCGAATTACTAACTCATCTCCCAAACAAATGTGGCGATATATGGTAGCTAACCTTCGATGTGGAGACAGCACACAATGAATGAATTGATGCTGCTAGAAGGGAAGAGGCAAATTGCAGAGCTGCGGTAAAGCTGGTAGCAGAAGCAAATGGTGGAGTGTAACGTACACTCCTACAAGGTATAGTGAGAGCTTTACAAAAAAGGAACACAACAAAATACTGACGTTTCGGCTTGGTGTGTCATTTCTATACTAAAGAGGAAAGTTATAAACAAAAAAACTGCTAAATTTCTGCTGTTTATAGAATACCATTTTTTGCCAGAAGTAAAGTCTTATCTCCTACCCTAGTATCTCTGTATAAATTATGATATTTATGTTCCACTGACAGTGTCTCTGTCTTACTTATAGTCTTGCATTCATATTGATGTGCCCCTGTTCTACTTATTGTCTTCCTGTCATATTGATGTGTCTCTGTCTTACGTATAGTCTTGCTGTCACATTGATGTGTCTCTATCTTACTTATAGTCTTGCTGTCACATTGATGTGTCTCTATCTTACTTATAGTCTTGCTGTCACATTGATGTGTCTCTATCTTACTTATAGTCTTGCTGTCACATTGATGTGTCTCTATCTTACTTATAGTCTTGCTGTCACATTGATGTGTCTCTATCTTACTTATAGTCTTGCTGTCACATTGATGTGTCTCTATCTTACTTATAGTCTTGCTGTCACATTGATGTGTCTCTATCTTACTTATAGTCTTGCTGTCACATTGATGTGTCTCTATCTTACTGATAGTCTTGCTGTCACATTGATGTGTCTCTATCTTACTTATAGTCTTGCTGTCACATTGATGGTCTTTATCTTACTTATAGTCTTGCTGTCACATTGATGTGTCTCTATCTTACTTATAGTCTTGCTGTCACATTGATGTGTCTCTATCTTACTTATAGTCTTGCTGTCACATTGATGTGTCTCTATCTTACTTATAGTCTTGCTGTCACATTGATGTGTCTCTATCTTACTTATAGTCTTGCTGTCACATTGATGGTCTTTATCTTACTTATAGTCTTGCTGTCACATTGATGTGTCTCTATCTTACTTATAGTCTTGCTGTCACATTGATGTGTCTCTATCTTACTTATAGTCTTGCTGTCACATTGATGTGTCTCTATCTTACTTATAGTCTTGCTGTCACATTGATGTGTCTCTATCTTACTTATAGTCTTGCTGTCACATTGATGTGTCTCTATCTTACTTATAGTCTTGCTGTCACATTGATGGTCTTTATCTTACTTATAGTCTTGCTGTCACATTGATGTGTCTCTATCTTACTTATAGTCTTGCTGTCACATTGATGGTCTTTATCTTACTTATAGTCTTGCTGTCACATTGATGGTCTTTATCTTACTTATAGTCTTGCTGTCACATTGATGTGTCTCTATCTTATAGTCTTGCTGTCACATTGATGTGTCTCTATCTTATAGTCTTGCTGTCACATTGATGTGTCTCTATCTTACTTATAGTCTTGCTGTCACATTGATGGTCTTTATCTTACTTATAGTATTGCTGTCACATTGATGTGTCTCTATCTTACTTATAGTCTTGCTGTCACATTGATGTGTCTCTATCTTATAGTCTTGCTGTCATATTGATGTGTCTCTATCTTATAGTCTTGCTGTCACATTGATGTGTCTCTATCTTATAGTCTTGCTGTCACATTGATGTGTCTCTATCTTACTTATAGTCTTGCTGTCATATTGATGTGTCTCTATCTTATAGTCTTGCTGTCATATTGATGTGTCTCTATCTTATAGTCTTGCTGTCACATTGATGTGTCTCTATCTTACTTATAGTCTTGCTGTCACATTGATGTGTCTCTATCTTATAGTCTTGCTGTCACATTGATGTGTCTCTATCTTACTTATAGTCTTGCTGTCATATTGATGTGTCTCTATCTTACTTATAGTCTTGCTGTCATATTGATGTGTCTCTATCTTACTTATAGTCTTGCTGTCATATTGATGTGTCTCTATCTTACTTATAGTCTTGCTGTCATATTGATGTGTCTCTATCTTACTTATAGTCTTGCTGTCATATTGATGGTCTTTATCTTACTGATAGTCTTGCTGTCAAATTGATGTGTCTCTATCTTACTTATAGTCTTGCTGTCATATTGATGTGTCTCTATCTTACTTATAGTCTTGCTGTCAAATTGATGTGTCTCTATCTTATAGTCTTGCTGTCATATTGATGTGTCTCTATCTTACTGATAGTCTTGCTGTCATATTGATGTGTCTCTATCTTATAGTCTTGCTGTCATATTGATGTGTCTCTATCTTATAGTCTTGCTGTCATATTGATGTGTCTCTATCTTATAGTCTTGCTGTCACATTGATATGTCTCTATCTTACTTACAGTCTTGCTGTCATATTGATGTGTCTCTATCTTATAGTCTTGCTGTCACATTGATGTGTCTCTATCTTACTTATAGTCTTGCTGTCATATTGATGTGTCTCTATCTTATAGTCTTGCTGTCACATTGATGTGTCTCTATCTTACTTATAGTCTTGCTGTCATATTGATGTGTCTCTATCTTATAGTCTTGCTGTCATATTGATGTGTCTCTATCTTATAGTCTTGCTGTCACATTGATGTGTCTCTATCTTACTTATAGTCTTGCTGTCATATTGATGTGTCTCTATCTTACTTATAGTCTTGCTGTCACATTGATGTGTCTCTATCTTACTTATAGTCTTGCTGTCACATTGATGTGTCTCTATCTTACTTATAGTCTTGCTGTCATATTGATGTGTCTCTATCTTATAGTCTTGCTGTCATATTGATGTGTCTCTATCTTATAGTCTTGCTGTCACATTGATGTGTCTCTATCTTACTTATAGTCTTGCTGTCACATTGATGTGTCTCTATCTTACTTATAGTCTTGCTGTCACATTGATGTGTCTCTATCTTATAGTCTTGCTGTCATATTGATGGTCTTTATCTTACTTATAGTCTTGCTGTCATATTGATGTGTCTCTATCTTACTTTTAGTCTTGCTGTCATATTGATGTGTCTCTATCTTACTTATAGTCTTGCTGTCATATTGATGTGTCTCTATCTTACTTATAGTCTTGCTGTCATATTGATGTGTCTCTATCTTATAGTCTTGCTGTCATATTGATGTGTCTCTATCTTATAGTCTTGCTGTCATATTGATGTGTCTCTATCTTATAGTCTTGCTGTCATATTGATGTGTCTCTATCTTATAGTCTTGCTGTCACATTGATGTGTCTCTATCTTACTTATAGTCTTGCTGTCATATTGATGTGTCTCTATCTTATAGTCTTGCTGTCACATTGATGTGTCTCTATCTTACTTATAGTCTTGCTGTCACATTGATGTGTCTCTATCTTACTTATAGTCTTGCTGTCATATTGATGGTCTTTATCTTACTTATAGTCTTGCTGTCACATTGATGTGTCTCTATCTTATAGTCTTGCTGTCATATTGATGGTCTTTATCTTACTTATAGTCTTGCTGTCATATTGATGTGTCTCTATCTTACTTATAGTCTTGCTGTCATATTGATGGTCTTTATCTTACTTATAGTCTTGCTGTCATATTGATGTGTCTCTATCTTACTTATAGTAAAAAAAAAGTAAAGTAAAGAGCCCCCGTCACGCCAAGTTGCGCAACTTGGGAATAAGGTGTTAGTGACCATACATTTTACAGACCTTCAACACATAATTTTTTAGGTAATGTGGTCGGTATTACGCCCATGCCGCTTTACTTTCCCAGAAAAAATCCGGTAGCCATTTAAGGCTGGGTGAACCCGGAAGCCGTCGATCGGGATCGAACCCTACCTCTTGTCCTTTGTAGTCGAGTTTTACTTATAGTCTTGCTGTCATGTTAATAGTCTTTGTCTTATTTATAGTATCTCTATCTTACTGAATATGCTTCTATCATATATACACTTTGCCTCATTCTAACTGATAGTGTCTCTATATATCTCCTTTAATATATCGAATCTAATAGTCTGTATTAATGTTACGAGTAATATCTTAATCTTACAGGTCTTCTCTCTGTCTTGTTGGAGGTATCTCTACATTATTGTGATATCTATATTTTGCTATTGATATTTGTACATTACTGGTGGTATCTTTATCTCGGAAATAAGAAAAACGAGTTCTTCAGTCTTCTATAGATCAAATAAATCTGGAAAATTGGTTAACAGACAAGAAAATCACTAGAGACCACATAAATGTGGTTTCACTGAAGAATGTTGAGAATACCATCGACAGCTAAAATGAATGATTGGGAACGTTCAAAGAGAGGTCAAAGAAAGAAGAAAGGTTGCTTTAAAGATGAATAGGAATCAATGATAATTGTTTGCCATATAATGGGAAGGGACCAACGGGAATACAGCGTGACAACAAAAGAAATCAAAAGAAAAAGAAATAAACGAAAACAGAGAGTAAACAAAAACAGTTTAGCAGAGTAGTCTGGCGGGAACTGAACAATAGACTTTATAAATTGGTTGCTAAAGAGCATAAAAATGAGGAAAATAAATTATTTTTACTCAGATTGATGACCTAGAGAAAATCACTGTTGTGGTGGGGAGTGGATCACGAAGCTTAAGAGACGATAGAAATGAAAACCACCTCGTCTTTGACAACTTACATCCACCATATCACCAGCAGTAGGGATCGTATAGAAAGAGCTATCATGTTTTCAAAAAATCTCGCCCGGAAGTCGAATGTGGACACTTAATTTTGCATTCTCCAGAAACTATCAAATTTATGAATATTTAATTTATTTTGTTACGAGCATTAACTACTATAATATCGTGCGTGCATAATTATTTCATCATCATCATTATCATGTGCCATACCGGTTGGCGTAGGCGATTATGTCCTTCCACAGTTTTCTATCCACAGAGCATCGTATCACTTCTATTGTTGGCTGTTTTCTATTCCATGACACCGAGCTATCCAGTATCTTCTCTCTTTGTCGTCCGCGATCTCTCTTTCCCTGTATTTTATCAGTTGTAACCAAGTATTCCAACTTTCCTCGTCTCATGATGTGCCCGAAAGATATTGATTGTTTCTTTCTGATGTTCCTTAGGAGCTCCCTTTTTGTGTTGGCCTCTTTGAGAATTTCCTCATTGGTCTGTTTAACTGTCCAGGAAACTTCCAACATTCTTCTGAGAGATTCTATCTGTGTGGCCTCTAATCGTGTTTTCATTTGTTTGGTTACTGTCCATGATTCGCTTTCATAGTTCAAAATTGGCTCAATATATCAGCGATGAACGCTCTTTCTCACTTCTATATGAGACTATTTACATTAGCTGATTATCTTATTCCCTTTTTATGTTTTGTGTCACAAAATGAAACCACTCCCATAAATGTTCAAGCTGAATAATGAGGGGAATGTACTAGATTCAGGACATCTTCATCCATAAAAGATGCTAAATTTCCAAGATTTCTTCATCCATAAAAGATGCTAAATTTCCTAGATTTCTTCATCCATAAAAGATGCTAAATTTCAAAGATTTCTTCCTCCATAAAAGATGCTAAATTTCAAAGATTTCTTCCTCCATAAAAGATGCTAAATTTCCAAGATTTCTTCCTCCATAAAAGATGTTAATTTCCAAGATTTCTTCCTCCATAAAAGATGCTAAATTTCCTAGATTTCTTCATCCATAAAAGATGCTAAATTTCAAAGATTTCTTCCTCCATAAAAGATGCTAAATTTCCTAGATTTCTTCATCCATAAAAGATGCTAAATTTACAAGATTTCTTCATCCATAAAAGATGCTAAATTTACAAGATTTCAACTAAAATATCACTTTTGGGTGAAACCAAACAGCTGTGGTGAAGATGTTGCTTGAGCTTGGTGTTCAAGGTTATCGTCTCACTATCAGAAGGTACCCGGTATAAACCACAATTGGAGCGAGCGGGTTTTCCCTGTGATGTATTATGTCAGGGTATGTGATATCTAGTACCTTGTCTCATCGGAGGCGAACAATAAAAAGAAAAGAAAAAGTCTCGTGTTTGTGTTAAACATTTTAAAGAATACTTTGCAGTTAAAAATGAAAAGAGTAAGTTGTATGCCGTGTCACAATTTTTCATTTGATTTTATATTGTCGTCATAGAGATAGGTAATTGCAAAAGTGCCGGTACAATAACACAGTTTGCTTTTGCATAGTGATGGATTTACACTTTAAACTCTTCATGATTTTAAAAATTAAGTAGTCAATTCACAACAATTTACAAATTATCACATATAAAGGAATGTACATGAATATTAAATATTTTGTCAAAGTACGCATCTGAACCTATTTAACAAGAAATCGGAAATGACAAAAGTGGCGCGTCTTTCAAAATCACGTTAAGTAAGTGCGAGCAAGTGCTAAGATTGTGTGGATAAACACGTGACATTTTGACTTTTCAAATGACAATGTTGATTACAACAAATGTGGGTAATGTAAACTCCTAAAAATTAGGACAACCAAGAAAATCATTTTTTTTATATACCTTAAAGAAAGAAAAATGTTTCCTAATTGCATGATAGTAGGGACAAAAATCAGGCTTAAGGTCGGTGAAAAAAAAATAAGATTTCATGAAAAAAATCATTGAAATTCTTCAAACAGTTTCTGAGATAATTAATAAATTCTGTGGGCACGAATTTCTGAACGAACTATAAATGTGGCCAAACAAGCGGGCACGGTTATTTGAGGAAATCAAGGAGGCGCTAAAAAATAACATAAAAATACTATTTGCTCTAACTTTCTCAACCACACTGAGTAAGAAATATTTCAAATTTAATCTACCGCAACATATAAACTTTCATGTAGCTTATGCAGCACGGAAGTTCAATAAAAGTTCTTCCACGTGGATCACTTTAGTCAAATTTATAATAAATTATAGCACTATAATCTCTTCATGGATTTAGTTTCATCGCAGGTGAATATCTGTTCCATCACCCGTCCCAAGCAAATACCGGCTATTTGTTAATGTAAGGTGTTGATTGTAGATGCATTTTATTTTTCCGCTGAGCACTTGGGATCGACTGGACTAATTAATGCTAAGGACAGAGTCGACCACCATGCACGCCACAGTTGGTTGGTTGCACAGAAGATGATTACAACTTTATGATAAATTGCAAAAACATGACCATGCACTGTTTCAACATGCGATGCCATGAAAATATTTTTTTAAAACTCATTTTAACCAGTGTATCAATAGTACAAGCTATAAAACAACATAATTAACAAAAGTTAAACAATTACAGACGGAAGATGTACACAATAGATGACATGTAGAACGGCTCAGGCAAAAGCAGCTTTCCAAACAATGTGGAAGATACTATGCAAACCATTTTTGACAATAGAAACAAGAAAAAGAGTTCTTAAATGTTATGTAGAGCCAATCTTAACATATGGATGCGAATCATGGACAATAGGACAACAGACAAGAAAATCACTGGAGTCTGTAGAAATGTGGTTTTACAGAAGAATGTTGAGAGTACCATGGACAGCTAAGAAGAGTAATAAAGATGTTCTGAGAGAAGTCAAAGCAAAAAGAGAGCTAATTTCCAATATTACGAAGAGACAATCAGCATTTTTGGGCCATGTAATGAGAAGAGAACAACCTGAATATATTGTAACGACTGGAAAAATTGAGGGACGAAGAGATAGAGGGAAGCAAAGAGAACAAATAACAGACAGCTTAAGAGAATGGCTTGGCAGAAGGTCAACAACAGAAATGATAAATAGCTGCCGAGATCGAAAGTTGTGGAGAGACATGATCACCTACGCCATTAGGCCTGGTACTTGATGATGATAATGAAACAATTAACTAAAATACCGTAGTAACATAAACTGCCGACATGGTATAATTTACATTAGTGCATGTTTACACGTATTTTTTGAAAGTTTGAAACTCGAAGCAAAGGATTCAATAACAGATGGGTAAACAATTACGTATGGGTAATTGTAATCAAATATCATGAGAGTTTAAAATGAAACAAGAAACTTGGTGCTAGAATTATTAGTATCATATTGCATGAAATTATCTTATATCATTACCTTTGGAGTACTTTGTTGAACAGTTTCATAGTTTCAATGATTTCCATTCGTTAAGTCATACATGAAATTTGTCAATGACAAAATTATAACTCTCTGGTCTTATTAAGTTTCCCAAGAAGATAATAACTTGCTAATGATATGACGTCGGCAGACTCTTGGTGGCTGAGAGGTTAGAGTGCTCGCAACTAACCAGAAGACTCTGGATTCAAATTCCAGAGTTTATCTTTTTTTTTCGTACTCAATTTTATAGTTACTAAATTATAAAAAACATAGAATTATGGAAATATACCAGTCAAATACCAGTGGATAAAGAGATACAGCGAAGACGATGATGCTGGATAGGACATACACTGTGGAAGCCAACTGAGAGTATTACACAACAGACCCTTTTTTGGAATCCCCAGGGGAAAAAACAAAGAGGACGATCAAAGAATTCTTGGAGAAGACAGACAGAAGCAGAGATGAAGATGATGGGGAAAACATGGAATGATCGTAAAAGAATGGCAAGAAACAGAACAACATGGAATGCGTTTGTTGAAGACCTAAGCTCCACAGGGAGTTGAAATGTAGAAGAAGAAATTATTAAAGAAAGGGCTTTTTTTCTGAAAAAAAAATGAAAGATTTTTAACACAAAATGTAGGACATGATAACGTGGCGTTAACGTGGAGATAGAATTAACCATCTTTCCGGCACAAAAAACATAACAGTGAACGTTGACGCAAACATGACCATCTTGAAACCGGAAGTCCTATTCTCAACATTCTTCAGTAAAACCACATTTATGTGATCTGTAGTGATTTTCTTGTCTGTTCACCAATTGTCCGGGTTTATTTGATCTATGTAAGACTGAAGAACTCGTTTTTCTTATTTCCGAGATAAAGATACCACCTATATGATAAAGATACCACCAGTAATGTACAAATACCAATAGCAAGATATAGATATTACAGTAATGTAGAGATACCACCAACAAGAAAGAGAGAAGACCCGTAAGATTAAGATATTACTCGTAACATTAATACAGACTATTAGATTCGATATGGAGGCCGCGATGGCTCAGTGGTTAGTGAACTGGACTACCACGGACAAGGGGTAGGGTTCGATCCCAACCGACGGCTTCCGAGTTCACCCAGCCTTAAATGGGTACCGGATTTTTTTCTGGGAAAGTAAAGCAGCACGGGCGCAATACTGACCACATTACCCGAAAATCATGTGCTGAAGGTCTGTAAAATATAGTGTCACTAAAACCATATTTCCGTATACGCCACTTGGCGTGACGGGGGTACTTTACTTTTTTTAAAATTATATTCGATATACATGTACAAGGACAAATATAGAGACACTATCAGTTAGAATGGGAGCCGCAATAACTCAGTGGTTAGTGAACTGGACTACAAAGGACAAGAGGTAGGGTTCGATCCCAACCGACGGCTTCCGGATTCACCCAGCCTTAAATGGGTACCGGTTTTTTTTCTGGGAAAGTAAAGCGGCATGGGTGTAATACCGACCACATTACCACAAAAATCATGTGCTGAAGGTCTGTAAAATTTATGGTCACTAACACCTTATTCCCTATACGCCACTTGGCGTGACGGGGGCTCTTTACTTTTATTTACAATACTTCACATTACCTAATATGTTAAAATCATTCTTTTACTTTATCCTTATTTATGGTTTTATGGCATTCGGGGGAAGGGACTGATCCGACACAGGACATATGTGGAAAAAATAAAAAAAATACAATTGTATTCTTTCCCAACCTTTGTCCCATCAGTTACGTGTCTATCCAGTTCTGTCTGAGCATTAATCAGATCTTTTGAAACATTATAACAATTGAGGATTGTCTGTCAATGGCCAGTAGGTAGCTTTAAATTGTAGTTCGTGGGCCGCACTTCCCATGATGGGTTGCTCCTAACCGTGTTGGTAATTGATGCTCATATCAGAGGCGTAGTTGTATTGTTTCGTTACTAGTGCAGCAAATTTTACTATTCCTTGGCTGGTTAGCTGATTAGAGGTTGTCAAAAAAACTTGTCATTAATGGTGGACAGGGGACATCTTTTCTATAAATTCGGATGCGCAAGAGCACGCGATGGGTCGCACGTGCTGTCGTTAGTAGTGAGCAAGTGGCATGCACTCACCCTCTCTTAATCTCGGCCGTTTAATTCTGCCTCACACCACGTGCACGCCCAATCAATGACGTCTGGTCAAAGTGGAGAATACTTGGTGGACCGTTCTCCTTTAATCTCTTTAAACGATCTCACTAGTAAATTTTTAAGGGTGGATCGACGATTTTAGCGTCGAGTGATGTACGTATGTTAACTGTGTTCGCGTTTTATTTATACTAAAATCATTCTGTTTTCATTATACATTTTTATCAAATTCTATTTATTTTTGTTCTCTGTTATTCATCGTCTTTACGCATTTATGTTCTTATGAACTAGACAAAAATGCAGTCACTCGTTGGCATGTCTAGAGGCCTTTCAAGAGGAAACAACCAATTCTTCATTTTACTCAGTTTTCCTACATATACATGGTGAATCAAATATCTGGCCACACAGTTTACAAGGATATGTACAATAAACATGTGCGGGTGTTGTCTGGCAGGTTCAAGGAGAACAAAGAAAGAGAAGTAAACATAAATAGTATTGTTGGAACTTTACTGTGATAAAAGTCGACACAAAACACCCCAATATTGCAGGTCTCATAACTGGCCTTCTGCCATGACACAAATAGAAATTACAAAAATTAAACTAAAGCATAGAAGATAAACATATGAATAAATGGTAATAAAAATAGTAAATTATAAAGACTTATCAGATCAGACCAATTGAAGAATAAAACAAATAATGAAGAGATAGAGACTGAGAGAGAAAGATATACAGAGCCCCTTTATTCAAGTCTTAGCCTTGCATATGTTCGATGTTTGATATAAATAATGCAATATGGTTATTATCTAGTCTTTATTTAAGTTTTAATGTGATGAGATAAAGTGGTTTATGGTTAATTGAATTTGAGTTTCCGAAAAATGATTTCCTTAAAGAAAACACCCAGATCTAAAAGAAATCTGTGATCCTAATAAGTCACTCTTTTTTCTCAGTCCTACCATCTTAATGTGATCCTACTAGATCACTCTGTTTCCTCAGTCTTACCATCTTAATGTGATCCTACTAGATCACTCTGTTTCCTCAGTCTTACCATCTTAATGTGATCCTACTAGATCACTCTGTTTCCTCAGTCCTACCATCTTAATGTGATCCTACTAAATCACCCTGTTTCCTCAGTCCTACCATCTTAATGTGATCCTACCAAATCACTCTGTTTCCTCAGTCCTACCATCTTAATGTGATCATACTAGATCACTCTGTTTCCTCAGTCCTACCATCTTAATGTGATCCTACTAAATCATCCTGTTTCCTCAGTCCTACCATCTTAATGTGATCCTACTAAATCATCCTGTTTCCTCAGTCCTACCATCTTAATGTGATCCTACTAAATCACACTGTTTCCTCAGTCCTACCATCTTAATGTGATCCTACTAAATCACACTGTTTCCTCAGTACTACTACCATCGTAATGTGATCATACAATATATATATATATTTGGTTTAAGTTTATTTTCTGGAAAAAAAATTGTTGGCTAGTCCCGTTTTTTTTTTTTAAATAACTTTTCACTCTTTTTTTCTTTGGTTTAAAGTATAATCCCTATTTTTTTAAAATGTCATTTTCCCCGTGTCATTAGAGAACGACAGTGCCCTGCACTCCGCTTTCCTTGGCTGACCCCTACGGCTATTGTCGGACGGGTATTGTGTGGTGCAGCGAACGTGAGAGTGCAGGCGTTGTGGTCGTAGCCACTTTATATCCAGGTCATTTCAGGCTGTCCGTGTTTGGTAGTCGGACGTCTTTGTGCGACTTTCGGAACGTGTCGATGGGGAACATCAGATGGTCGTAGCGGAAGGTCAACTCATAAGAAAAGAAGACAACCCCAACGACGTCTCTGATCAAGTTGTACTCAAACGGACGCTAAGTGTTTCGTTTCAAACCAACATTATTTGCATAGGATGATAGTTGGTCTTGTCAGAAAGAATTACTGGACACAATCCCGAGAAAAGAATCATTGGTTACCTTTTTCAGGACATTAAGATTTCAAGTGATGGAATATGATACTTCTTCAGGACACGCGCCACTAATCGGTCGTTTCCTCTTCAAAAAGTAATGAAAGAAAATGTCGAACTAGGGTATAAGGTTTGGGTCAGTGGAGGAAGAAATTAGCATAAATAATTTATGAAATTTAGTGTCATATTTTTTTTATAGTTCAGGGTTTGGGAAAATTAGACTCCAGTAGAAAAGGCGCGCTGGTTGAGTGATTAGTGCACACGCTACTGTTAATATTGGTTTAGGTACAATGCCTAAATGTGAGCAATTTGTTTAACTCGATGCGCCGACGCGGCTCGTGATTACATACAATCTTGGAAAATGGGTAGCAAAGATTTTTTTTTTTTCCAAGGAAAGCATTGCGGGCTGGCGTAATACTAACCTTCCTTTCTTTAAAATTGTGTGAAAAGAAATTGAAAAATATGGGCACTAGCATCGCATGTCGCATAATCTTACATTGTTTTAGATGCAGAGTGAAGAAATACAAATATATAATAGAAAAATGTGTTGGAGGACGAGTATACATTCTTCTTTCTCGTTCACCTTTTAATATCACAGTGAAACATCTATTATTGACAGATCTAAAAAAATTTGCTCAAAAATAAATGTTTTTAAAAATGCATTCGCATGCAAAACGCAATTACAAATGCTGCTATAAAATTTGCTACATTTTATTGTGTACGTTTTTAGCTTATACCATTTTTGAAATGCACGTTGAAACTACCTTGGAATATAACACGGCTATTACCAAGAGGTATTCCACTGTTTGTGTCACAAATAATCTTTATCTTAGCTTTGTGTTAGGACCATCACCACTAGAAAACCTGGCAACGTCAATTAGCTTTCAGAACTACTTCTTGATAATGCAGGGAGATAATAAAACAATGCATGAATCTTGGAGCTCCGGCTTCAATCAACGGGGCAATGTCATGTAAGCCGTTAATTAATTATTGCTAAAGATGGTACAGTTTCAATGTTAATTTCTGAAATATAACATACAACATGCACGCAGTTTTCTTTCATTTTCAAATGACAGTCTTATTTTACACATGACTTCCTTTTATTATCCGTTTCCGGTAGATTTAGGTACTTGATCTCATTTATCTTGAGATAAACCACTGGGGAAAAAAAACCCGTTATGCTCCAAATGTGGTTGGAACCTGATTATCTTGTGTGTCTTCTGTGAGCGAGCGCTGGATACAACAGAAAAAAACAAACCGAACGTTTTCAAAAAATGTCATATTTTTATAAATAAACTATTGGCTGTTAAAAATCTGTAGTCAGAAAAAAATATAGATAGTGATTAAAGAAACAAGGAAGAAATATATAGATAGTGATTAAAGAAACAAGGAAGAAATATATAGATAGTGATTTAAAAAACAAGGAAGAAATATATAGATAGTGATTAAAGAAACAAGGAAGAAATATATAGATAGTGATTAAAGAAACAAGGAAGAAATATATAGATAGTGATTAAAGAAACAAGGAAGAAATATATAGATAGTGATTAAAGAAACAAGGAAGAAATATATTTACAGTGGTTAAAGAAACAAGGAAGAAATATATTGATAGTGATTAAAGAAACAAGGAAGAAATATATAGATAGTGATTAAAGAAACAAGGAAGAAATATATTGATAGTGATTAAAGAAACAAGAAAGAAATATATAGATAGTGATTAAAGAAACAAGGAAGAAATATATTGATAGTGATTAAAGAAACAAGGAAGAAATATATAGATAGTGATTAAAGAAACAAGAAAGAAATATATTGATAGTGATTAAAGAAACAAGGAAGAAATATATAGATAGTGATTAAAGAAACAAGGAAGAAATATATAGATAGTGATTAAAGAAACAAGGAAGAAATATATAGATAGTGATTAAAGAAACAAGGAAGAAATATATTGATAGTGATTAAAGAAACGAGGACGAAATATATTGATAGTGATTAAAGAAACGTGGAAGAAATATATTCATAGTGATTAAAGAAACGAGGAAGAAATATATTCATAGTGATTAAAGAAACGAGGACGAAATATATTGATAGGGATTAAAGAAACGAGGACGAAATATATTGATAGGGATTAAATAAACGAGGACGAAATATATTCATAGTGATTAAAGAAACGAGGAAGAAATATATTGATAGGGATTAAAGAAACGAGGACGAAATATATTGATAGTGATTAAAGAAACGAGGAAGAAATATATTGATAGTGATTAAAGAAACGAGGAAGAAATATATTCATAGTGATTAAAGAAACGAGGACGAAATATATTGATAGTGATTAAAGAAACGAGGAAGAAATATATTCATAGTGATTAAAGAAACGAGGACGAAATATATTGGTAGGGATTAAAGAAACGAGGACGAAATATAGATAGTGATTAAAGAAACGAGGAAGAAATGTAAACAGTGATTAAAGAAACGAGGACGAAATATATTGACAGTGGTTAAAGAAACGAGAAAGAAATGTAAACAGTGATTAAAGAAACGAGGATGAAATATATTGACAGTGGTTAAAGAAACGAGAAAGAAATGTAAACAGTGATTAAAGAGCGTGGAATAGACAGTGATTAAAGAAACAAGAAGATGGTTTCAAGACATCAAGAAGACCTTGAACGTGACATCGGAAGAAATGAGAGACCTGGCTAGAGACAGAGATTCTTTCAGACAGGCTGTGGTGAATACAATGTTCTGCAAATGACACGCGACCTGATGATGATGATGATGATGATGGTAATCATGATGATGATTAAAGAAACGAGAAATAAAAGTAGACAGTGATTAAAGAAACGAGGAAGAAATGTACATATGTGTTAAAGAAACGAGGAAGAAATATAAATAGTTATTCAAGACATGGATGTTTAAGATAGATTAGGACAACTTGCCAAAAACTAAAAAAATATAAAATAACACACAGAAAAACGTTCATGCTCCTAACTAATGAAAGAAGGCGGAGGAGAGGTAGTTGAAGAATAACCACTCGATGATCAAATAAGACATAGATGAATTAACAGTGCAACATTTTTGAACACTGCAAAATATGGGATATCCAGGGACCATATAAAGTGAAGACACTTGTTGCCTTAAAAAAACACCACAAAACGTATCTTACATTGAATGTTTCTTTGTCCGTTCTTTGTCAAGGAAAATGAAAAGAAATAATAGGGAAAAGATGGACTGATGAAATATAACATTTCCCACAAAATAATTTTTTATGAACCAAATCGCAGTTCTGTTAAGAACACGCCATTTATAATTTTCTCGATGATAAAAGGCACGAAGAACAAAGAATAGAACAAGTGGCTATGTTATATGTCAAAACAACAAGCATCTCTGTAACTTCTCTTCTTAATATCATGCGTTGTTTTCTTTTAGCAAAACTTGTGTTCAATGTATACACAAGTAAAGTAAAGAGCCCCCGTCACGCCAAGTGGCGTATAGGGAATATGGTGTTAGGGACCATAACATTTTACAGACCTTCAGCACATGTGTTTTTGGGGTAATGTGATCGGTATTACGCCCGTGCCGCTTTACTCTCCCAGAAAAAAATCCAGTACCCAACCGGCTGGGTGAACCCGGAAGCCATCGGTTGGGATCGAACCCTACCGCTTGTCCTTTGTAATCCAGTTCACCAACCACTGAGCTATCGCGGCTCCTCATTGTGTAAAGCTGTAAGCATAATTCGTTAAATAAAACTAATATAATTTTATAAGTCATTTATTTTAAGTGGACGATATTTAGTTAGTCACCGGCCACGTACAACAACCAGCATGAAAATGGCCTATTCCATATACATAAGCTAATGACACGCAATTTATATAACATTTCTTGTTGATTTAATAACGTTTCCTAAACTTAAACATTTTTTTTACAAGTAACTGAAATGAATAAAACAATAACTTTCTATATTACTTTAACAATGTTTGTAAAATAAATATAAACAAATTTAAATGAAGTAATTAAAGCATGTATTTACGTGTGCATTACTAATGAAGGTCAACTTCGTTCTATTAATTTTTTTGTTGTTTCGTTTCCCTTGCAGCTCGTCCGTGTCTTTGTTTTGCTGGTGTTCCGCGTCAGCGGTAGTGCTCGAAATTGTGCGAGAAATGCGCCAGTTGTCACCCTGTAATATTCATTTGATGTCTTTAACGCAATACCACCGCGCTAAAATTGACTGGTTTTGTAAAACATACAAATGATTCGCTCGTCTAATTTTCTATTGGTTATCATTAACAGCACCTTATCTGAATATTAATTAGGCCTATACGAAAATAATGAAATACGATTTCATGATATCTAGTTTCATTGATGTAAACCCCAGGTGAATGCAGTTCGTCAACCTCGTAACTTTCATTCCGGTGAAAAGAAAAGCCTTCTTTGAAGTTATCAGAGTTTCACTCACAGTTGTTTGGCATTGATACTTTAGTAGTTGATTTGCTCAGTTGTATCTTTCCATGAAGATAAATATAAAAAAAAGTAAAGAGCCCCCGTCACGCCAAGTGGCGTATAGGGAATATGGTGTTAGTGACCATACATTTTACAGACCTTCAGCACATGATTTTTGGGGTAATGTGGTCGGTATTACGCCCGTGCCGCTTTACTTTCCCAGAAAAAAATCCGCTACCCATTAAAGGCTGGGTGAATCGGATGTCGTCGGTTGGAATCGAACCCTACCTCTTGTCCTTTGTCGTCCAGTTCACTAAGCACTGAGCTATCGTGGCTCCCTAAGATGAATATACCTGTATTTATTTCTATTATACATTTAATGAGATTGGAAGAAGCAGTTTTTTTTTCAAAATTTAAAAACGTTTGTGGTTAAAAATGGAATATTTCATCTCCTGCAACTCACAGATTTGTTACTCTTTGATCTTTTTATTATGAGCATTAACTACTCAAATATTGTTCATGCATACATATTTTAAAGTTTAACGTATATGTTACACGTATAACATTTTGTATGTGATGTCTCAAAACTGAAGCGATTTCCATAAAACTTCAATTTTAAAAATGAGTGGAATGTACTCGTACTAGTCTCAGAACATCTTCATCCAGAAATGCGGCAAACATTTCCGAGATTGTAACTAAAGCGCCACATTGAGATCAAAATGTTCACTGTTGTGAACTCAAGTACAACTTTAATGCAGAGAAAAACTGAGGACAATTCTAAAATTTGATAAATAAAAGCTTATAAACTATGGGTGCAAAAAAACCACATGGAGCTGCCGCAAGGTTTACAATACAAGTAGAAGTGGTAGTATCATATAATATCCCATTTTCTGTTTATTTATACAGTGATACTTCCGCCGCGATGTCATTATTTTGAATACTCTATTTTCTAAGGATTATTAAGGCCCTTTTAGTGTTTCTATTTAACTCAGAGGCAGACCAAGACTAACATGGACAAGTAACATCAAAAGATGGACAAGTCAGCCTATGACAACCTGCACCATCAAAGCAAGAGACAGAGCAGAATAGAGCTCCATGTTAGCCAACCTTCGTTGCGGAGATGGCATTCGATGATGATGATGATGGTGGTGGTGGTGGTGATGATGATGATGATGAAGATCATTTATATAGAAACCTTGGTTTGTTTAATCTTGTGTTATTTTCAAAGATGAAATATTTCATTTCAATCATTTTCTTATGAAATATCCGTTAGAGCTGGGTGTACCGACAGCAGATGAGTCTGGCAGGTGCCCAAGTTACCGAATTTGCGGCCTTGCTTTAAATATCTGCACAATCACCGCACTGGTGATAACATCTCGTGTTTCCTGAGATCTTGACATTTCAATTTTTATTTTATTTTCAAAAGTGAAGAAGATAAACGGCTTGTACCTGTGTTACTTCTATACATATCTGACTTAAGCTAAGACGGATAGCCAACATATGTCAATATGAAGGGATATTAGCAAATAAATACACGTATTACTGTTCGAAATCTCAGAGTTGAGACAGCATGAAGAATAAAGAAACAAGATAATTTAACAGACTTATAATAATCAACGATAGACAGAAACACTCACATAAGAAAAACAATTATGCTAGTTGGGAGAGTTACAAAAAACATGAACAAAATTATAAATAAAACCCGAATAGCTCTTGAAAAAATGGTAGGAAAGTTTTGAGATGCATTCAGTGTAACATAAAAAATTAAGCTACTTGTATATTTTGTATAATAGCTGTTGGTTCATCTGTGTGAATCCAATTGCTTGGAAACAAGAAAAAGGAAGTAGCAAGACAATCTCTTTTTTGCGCAACATATCCGGGATATATTCTAATAATATTCCCCCACCATTTAACTACACACAAACTACACAAATGGCCACGAAGTAGACTCCAGAGAGAAGACAAAGCGAACAGACGAAGGTACAACCAGGTGCAAGACAGCATATATAGAGATGAATGGTCTGGATCATAACCGCGAATGATGGACATTACTACAGGAAACAGAAATATGTTGCAATTGCTTTGTCAAACGTCTCAGTTCATTCATACCACGTTCACTGGCTGTCTTACCTCGCCCAAGGAAGCAAGAAGAGGAAATAAAAAACAAAAGACAGCAACATTTCTTTACTTTTGTTATAATCGAACCCTCATACCTGGAAAAACCTACTGACGGTGGGACATACCCTGGTAAACAAAAAAAAAAAAAAAAAAAACAAGTGAAAACAGAGAGGAAATATCAATGACGCATGAAAAATATGGTAAATTATTAGGGTTAAGTTGAACTGGACCACAAAGGACAAGGGGTAGGGTTCGATCCCAACCGACAGCTTCCGGGTTCACCCAGCCTTAAATGGGTACCGGATTTTTTTCTGGGAAAGTAAAGCGGCACGGGCGTAATACCGACCACATTACCCCAAAAACCATGTGCTGAAGGTCTGTAAAATTTATGATCAATAACATCATATTCCCTATACGCCACTTGTCGTGACGGGGGTACTTTACTTTTTTTTTTTTTAAATTATGGTTAAGTGTAGTTTTGATTATTAATATTTGTGGAAGGTATCAATGGTGAACGTCATAAAGAGTACCACTGCAAGATACTGAGAGTATGATACACAAGTTGGCTTATAATTGAAATGAAAGCGTCCACTATCTTGACACAGTGAGCTAGCTGGTGTTGTCAAGATTTTTATTTTGAAGATGAAACAAAAACATTAACCTGCGCACTACATGGCGAATGCAATGAACATAAAACCTTTATTCTTGGCCAGTTTACATCACCTCCTTCCCTCAGACAAACTCCAGAATAACACTCCTCTCTCTGGTCCTTGTATGATAGTTTTGGGCAGGTCGTTAGATCTTGTGACATGCCTACATCAACGCAACCCCCTTTTCTTTAAAAGTCTAAGATGCTCCCCTTAAACCTATCTAGTTAGGATGTTATGGAATACATAGTTTGTGTGTGTATACACACACACACACACACACACACACATACATACACTGTCTTTTTGACCCGAATACAGCACATAAGGCAGAAATTATAGACACTTTGTGCCCGGCTATCTTTGTTATCAAACACCAGTTCTCGCACGGGTCCCACATTGTATATCGCCAAAACCTCTGTTCAGGAAGTGATTTTCACTTTCGGCGAGGGAGCTGATGCCTTCTGTTGTTGCCTCTCGCCTCATTGTTCTATTTAGTGTTTCTCTAGGCCGGCCTATTTTTCTTTTAGTCTCTGGTTCCCATTTGAGGCTTGCTTTTAGATTCTCATGTTGTCTTTTCTCATCACATGTCCAGCATATGACCACCTCCTTCTCCTGATTATAGATATATTTTTAGATGCTTTGTCATTTCTCTTATCTTTGCACTAATCTTAAATTCATTACATGGTATACGAAGTAGTTTCATGAGTCATTTGTTTTCAAATGCATCCAATTTATTATCTCTTTCTTACGTTTTTTTTCAGCTCTCGCATGATTAGATAAGGGTTGATAATATATTTGATTAGAAAATCTTGAGCTTTGATTCTGTGCTTAGTAATTTTGATTTCTATATTTTAGCAAGGTTTTTGAAAGTCATTGCTGCCTTCGATGTTCTAATTCTAATTTCTTTCTTTGTGTCTTCTTCTCGATCTATGCAGCTTCAAGATATATATATATATGCATTTCATCCACACAGTAAGATAAGCGGACCCGCTATACTTTGTATTCCATATATTAGATTTGTATCACGTATATTAGATTTGTATCATGTATATTAGATTTATATCAGGTGTATTAGATTAATATCATGAATATTAGATTTATATCATGTATTTTAGACTTGTATCACTTATATTAGATGTATATAAGGTAAGGCGCTTAACAGCAACGGATCTGTAATCTGCCAGCGACTCATGGCAGATGGCTTAAGCCAGGACCGGCGAAGTAGACCTTCCCAGATTTTACAGCACCTCTTCACAGTGTCTGTAGTTACAAACTAACATCCAAGCCTCGACTATCGAGTATTGGTCGAATAGAAAAAAGCAAATCCGGTTTTCAGAAATACTATCCGGAAGTCGGATGTGTTGGGTCCATAGACGCAAATGAACAACAACACAACGCATCTACGACCACTTAACATTCTTTCAAGAACGGATGACGAAGAGGGCTACCCATTCCTATAGAAGTCATCGGGTGACCGCGAGAAATAGTCATCATCATCGAGTGCCATCTCCGCAACGAAGGTTGGCTATCATGGAGCGCCATTCTGCTCTGTCTCTTGCTTTGATGGTGCAGGCTGGAATAGGCTGATTTGTTCATCTTTTGATGTTACTCGTCCATGTTAGTCTTGGTCTCCCTCTGCCTCTTTTACCTTGTATTTGCCCCTCCACGATTACTATTAGTAGCCTGTTGTGTCTTTTAACATGGCCCAAAACAAGAAATAGTAAGAGATGTATAATAGTCCGCTTTAAAATATGCATTCATTCTTTGTGTTGGTTCAAGTTAGTAAGAGGTCATTTCCAATAGTTAATAATAGAGTGAATGCTATTAAAATGAATATTCATTCAATAATCTATACATGAGCAAATCTTTAAAAACATCGCAGAGATGCCAGGCCTAAACATTAATGGAAGGATAATCAATAACCTAAGATATGCTGATGATAATGTATTACTAGCAGAAAATCCTAAAAATCTACAATTACTTAATGAAACAAACATGACAAGCAAAAAATATGGGTTAGATACAATGTCAAAAAGAATAAAACTATGATCATAAGAAAAGAACATTCTCAAGACCTACAATAAAGATCAAAGTCGAAGGAATACATCTGGAGACAGTACAGAGCTACAACTACCTTATGACATACTATAAGCAGTGATGGAAAATGTACAACTGAAATAAACAAAAGAATAGGAATGGTAAAAAGCAATTGCAATGTCATGAAAAGTATACTAACATCAAAACAAATAACTCCAGGTCTAAAACTAAGAAAAGCAATATGTTACATCTTCTCAGTATTCGCGTATGATGCAGAAACATGGACATTAGACAAGAAAAATTAACAGAAAATAAAAGCCTTTGAAATGTGGATTTATAGAAGAATAGGTGCAATTGAATGGAAAGAAAACAAACGCTGAAGTTTTAAAACAGCTACAAATGAAAAAAAAAACTACTAAACACAATTAGAACAAGACAAATGAAATTTGTGGGGCATGTTAAAAGACACAACAGCCTAATAAAAGTAATATTGGAAGGAAAAATACAAGGTAAAAGAGACAGAGGCAGACCAAGACTAACATGGACGAGTAACATCAAAAGGTGGACAAGTCAACCTATAACAATATGCACCATAAGCATGAGACAGAGTGGAATGGCGCTCCATGGTAGCCAACCTTCGATGCGGAGACGGCACTCAATGAAAATAAAAAAAAAAAATAATTCAATCAGTGAGAGAACTTCTTCACACGCAAATATACTATTAATCAGAGACTGTCATGTCAATGACAAGGCAAAAAATGTGTGAATGCTAGTGATAATAACACGATGAAAGGATAAAAAAAGCATTTGTTATAATATTGAAGAAGAAGCAATATATTAACAAAAGAAATGAAAGAAGTAAGTTACATAACGTCAAATCTCTTTCCGTCTAGATGTCTAATTTACGCGCAAAGTAACACAGAACTTTTTTTTTTCTGTAACAGGGAAAATCATAATGGAAGTGGGACTTTAATTTAAAATGTAACTCATAATAGGCATAGACAGAAAACGTTGACATCTAGTGATGAAGAACTTCATGAACCAAATAGTGTCGTGGCCATTTGCTTCCTCAAGAACTCAAACCAATTATTTTAATTGAAATATTTCCAAATATGTGTATCTCATATAACCTTCACTTAACGGTACCATTCTTCCACACTTGCGCACCCGTCAATAGGTCCCACTTACAATTCTTTTATGGAACTGAAGTATTATTCGAGCAAGAATTTGTTTGTTAGTGTTTATTATATATATATATATATATATATATATATATATATATATATATATATATATATATATATATATATATACAACACGATTATTTCTCCACAAGTTACTGAATTATTTCCCCATATTTCTCTTATGAACACGACATGACATAAGCTTTGCTTCCATGTGGCGACAACATTGTAATTTCTCCATTCTTGTAATCTAACAATCAAATCTTAAATATTATCCCCCCCCCCCGCCCCCCATCTCCCTTACCCCATTAACTCCGCCAGCGTCATGATCAACAATCATTGTCCATCTACAACACCAGAAGCTAAATCTTCCACATTTGTTCCACACCAATGCTGGTATTCATAGACAAATATTCATATTTTAATTCATGTTAGATCTTTATTAAATCATAGTCTATTTTTTGGGCGGGGGGCGTGATTTTATCCTGTCTCCGTTTTCACGTCTCAATCCCGGGATCTCAGTTCTAATTCTCCATCTCCCTGATGTTTAAGGGCGCTTCTGTCGTCGACCCCTCCGGCATTAAGTCTCAAAGAGTTCAAGATATTTCTCCATTCTCGTCCCCCCTTTCACTCCGGCTGACGTTTTCCTTTCGTTGGATTAGCCATTGATTGATAAGAGGCAGAAAAACACCACCAGGTGACTCCATCCAAAATATTCCCGCTCGTTGTCATTACGCTTATCGCCCCCTGAAAATTACCACAAATGTTGGAGAATAGATTGGTTTGCTTTTCCATCTCGTTGTTTTGTTCTCTTCTCTTGTTTCTTGTCGTATATGGTTCTCTTTCTTTCAACATTTCGTATATTGAATTAAAATATTTGCTTTAAAAGAAGTTTTTCTAACTTTGCACTGTTAAAAAAAATATAATACGTAGCATGTCAAAGATATGCCGCTATTTTATTTCGATAACTGTATTGATGTAAAGAAAGCATTGTTGGAAATAATTAAACTTCAGGGGGAAAAAGGAGGGGGGAGGCGGTGGTTATTATTTAATTAGTGCTGTTTTCTGTGATTTATATTGCACATTTGTTGTTGGTGGCAATGCTCATATTACTAATGTAAAGTTAATAGCGCTAGTATTATTTTTATTGATAAAGGTGTTGATGTCCTTAAATTTATTGCTAGCATCATTATCATCATCATGTACTGTACCGATTGGCGCAGGCGATCATGACCTTCCACAATCTTCTATCCACCGTGCATCGTATCACTTCTGTTGTTGACTGTTTTCCATTCCATGACACCAAGCTATCTAGTATTTTCTCTCTTTGTCGTTGGCGATCTCTCTTTCCCGGTATTTTGCCAGTTGTAACCAAGAATGTCAACTCACCTCTTCTCCTGATGTGCCTGAAAATCGTTGATTGTTTCTTTCTGATGTTTTTTATGAGCTCCCTTTTTGTGCTGGCCTGTATGAGAATTTCCTCGTTGGTCTTTTTATCTGTCAAGGGAACTTTCATCATTCTTCTGAGAAATCCCATCTCTGTGGCCTCTAATTGCCTTTTCATTTGTTTGTCTATCGTCCATGATTCGCTTCCATAGGTCAGAATTGGCTCTATATATCATCGCTGAACTCTCTTTCTCACTTCTATTGACATTGATTTGTTGCATTAGACGTTTTAATTTTCTGAAATGCAATTTTGGACTGAGCTATTCTACTTTCTATTTCTGTGGTGCAACTTCCATCTGATGTTATTATTGTGCCCAAGTATTTCACCCGTTGCACTTGTTTCAGATTTGTCCTGTCTATTTTCATGTTGCATAATGATGATGATTGCTTCTTTGATGCGACCATTACTTCTGTTTTCTTACTAAAATAAATAGCAAAATACATTTATAATTGTGTTCATGATATTTACGGCAATCATCACCATCTTGAGCCGTCTCCTCGTCGGAGGTTTGCTACCATGGATCACCATTTCGCTTCGTCTCTTTCTATGGTGGTATTCGCTGTGTCAAGGTTCCCCTGAATTGTATAGGTTCTTCTGTCCACCTCTTGATGTTGTCAGTCCACTTCAGTCTTTTTTTACCGCTTCCTCGTGTACCTAGTATTTTACTCTCTAAGGTGACCTTTATGAAGAAGGCAGTGGTTTGCGTCACTAAAGAACTCAGGACTACTTGAGATCTGTTTCAAATTCGTCCCTGGATTTTCTGGTGTGAAAGGAGATGAACGAGCTAACAACCTGACTGGAATACCTACTGTGGGTAGCGTGCGTGTAATGAAAAGAGATGACATTCTGAAGGCCCTCCGAGAGGCAAGGCGCTCTGATGACTCAAATAATGATCATGAATCTGCAACGATGTTCAGACTGTTCAAATGCCAGATCAAAATTGGAGATAAAGAAAGGATCGTTACCGGGACAAACACAGAAGAATTACACATCAGTACAGAACTTGAGTCGTCAGTCTCCACACACTGATGAACGCACTGGGAGAAGGTCTGAGCATCTATGGCCATGTTCAATGTGCAGAGAGGATGATTCCACCACTAAATTAAACAAGATGACTTTCAGTAAATTAGTGTATTACTTTATGTGTCCAAATTATTTTTTTTCTTATATGTTAAATTGTTCATTCGTCATTTTCAACTGTTTCAAAACGTCATTATTTATTTAGTTCTTTGTCAACCAGATTCTTCTTTTTTTTAATAAATCCACATTTCAATGGTTCTTTTCTTTGTTTTCTCAGTGTCTATGTTTCAGCACTATCTATACAACAGTGGTTTGCAATTGTAACACTTTATTATTCTCAGATTTAGTTCCGGTGTTATTTTCTTTGATGAGAATATATATTTCATGTTAAAAATGTTTCGTTTTGTTTATCTGTCCAGCAGTATTACACGTAAAAAAAAATAACTATATTCATCAGTTCTCTCTATGCTAATTTTATTAATATTGACCGTAACTTGTAGTTTTGTGTGTTTTCTCTGTTTATTATCATAGTTTTAGTCTGCCCAATAATATAGTATCCAATCCATATTTTCTGCTTTTTTTGTGTTTATTTCTTTATGTGGTTATAGTTCTTCTCAGTTTTCTGCCATTACGACAGAATCATCAGGACGTCTTAGGTAGTTCATTAAACTTCCGCCAATGTTTAAACCAGACATTTGCACAACTTCTGGAAAGATTTTCTCGCTGCATGCAATGAAGCAAAACTTGGACATAGGACACAGTCTTGTCCTATTCCTCTCTTTATATCAACTGGTGCAGAATTCTCTCTATTATATCTTATCATGCTGTATGTTCCAAGTAAAAATTACATTTCAGTCTTAAGTCTTAATTTTCAAAAGTAAGTCTTTCGCACATTTAATAAGCTTTGCATTGTGTTTTATGTCAACAGCTTTGGTATAATATACGAGCACACATAATTTGATTTATTTACTTCTATTTGTGCGTGTATGTGTGTTGTTGTTGTTGTTGTTTCCAATTAACGACAAGAATACTGCTGAAACAATAATGTTAATATTTTCTAATAATTCTGATTGAAATGTGATATTTCTAAGGTTACTGATCGCAATGTTGATACCACGAATTTTACTGCTGACAGTGTTCATATTAGTATTATTTAATACAGATTCATTAAAAACAAAATAGTGATTGAGTGGACATTGAAATAATCCTAAACTACATACAGAATCGACAAATAAAATAGTTTGCTCATCTAGAAAAAAACACGTAATTTCCTTCCCACACAAAGGAAATTATTATAAAAGGAGAAATGGGAGAGCAAGAGACAAGCCTTTAATAGTAGAGAAACAACATCAATGAAATGTTACAACAACACCAGATGACAAGGGTTGAAGTTGCCAGAAGGTGGACCATACATTTGTATCTCCCTAGACACCTGAGTGGATACAAGAAAAATTGGAGAAAGAAAGAAAGAAATAATGACAATGTTCTTGTTACTAGTGTTGTTGATGGATATGATGATGCTGCTAGTGTTGATGATGGATCTGGTGATGTTACTAGTATTATTTACGGATATGGTGATGTTACTAGTGTTAATGATGGATATGGTGATGTTACTAGTGTTATTGATGGATATGGTGATGTTACTAGTGTTAATGATGGATATGGTGATGTTACTTGTGTTATTGATGGATATGGTGATGTTACTTGTGTTATTGATGGATATGGTGATGTTACTAGTGTTATTGATGGATATGGTGATGTTACTAGTATTATTGATGGATATGGTGATGTTATTAGTGTTATTGATGGATATGGTGATGTTACTTGTGTCATTGATGGATATGGTGATGTTACTAGTGTTATTGATGGATATGGTGATGTTACTAGTATTATTTATGGATATAGTGATGTTACTAGTATTATTTATGGATATGGTGATGTTACTAGTATTATTTATGGATATAGTGATGTTACTAGTATTATTGATGGATATGGTGATGTTACTTGTGTCATTGATGGATATGGTGATGTTACTAGTATTATTGATGGATATGGTGATGTTACTTGTGTCATTGATGGATATGGTGATGTTACTAGTGTTATTGATGGATATGGTGATGTTACTAGTGTTATTGATGGATATGGTGATGTTACTAGTGTTATTGATGGATATGGTGATGTTACTTGTGTTATTGATGGATATGGTGATGCTACTAGTACTATTGATGGATATGGTGATGTTACTAGTGTTATTGATGGATATGGTGATGTTACTTGTGTTATTGATGGATATGGTGATGTTACTAGTACTATTGATGGATATGGTGATGTTACTTGTGTCATTGATGGATATGGTGATGTTACTAGTGTTATTGATGGATATGGTGATGTTACTAGTGTTATTGATGGATATGGTGATGTTACTAGTGTTATTGATGGATATGGTGATGTTACTAGTGTTATTGATGGATATGGTGATGTTATTAGTGTTATTGATGGATATGGTGATGTTATTAGTGTTATTGATGGATATGGTGATGTTATTAGTGTTATTGGTGTAATGTTGATGTTGATACTCGTATATATTATAATGTCTTTTGCTTTCCGTGTTACTGGTGACATTGCTGATATGTTACAACGATATTATGACAACAGTGTTTATATTTCTAAATGTAACCTAAATGCTGGTAAAGCTACTGTCTATTAAGCTGTTACTAAATCTTCTTTTTTTCTTCTTATACTTTTTAACTTCCAGTGGAGCATAGGTCTTCAACAAGCACTTTCCAAGTCGTTCTGTTTTTTGCAATTCTTTTAAGATCATTCCATGTCTTCCCCATCATCTTCATCTCTGCTTCGATCTGTCCTCTCCAAGAATTCCTTAGTCTTCCTCTTTGTCTTTTCCCCTGGGGAAAATACTAATTACTGTTACTAATTACTGAAGAATAAACAAAGATGCTTTCAGCATCTCCATCTATCTCCTTTTTTTGTGGTCACCTTTCAAATGTTTCAGCATTCTCGACTTTTGCTTATTTATTGCATGACTTCTAATTATCTGAGTACTTTATTGCTTTTTTTCCCTTCTTTTAATTTTTTTTATTACTCGCGAGATTTTGATGATTATTATCTAAAATATCGTCTCTGTGGCTACTGGAGATATTTTAAATTGTTTTTCCTAATGTCTATGAATTGTAGCCGTAAGAAAACAGTAATACCCTTTCTCACTTCAAAAGTGGACGTAATTACATTTCATATTTGTTGCTGGTTTGAGGTCATAGCAGTTTTCAAACACCGAGATCTTTCCGTGTTAAAATCAAAGAGACGGATATTTTTCAGCTGATACATAATGAACCCAAGTTGTGAAACGATTGGTCGCCACATCCTAATGTTGTCTCCATTGCTACGGAGCTCGTGCATCTGAGCTGAAACCATCTTCAGTACTTTCATTAGTGCTGGCGGATGTTCTTCATATTGTATTGGGGAATGTGCTGCGTGGGAGGTGGGGGGGGGATCTAAGGAATATGAAGTTGTCCGTTGTGCAGTGAACATGATCTGTTGACTAAGCTAAAAGATTAGAAGAAAACAACAAAATAGCTGCTATAAATCTGTTATTTTGCATTTGTTGTCTTCTATCCGTAGCTTTATTGCATCTTTGCGTATTTTATCGCCTGGTATTTTATCCGCCTTGCAAGGTATAACATTTGACATTTAAGCAACAAGATCAACGAACAAAATGATTGGCATGACGTCATGAAGAGACAACCTTTGCCAGTCGTCTAGGTAGATAAACAATTACTACTCCCGAGAAGATGTTCCTTTATGTGATTAGTTTTAGTAAAACGCTTTCAAAAATATTGGCTGTAAATGACAATTCATTTTCAGTTGTTATTATCTTCAACGTTGCGATGGATTTGCAAATGGAAGCTTTTATTTCTTCTATATCCCGTTCACATATTACAACAAACAGAGCTGGATCTACATGCAAGAAATAATTGTTATGAATCCGGGCTTAATTAATTACAAATCTCCATTTTGTCATAAAGAAAATGCAGTTCATCATTTGTAAAGAATCATTGATTGTTACGAACATCAATTATTCATGGCAGAACATTCAGTGCCTCTTATTCACCATATCTGAAAGGGAACGGAACGAAACAGGTCTGGTTTTTTCCTCTATCTGGGAAACATTAGGGTTTTTAATTACAGCTTCCCGTCTGAAGAACGATTATCCAGTGTGGTGATTTTCTTGTGGAATCTGTCAGAGCACTCCGGGTCTTGTCTCGGGAAATCACGAGATATCGACCGGAAACCGTGGGAGAACGCCAAGTGATTCGTCTCTACAAGGGAGACCTGTTTACATTTGAACAACAAACCAGCAGTATTGGTTATCGATGGGGGGAGCTGGGAAGGACAGCTCCGTTTTGTAAGATCCTTGCAGATAATCAGCAAAGGTGGTGATGGTTTTTGTGGAGCTGCGTGTAATGCTGGTAGTGGTGATGTTAACAGTGGTGATTTTCATGCTGATGAAGGTTGTGTTTGTCGAGGGAGATAATGGTGATGTTTGTGAATGTTTCGCTTTATCCGTCATGTCTGCCTAGCGCAGTTTAACATTGTCCGTTATTTGGCGTCCATATTTTAATCCCCAGTTTTCATCGTTTCTAAATCTTTCTTCTTTATAAAGACCTAAATAGTTTTGATATTGTGAGAACATATGACATGACAGCAGAAAAAAAAGAAGAATATAAAAAGAACGGGTAGATTATGATAAGAAGACAACGCAGTAAAATAATAGCAGCAATAATAATCATCATTCAAGTACCATACCTGCAGGTGTAGGTGATTATGTCTCTCCACAACTTTCGATCTCGGCAGTTATTTATCATTTCTGTTGTAGACCTTCTGCCAAGCCATTCTCTTACGCTGTCTGGTATCATTTCTCTTTACTTCCCTCTATCTCTTCGTCTCTTAATTTTTCCAGTTGTTACAATATATTCCAGCTGTTCCATTCTCATTACATGGCCAAAAATGATGATTGTTTCTTCCTAATATTGAATATTAGCTCTCTTTTTGCTTTGGTCTCTTTCAGAACGTTTTCATTACTCTTCTTAGCTGTCCTTGGTATTCTATTCTTCTTTGAAACCATATTTCTACAGCCTCCAGTGATTTTATTGTCTGTTGTCATATTGTCCACAATTCACATCCATATGTTAAATATGTTACCACTGGCTAGAACTCTTTTTCTTGTTTCTATTGCAGTAATAATATAAATTCATAAAAGTAATTATTAAAAGTAAACAATGATCAAACTGAGACGTTTTAATGACGAAGCGTTACATAGTTCTGTAAAGACAGAATTTGTAACGGAGACAACATAAGAGCTGTAACTGATAACATTAGTAAGTGAAACCGTTTTTTTTAATATAAATTTATAAATAATGCGTTGGAAGCTGTTTGGTTAACTGATTTATGAACAATCTGATATTGGGTAGACGAATATCTAATTGACTGGACATATGGTTCCTAAAATTTAGAAAATTTGTTGAAACGGAATTAATTTAAACGTCAATTAAGTGGTTAAAATAAAAAGGGGGAAGTAGTCTTCCTCTTTTTTTTCCTTCTTCATTTGTCTTTCAGCGTCGAGGTGAGATATAATTCGTATAATTTTGCTCTTTTGTTCTGTGGGGAAAAGAGTACATGCTTCAAATGTGACACTCAAATTAATAAATCAAAAACATCATATATGACAAACGTGGTTAAAACCGACATCAATTGTAAAAACAAATTACTTTAGCAATGCTACTGCTGCATTCATACGAAGAATCTGTGCATTTTAAAACAAGTTACCTGTTAGCTACTTCTCACTTCTGATAAACAGTGAAGCGCCGTACTTTAGACGACACTAACTTTGGGCGTTCCAAACTTCAAATGCTAAATTGAAGAGATAATTTTTATCCGGAGTTCTATGTTCTAACGGCGCGTGGTCAGTGAAATCAAAATGAAATCTGTAAATGCATCCTGTGATTTTGTTGTGCACTTAAAACATTTCTTGAGTTATGATTGTTTGGTGTTTTTTAAATCTTAATTTTTGATTATTGTAATTCACTATCATCTATTATCTATAGCGTCCAGCAAGAGTAGAAGCAACGAAGCCTAAAAGAAGGGTTGTAGTTTAGACCGTAGTTGTTTTTTACTAAAGTTGAAAAAAAAAAAAAAAAAAAAAAAATTCATGAAAGAGATAAAAGTATGGCGGATTACTAGAGAAAAAGGTGAAGTGAACAAAAACTCTCAACTGATAAAGATAAAGTGACCAAAGCGTCACGACTTTTTCAGGACAGTCCCAGATTTTTTGCGAGATATCCCGTGATGTAAATAAATCTGTCCCGAAATTGGTCCGTTTGTAAAACCTTGCCCTGGAATTATTGTGCCTCCTCTGTTACGTGTTATAGAATGTATGGAACTCACTTGGAAATAACATTAAGAAAATATTTTATTTTCAATAATTATTATAACAATATTCAGAAAATATAACTGAAATGAGTTTTTAAAATTAAGGGAATTAAGGGAAGAATTATTTTACAATTAAAACGGCGACTATTTTCATGGATCTATCTATCTATTGACCTTTCGAGCCGTAGTCGGCCCGTAGGGCGTAGACCAAGATACTCCTTCTCTTATCTAAATTTTTATTCTAACAGTTTTCAATTCTTTTAAAGATCTGTTATCAAATCTCGCCATTTGTCTCTGTTCTGTGCATGCAGCTCTATCTCATTGAGGGGGGCTGATTGCTGCTGCACGAGCCTCTCTCATCACTATTCTTCTCAGTGTCTCTCTGTGTCTTCCTCTTTTCCTCTTACCTGTTGTTTCGCACATGAGGGCTTGCTTTGCTATTCGGTTATTATCTCTTCTCATCACACGTCCAACATATGACCTTCGTCTTTTCTTTATTATTGAAGATATTAGTGGTTGATTGGCGATTTCTCTAATTTCCTCGTTTGTTTTGAATTCTTTCCACACTATACCGAGTATTTTCCTTAGACATTTATTTTTGAATGCGTTTAACTTTGTTTCTATGTCTCTTGTTGTTTTCCAGCTCTCACACGCATACATAAGGGTTGATAGTACATTTGATTTGAATAGTCTAAGTTTTGTGTTTGTGCTTATAAGTTTTGATTTCCACAACTTTTCAAGGCTTCTGAAAGACATTGCTGCTTCAGCTACTCGCATTCTATTTTCTTTACTTGTATCCCCTTCTCGATCAATTGTTGTTTCAGGGCCGAAAATACTATCACTATTATCTACTGCTAATTTATACATTCTGTATCAGGTCTACGTTTCATTAACAAAATCGTTTTTACGATAGCGGCTTGTTAAACCTCTGATCAACGGTTCTATACCAAGCCGGAGAAAAATAATTCGTCCATTTTGGATACAACCGGAAACTAATTTTCGTGGATGGAAAAGGTCAAATGTAATTTCTATGTCCTGGATCAGGGTTTGGAAAATGTACTATCTTAGTTAAAGAGTAAACGGCAGCTGCCCGGGCAAACATTGTTGGTAAGAAAATAAAATCTAACTACTCACTCCCTCTATTTTTAAGTTCTTCGCTTGACCTTAAATTATAATGTATTTGTGGTTTCAATTTGTTAAAATGGGACCTTATTGGAGGTCTGGGGACGGATTAGTTGACTTCCCATTATTTCTAATGTAGAAAGCTGATTCAAACTTTGAACAATTCAGAAATGAAAGAATAAAATACTATTGAATCTAGATTTGTGTTTCATCATACATATTCGTGAGAAATTGTTTCAATGGTTCTTTATATCTTACCACCTTGGCCAGGCTGGTTAGCCTGAGTGTTTGAATATTACCAGAATATGGTACAGGGTCTTGACAACTCTTGTTTTCATCATCGTCATCATCATATGCCATACCGGTTGGCGTAGGCGATCATGTCCTTCCACAATCTTCTATCTCCAGTGCATCGTATTAGTTCTGTTGTTGACTGTTTTCCATGCCATGACACCAAGCTATCCAGTATTTTCTCTCTTTGTCGTCCGCAATCTCTTTTTCTTTTTATCTTGCCAGTTGTAACCAAGTATTCCAACTTTTCTCTTCTCGAGATGTGACCGAAAAATGTTGATTGTTTCTTTCTGATGTTTTTTTAGGAGCTGCCTTTTTGTGTTGGCCTCTTTGAGAACTTCCTCATTGGTCTTTTTAGCTGTCCAGGAAACTCTTGTTCTAGCATCAGCAAAATCACTTACGAATAGTCACCAATATCAGCTCGCTCAATGGACACACTTATTGGTTCTGTTCAACGATTCAAGAAATATACTCACTGTCAACTTCATAGTGAGTTCTAAGCTTTTAGCCAATCATAGTCTCTGTATTAACCAACCAATCAAACAATGTAAGTGGGACTCAGTTTTGCAGGTAACATTTTATGACAGTATCTATCTTTTATTTCGTTTAAATTCACTTTTTGCAGTCTTGTTTTTTAAATTAATAATCCCAATCTACCTCTCCATCTGCCTCTTTGGGTCTCTATGTGTTTGTTTGTTAACCGATTGTATATCTCAGTGCAGCCTCCTATCACTATCACTTCATCATCAATCGTGTGCCACACCGGTTGACGTAGGCGATCATGTCCATCCCCAATTCTCTATCCACAGCAGTGGCGTATTCTCTATGATACCGCAGCTACCGCCGGTAGCCTGAACATATTATAACGAAATACAAAAGGAAACGGTAATTTATTATACTTTTTCATAATTATATTACAAATTTTCGAATATTCTATTACACATTTCGTAGGCCAATATGATTTATTTCCTTTGATTTGCATTTATTAAAGCAAGGTCTTCCTCTGGCCACCATAACGTTTGTGAATGAAACCGAATCTACATTGAAACCTCTATTAGCCATCGGTACATTTTTCCTTTATCCGGACCTTGTATTAACGACCTTGACATTCAAAAATTCCCGTCAAAATAATACGGGAAAGCTACCTCTATACTAATGAGGTTTCATGGGTTATTTTTAGCTCTAGCCAATCATAATCGCCACAAAGTGAAAGTGAAACAATGTCTGATTACCGGAACTTTTTTAGCTATTTATTTTTAGCTACGTTATGCGTCAGCATTTATAGAAAAAACTTTTTCTGCTCTCAAGAGAATCAAATCTTATTGTCGCTAAACTCAGACACAAGAACACTTATCTGGTTTGGCATTAATGTCCATTGAGAAATCATTCCCTCAGAAACTTAGAAACCAACCCAACAGTACTTTCAATGACAAAATCATCAAGACATTTTCGCCCTAAACAAGACGGATATCATTAACATAAATAAGTAAGTAATTTAAAATGTAGTGATGTCATTAGAAAATATTACTTTATGTTAGCCTACTGAATAATATTTTTATTTATTATGTCAACGGTAGCCCAGACCCCAAAACCAGTAAACGCCACTGATCCACAGTACATCGTATCAATTCTGTTTGTGACTGTTTTTTATGCCATGACACCAAGCTATCTAATATTTTCTCTCTTGTCACCCGCTATCTCTCTTTCCTCTATTTTGCCAGCTGTTACCAAGTATTCCAACTCACCTCTTCTCATGATGTGCCAACAAAATGTTGATTGTTTCTTTCTGATGTTTTAGGAGCTCCATTTTTGTGTTGGCCTCTTTGAGAACGTCCTAATTGGCCTTTTTACCTGTACAGGGAACTTTCAACATTCTTCCGAAAAATTCCATTTCAGGCCTCTAATCGGTTTTCCATTTGTTTGCCAACTATCCGTGATTCATTTCCATAGGTCAGAATTGGATATATAGAACCGCTGAATTTTCTCTTTCTCACTTCTATTGACACAGACATGTTGCACAAGACGTTTTTAATTTTCTGAAATTCTGTTGTATCATGTGCTATTCTGCTTTTTTTTTTTTTTTTTTTTCTGTTGTGCATCATCCATCTGATGTTATTATTGTACCCAAGTATTTGAAGCTATGCTCTTGCTCTAGATTTGTCCCATTTATGTTGCACGATGGTGACCATTGCTTTTTAACTATCATTGACGAATGCTAAAGAATGTGCTGAACCCATTCATGCCCAGGATCCCCACAGCTTTATCTGTTCAGTGACTACGTCCAAGCTCAAATACATTTAAATATGACAAATGATAACACTTATAATATCGTATGACAGGGAACAGTTGACTGTGTTCACTTTCTGCGTGGTTTCGCCTTATGTCTTTTGGCGTGTGCTGAGACTGCTACGGTGGGGACTACAGTTACCTTTCTTTGTTTGGGAGATGAGTTGGTAATTCGGATGATTCCACTGGCACAGGCGGTTGAGCAATTATGGATTTTGATTCGTTTGCATTGATACCGAGGCCTTCCATAACCAATAACTTATGAGTTTACACTTAATTACATAACTCTTTAACTCTGAACCAATTTAAATAGGACAAATGATAAAACTTATGAGTTTCCACTTATTTACATTAACTCTTAAACTCTGAATCAATTTAAACAGGACAAATGATAAAACGTATGAGTTTCAATTTAATTACATTAACTCTTTAACTCTAAACCAATGCTCAGAATGCTTCATATCAATGATTCGTAAATGATACAGGCTGGTAGAGCTCAGTGGTTAGTGAACTGGAATGCTAAGGACAATAGGTCAGGATTCGATCCTGATCGATGGCTTTCAGCTTCACTCAGCCTTAAAGGGGTAC